>NNCF01127465.1:28601-43368 GCA_002313205.1 Laupala kohalensis | reverse complement strand
TATATATTTTTTTTTATAAGATAGTATTTATGAATACTTCATATACATTAATACCTCATATATATTAATACACAAATGTCCAAGAAGTTATTAGCTCCCTTAACAGGGTAACCTGGTAACAAAAATTAAGAGTATTTAAAATTTAGAATATTAAAACGTATTTTGAATACTTTCTATTACATCACCTTCAACTTTTCTTCCGAGATCATATCGTTTAAAATTCTCAAAAGGAAGAAACTAACTTATTTATCGTAAAAGAACACTATTTGAGCACGTCTTGACGGCGCTTCCGCTTATTGCCACGTTGGTATTAGGAATATTCGAAGAGAATTGTACATTTTTTATACTATACATTGCTGTTCCGATGTCCTATATATTTCATGATGAATATCAAACCGAGAGAAACTTGCCCACAACAACTGTCGGATTTTTATTATAAACGCATCTCTTCCAATAACTATGGAGAGTCAAAAACAAAATTTGCAGAAAAAAAATTTACAGCCATTGAAATCATTTCCTTTGGCATTTACACAAATGAAAATTTGGTTTTATAAATTAAAACTAATTTTTTAACCTAAAATGTCTCAAAAAGCGTGTTAATTTTACGGTTCTTGCCAAAACCTTACTTCACTAATTTTTAAAAATCTAAAGTGACAAAAAAATTATTCCGCAAATGATTCCTGATGTTGTTGACAAGATTTATTATTTTAAACTTCTACATGCAAAATATAATGTTATTAAATTCTCTCGAAAACACTGCTAAGAACGACAAGATATTATTAAGGAATAAAATTGCCGCATTCAGAAGAGTTCATGATCACATTTGAATTGAAGTATAACTTTTAAAAATATTAAAATATTTATTCAGCCTCCATCAAGTGTTAAATAAAACCATATTTTGCATAATTAGCCTGCAGACCATTATAGTCACGCAGCGTTGTTTCCAATGCCGTATTCAGTCGTCAGCTGTGGACTTAAGCCTGATAAAGATATATCATTCTGATAAAGATATACCTGTCACATTCACAATTGATAACTTATAGTGCATACTAACCCTGGATATTCTAAATCGTTCATTCTTACAATAATTTAATTTGTAAACAAGATATTATAGGTGGTAAAGTTGTGCTAGTTAGTAATGAATGAACTTATAGACAACCTCACCTTAAATATTCCATTCCAAATACCATTGTTGTCTAAATATAGAGACGATATGCTCTTGGCAATACCAAGAACAAGAAAGAGTAGACGCAATCAATTTAGCTGGAAACAGAAGTGAATAATCAAATCTCACTTCTTGATTCAAACCCTGACGGCGCTACAAGAACTACGATAAATATCATGTCATCGTATTGCCAGGAAATAAACAATATACAATCGATATACTACTAGAAGAAACTCTTATTCTTTACGGTAATTATTTTTCAACAATATTACACATGTATTGATGTTATTGACAAGCTAGTGCAAAATGCAAATTAAAAATTATGCATTTTAGTCACATATACTGAAAGCTTGGAGTAAATTATCCAGAGTAAATGAGTTTTTTTATTATCCATGTGNCGATGTCGTCATCCATAGATTATAACTTAATTTGTGACCAAATAAATAAGTTGCTTGAATACGTGATACATATTTTAGCTTAAAATTTCAAATATAAATCTAATTTTTCGCAGAAAAAACAGCTAAAACCTTTCAATTCTTCGTTTGATTACGTAACGACTAACAAGATAGTTTAGGTAGGTAGAATTTAGATTTTACAAAAAAAAATTACTTACCTGAAATGGAGAAATATCAGGATAACTAATTAAAATGTAATGAGCACAAATAGCTTCCCTTTTGACGAATATTCAATATAAATCAAATAGTATTTTCCTCTCCTCATCAAAAAGAAATGCAACCGGACGCCCAGCAGCCACACGTATTTAACTACAGTCAAGGACTAACGCCACTCAGCACGGCGAGAAATTTCGACAGTGCAACACGATACAGTCGGGAGCAGATGTAAATTCTCATTGCTGTTGCAATCGTCACGTGGCGTCCCTAACACCTGGGGATAACGGTCACATTCAAACGAAACTGACGTTAATGCAACTGTATAAGATCGTTGGTTTATGATTCTTTAACTTATTTGGAAAGAAAACAAAGTGTTGTTCTTGATTGCTTGCACCGACGCGAAAATACAAATCGGCTCCTTCCCACATTTTCAATAACAATATTACGTCACTATTGATCATGCTGGGGGCAAGTAACTAACTAAGTTGTTTTCACTACGTCGAGTAATTATCTTCATAATGAATAACGTATGTTCACAGGTAATCCTAAAAGAACAAAATAAGTTTATCTTCAGGAGACCCCGAAGAGACTATCTTCAAAATATGAAGTAAGGAAAAGTTGCGGAATAACTGGACCAGACTATTTCGAAATAATCTTTACTGTATGAACAATCAATGTCAACAGTATATACACCGCAGACGAAATATGGATATTATGAGAAGATACCGTAGAGACTATCATCTAGAGATATAATAAGAAGCAAGTTAGCAGCACTAACTGCAGACATCTTGCAGACTATTTGGAGATAATCTAACTAAGTTTGTAGGATATCTTTCAAAGGGTAACTGAATATATTCTTCAAAGACAAACTCAAGTTCATTTTAAAGCTCTATTTCACAGAAAAGTACCGTAAACACAAAGTAGTGAAATCTTATAAATGTTCTTGAGAGATGATCTCTACAGGAGAAGATTGGAATTAATCCTAGGCTATCTTCTGGACAGATTTTCTCCAATGGAAAAGCGTACAATAATTATATTGAAACTATACAGTTATTTTCAACAATTTAAATTACATAAACTAAATAATTTAAACTACAAAAATTAATTACAAATACAAAAACTTGAAATACAATCAAGACAATATTCTTAGACTAGAAAGAATTGTGCTTTACCAGTAACTGGTAGTACAGTGCAATATATTCACGTGAACTATGTAATTTTTGTGTTTTTTTCTATACAGCCTTGTGCACAACTCAATTTCAAAATTAAGTTAATAATAATAATACATTTTATATTAATAATAAATTTATTGTGGAAAAACAGTACAGACTGCGTATGACCACGTGGAGGACAATAAACTAATTTACTCTCCGGAAGCAAGCAAGGGACCATCCCATCAATTCCGATCAAGGGCCCTAAGGCAGAGGCGGATTCAAAAATTTCTGCAAAAGTTCCTAGATAAGATAAAAAGTTAGCTGCGAGTTATAATACATATATAATGTCAATATGTTTGTAATTTAACGCAAATATGTTTGTACATTTACATGTACAAGTTATTATCGAACTATAGATTATATAAGTATAGTGTTTAAAAATCATCAGAGTTGAAAAAATACTAAATTTTCGATTTATTGTTACAATAAACCCGCCTCTAGACAAAGCCTAGAAAACCTGTATTAGAAATCCGCCTCTACCCGAAGAAAAACGGAGAAAAACCCGGGCCGGGATAGAAAAACCCGAGCCAGGATAAACATGGGTTAAGACCTACCCGTCAAAGTCACAACGCTTGCGCTCCGACTACGTGACGTCACTGCTGAGAGACCGGGTATGAATAGTCTCTTTCTCTCGTTTTGCCAACTGCCATGGTCATGGACATGGCGCATGTAGTCTGTGGCCATCAGATGGTTTAATACTAATTCCGAACACTAAGTTCGCTTCTTCTTGTACCTTAGACTCCATTACTTTAAAGAATATTCACACAATTTTGGTGTAAACTCCAGTTAAGGTAACTTAAAAAAAACGTATATAATTTATTAGATACATTATTTGAAATATCTTTGAGAGGAAATTAGTGTGAGCAATATATTATTTACAAACTTGTCGCCAAATCAAGCCAAATTATGCACAGTAAGCAGATACTTAGGTAAACTTACATTGAAACGAATCTCACACGTAAAGTTGTCAATAATTAAGGAAGATGTAGGATTTAAGAACGAAATCAAAATAAAAAAAATACTTATACATTTATCACAGAATATAATTTTAATAGACAAATATTTTCTACGAATTCATCTTTAAAGCATATATTGATATGAGATTCATTCCGAATAGACTCGAGACAAAAGTTCTCCCCGTGCGCAGACTTGATACAGTAGCACCATCCAAATATAATCTTGCTTAGATGTCAGTATTGAACGTTTACCGCCGAGTTATATAGCAGAATTGAGTGACCAGTCAGCTTGCTTCAACCATTATCATCAAGTTAATTTCTTCTCCTTCTTGCAATGGAGGCCAAATGAGTAGCTATACGCAAAGAACATGAATAAAACGTTACATTTTGCAAATGCGATATGAACTGTGACCCCATATAGTTTCTCGATTTTTCGGCGTACATATTGACCTCATTTGTTGAAAAGTACTTATTTTGCCGAGGGAGAATCATTTTGTAATTAGTCAAATACGACAGATTGACACAATAATTTTAGTAATGTATAAGCAGAGTTTTATTTTCCATCAAATAAAAATTATAATTCACAAGAAGGTTTTTGTATTTAAAAACGAACATTTGTACCAAATATTTGAAACGTTTCAAAGTAATAAAAGCATCCAGAGAGTGGTTAACCCTGGACATATAACGTTTATCAAAACCTCACAAAAGCAAACTCTTCGAGTTGGGGACGAACACATAAATTGTTGGTATTTATGACAATTTAGAGTGAAGTACTTTATTAATTTTAAATTTAATGTTGTTGGGGAGCCAAATGTAATATACAGGTCATTGATACATGAAAATATACATTTTTAATACCACTAGATTTTCCAGTCTTATACTAGTTTAACGAGTGGGAGACATATTTTTTTCTCAATCGTTACTTATGTTTTCGGATACGCTGTTACGAATTTTTAATTTTTAAAAACGTAATTTTTCTCGTTAAGAAATAGGCATAACTTTCTTATATTTTAAAAATACTGTAAGAAAAACTCTTAAAATTCTACGTAACATATGCTGCTTCCAGTCATGCAACATTATTTGTGGATTGTCTGATGGAATAATCTAAGATAACTGTTTACAAGATCCACTATGTAGCATAATTTCTCTACTTGAATCATGTCTATAGCATCTGGTTCAATATTTACTTCCCATTGTTTATTATATAACATTCTTCTTTTTTTTAAAGTAATACGTATTTTGTCCCTTATTGCTTCACAACATGTTTGACTTTGATTATCTTCACAAATTTCGCATGTAAATTTTGTTTTGGGTTTGTTTCTTACATAAACAAATGCTCTCTCTTGATTGAAATTAAAATATATTTTATCCAGACTTCTCAATAACACATTATCATACTGTTGTACATTTGATGTCTCACATCATTCTTGTCCGTTCCACCCAAATGGTCTGATATATTCGTTTTTAAAAACTGATCCAACTGTAGATCCCATTCCCCACATTCCTCTATAACTCATATTACCATAACCACTTTCAGTAACATTTTGTAGAAATCCCAAACTAGATAAAATACCTTCTACAGAAAACCATCTACGTATATAGTAGTGTCTTCGAAAGTAACGTTTTCGTCCATAGTAATGTCTTCGTCCTGAAGTGTAACGTGTTAAGCGTTTCAAAAACATGTTAAATAAAAGGTTCTGTCACTTCTACTATTTTTATTCTACGTTGAAAAAAAGGATCTGGAAATTGAGGATAGTTTATACAAAATTACTATTCCCTTATACTTTAAAACATGCCAATCACTAAATTTTACATCAACTCTAAATATCTTACATTCTAATAAACTTTTTAAAACATCTATTTCACATTTATAATTATCCGTATTAAAATCTTCAAATACAATAATTTTATAATTATTTTTTCAAACCTGATAAAAAAAGATTTCCTTCTCCTAGTATAAAAACATACTCAAGGTTTACATCTAAACAAATTCTTTCAATATATGTACTCTTAGCTCGTCCAGTTAAACCTCATAAATATAATTGTAAATTAGTTAAACCATTATGAAAACTATTACACCACTCTACAACTACATTATATCACTCTCCAAATAAATCTCCTTCATATTTCGACACATAAACAATCTTTAATCTATATACTTGGTTTAAATTTGTGTAAATAATCTAATAATATATAAAAATTTAAATGATTTAAAACAAAAGATATTAAAATGACAAGTTCTTTCTGCCTACTCTGTAGCTTGATAAGAAATTAAAAATAATTTTGATCTAACACCTATACAAATAATAAATTAAAGACTTTCGTACCTCACCTTTGTCGTTCTCTTTTCTTGTCTTTTCTCTATAACACGAAACGAACTCGCTTCTTGGACAAAGTAATTGTACACAAAAACTATGTACAGTGAATTTCCTACAAATTAGGTTTGTAACGATTTTGGTCCGACGAACATATCGTGCTAGAGCGTGGTGAATTTTCACTTAAATTTGCTAATGGACATCAAAAGACAATTTCTCTAACTGCCTTATAACTTATTAGAAAATTTTAGTGGAGAGTGATGGCATCAAGATAAAATATATTAAATTTACTTGAAAAAATGTATCTTTTATGGTACTTTTCGTGAAATGAACTGTTTATGCTCCAGTCAACGCGGTAGAGCTCACTTTGAGTGTATATTGGACGCAAACGCTTAGTCAAGAAAAACTCAGTGTGAGCTCTGTTTTCTCAATATCTATATTTGTAACCAGTTAACATATAATACATTACATTCGAACGTAATTAATTAATGAATATGGAAACTATTTATTTTTTGAAGTAATCCCAAACACAATACGTATGCTATACTTCAGGAGTGAGTATCGTCTTACAAACAACAATCGTAAGTCTCATTGAAAAAAAAGAACTATTCCTAAAAAAGAAATTTCCATACATTGGCTATTTTATATATTTGGCTCCTGAACTAAAATAACATCTCAAATTCCATGCACGCAAGAATCGTAATAATTTTTTTTGATGAAATAAACTTAATAGGCTAAGAGAGAAACTGTTTCTCAACGTCTTTTTCATAATGAAGATAAAATCACGAAAATTAAAGAACGAAAGAAATATCACATTAAACATCACTAAATTTCCCCCTTGTTGAATTCAACGAACATCCCATTCACATCTCAAGTACTAAAATACTAATCGGTATCCAAGAGCAACCATACGCACATGTTAGGTGATGAAGGAGTTTCCGAAGATCAGAGTGATTCCTAAAAAGAGACAATCGGGTTTTCATCGTGTGTTCATCAAAATGGTGAAAGTTAGTTTTCTAGGTTAAAAGGGGATGTCAGTGAAAATTCTCATTTTCTTCTAAATCAATTTCTTTTCTTAAATATCAACAATACCAATTCTCAGCATGACACATCTAACGCTCATTGATCAGAGTAACATTAAATTACTATTAAATGTATTTACATTTCTGGTTTTGTATTTTTATAACATTTGCGTTTTACCTTCTATTAAATAGTTTATGTGAATATTTCTGCATTTCTTTACAGGGCACTTTCATATTGGCGTGGATTTTTTTTTCGTTTTTCCTCCACCTAGAGGTGATTTGTCCATAGGTGGGAAAAACATTTAAAACTTTTGTTACTATTTCGAATTTTCACTGCTCATATTGTCTACAATTCATATTAAAATAATAAATGGAAACAGTACGTATGTTATTAAATATTTTTTCATAAGTATTATATCCGCGACTTGTCCTTGTGTCCTTGATCGGTACTGATGTGATGGTCCATTGCTTGCTTCCGAAGAGTAAATTAGTTTATTATCCACCAAGTTGGCATACTTAGTTTCCAACAGTTCTNTTTTGTTACTATTTCGAATTTTCACTGCTCATATTGTCTACAATTCATATTAAAATAATAAATGGAAACAGTACGTATGTTATTAAATGTTTTTTCATAAGTATTATATCCGCGACTTGTCCTTGTGTCCTTGATCGGTACCGATGTGATGGTCCATTGCTTGCTTCCGAAGAGTAAATTAGTTTATTATCCACCAAGTTGGCATACTTAGTTTCCAACAGTTCTTTTTTACTATATTTCTTTTATTTATAACACACATTTTTTGTTGGAAACCAGAATTGGAAAAGTTAGAAATTATATTAATGGAGAGAAGAATCCGATATTTAAATTAGAATTCTTATTAGATTACAAAAACTATCATTTCATAAGAAATGTTTATATTCAAAATAACTTATTTGCATTCCGATACCTCAGAGCCCTAAAAATTTTAAATTTTTTACTGGTTTTAGAGAAAAATAAATCTTTTCCCGCATAAATCCAGTTTTTACAAAAACTCTATAGATTTTCATTCCACAGCGGCGCTGGCCAACTGGCGGCATGCGAGATATTATGAATTTTAAGTTAAAATTTATCATCAAACATTGCTGGGCACAACTTAGTGTTATAAATCCACGGCACCAGAATGAATATTTGATGTGTCATGTTCGGCAAGAGAAAACCTTGTCGTGATTATCTTGTCATATATTCCAATATGAAAATATTTTATAAATTTTATATTATATTTATGAAATATAATATTTTTAAATGAAAATATAAATTATTTCATTTTTAAAATTTGAAATAAAATAAATTAGTGTATTGGAATTTAAAAACCGCATTATAGATATATAAATAAGACCGATTAATATTCTTTGTCTCGAAATATGTCCCCATATTATCCTGTATCGGTCCGATAATCGAAAGTGTTTACAGAATGGGATGTTGACTAAAATAAGTTGGACAGCACTTACAAAAATCTCGTGCAGAGTACGGAGTCTCCTTCTAGATTCCCTACTTGCTCTCGGTGCTGGTTATGTATCCTCCACGTAACTCTATCACATCTCCGAAACGTACTGTTTAAATATAATGAAATTACCATCAAATTAAGGGCTATATCTTCAAATTTTACGTATTTGCATTAAAATTTTTAGTGTCAAAGCAAACTTTATTTATGTGAAAATCGTTGACATTTGCCAGTATTTCCCGTAATTTAAACTAAATCTTATTTTTTTACAATTGTTTTGTAAAAATAAGATATCGCATCAATTCCAAATTTTAATTAATGGTAGATACGTTTTTAACAGTTTTTTCAAATTTTATTATTTGATTTTAGTATGTTATTTTTTTCTTAAAAATTTTGTTAACCTATATTCCGTTTAGCCGAAATATTCTGTTGAAAGCACAGTTGGCATTGTTTCAATGTCATTTGTAGGAAAATACGTATTTCGACAGCTGTTTTGTAATTAATATTATTTCATTCAGATACATAGGTCATTCGAGGTCTTAATATGTAAAAATCATCATTTATAAATCGAAAAATATGATTAAGGGATTGTCACTTTAAAAACTACCTTTTTTTAAAGGATAATAGTGCGAGAACAAATGCATATCCTTCAAAAATGGTACCCACGTTTTTAATGAAAATTAGTGACGAATTTTATGTTAAATTGTAATTTTCTCAACAACCAGACTGTTCTGCGACAAAAGGGCAAAAATCGCAAACATGCAACTTAGTAATGCATTCTAGGTTGGAGTGGCTCCAAAAAATTCGGGAGAGAGTTAATAATCGTAAAAAAAAGAACATTCTGCTCCCTATTAATTTTTTTAAAAACTTTACACTTTTTCCACCTACTTGTATTATTTTTAGTGCACTAAAAATTGAACGTCACAAATAAAAATAATATTACAACTTTATTTAAAGTGGATTAGAATATTACGTGATTGAAATTCTATAATTCTTTCTCATTGTTTGTTGTAGTTTTTCTCTGTCACCAATTAATGAACTGAAGTACAAAAAAGTAGGTTTACCTCAATTGTCAACTCAATTCAATAGGGAATTTTATTTACAACATTTATATTTTTAATTATATGTAGCCTGGGTTTGGTCCCTTTAGTCTTATAAGCACTTTAATGCCGTGCGGTAAATGCGCAGGTATTCACTAACAATGAATTATTCGGTTGCGTCTGCAATTTTCATGCGTAGATTTATTTTTTATTTAATGCTGCCATTGTACTAAATATAATAATGAAGAAAAAAAATTATTAATTATTATATTTTAAACTTTGGATTGTTGTTAAATATGAAATAAGTGCAACTGAGTAATTCATTGAGCAGTATAGGGAACCACGGAAAACCAATGGTCAGGACACAAAGACTGTACCCAGAAAAGATATTAAAAAAGACATTTTCAAAAGTATTTACATACGAGAAGAGTGTATAAGAATTATTACATCATCAGTATTTACAAATAGAGTCTATAAGAAAAAGTATTTACCAAGTAGACTTTCTTCATCCGTACGTAGGAAGAAGTTTCGTAACCTGTAACATAGAAAGCAAAAAAGTCGGCAGTATCACGTTGCATTTCCCAACCATTATAATCTTCTTTCTTTACTTGCTTACTTTTTTCTTTACGTAGCTTAGAAACTGCCCCAAAGATTCCATTACAGACATTCTGTTGTCACGCATTAATTAACCAAGATAATGTTTCTCTTTTCCTTCATAAAGCCCGCGATTTGCCAAAAAAAATCGTTATTTTTCTGTTTGTGTGCAATTTAAAAGGATGAGAATCCATTCTTCTTCCTGCTCAATGCATCATTGGTCAATTCGAATCTAGATTATTTCTTATTTTCGTAATTTCTACCTCCCTAGTGAAAACCATCCGTAACCTGATCGCGAATTATAAGTGAATTTTTCTAAACTTCTCATTTATATTTCTAGTCTGTACACATCATATAATTTATTTTTAATTACCTTGCTGTCACTACTATCAGGTGTGGCTTGTCATACGTATTCCAGTCCTAGATTTCAGAAAATTTCCCTAATTTGCCTTCTTCATTTACCAGATGCCGAAACAATAGCATTTTTGTTCCCGTCCTGATCGCTAGCGCATATTTTATTCCCCTGAATTTCAGCTTAAGTTTAACCGGCACCTGACCAAATTCCCAGAGAATACCACTGTTACCGATGCCTTCCGCAAGACTAATTACATTTTTGAGATACATATTTTGAAGAGAATTAAATATTGTATTTTCTCCCCCCCCCCTCCACACACACACACACTTCTGTCGCGTACGCTATTTCAGGAACCAAGATTAAATTAAACATTGTATCTTAAAGATTTGACGCTATTTTCGGTACCGTTTCTTTACTTCGCATGATTCTACTTAATATGTACAAGACTCCGCGTTTTGCCGCTTTTGAGTGTTCTGGTCCACTACACATTTATTCTTATAGTTAAAACAAAATGCGTGTATTCTTTCACATATTTCAGTCAAAGGGAGACGGAGAGGTATAATGTTTGACGTATGAAAGTTTGACGTCATTTTCCTATCGGTCGGTGTCCGCAGTAGATGTAAGTTTTCAAAAGTGGAAAGTTTGCTAAATTTTAGAGAAACACGAATACAGTAGAGAAGCCAATCTGTTTTTTTTTATATTTTTTGGAAATATAACGCTTATGAATTTTATCTACATGGTGCATGTTGGATGTAGGTGGGCAGGTTAGCTGGCATTACAAACAATTAGACACACGTGGAGGTTTTAGTAGCTAGCAATAGTTATTATATAAAGAGATGTAGAAGGTGAATAGAAGTAGGAGAATTCGCTTTATAATTCTGAAAAAGATATTAATAGAGATATTGAAGGGAAAACCGTTATATTGGTTCTGATACATCCGAGAATTGAACACGGATTGACTCAGTGCTTAGAAATCATGTTAACCTATTCTATCGAATAGGGAAAACTTTTCTTGATACAAATATGACGATTCATGTGTAAATTCAATTTCATATTACATGGGTGACGCGTATGATATGCGTCGCGCTTTCCTCACAACTTTAATTAATGTTTCCAGAAAATCGATTCCGAGTAGAATCTCCCTTTAACCCTCACGAAGTTCGAGCACCTATCATCAAGAAGCACCACGTTTGCCTACGAATCCCGCCTGAAACAAGAATAAAATATACATATTGTCCCTAAACCACTACTATTTTTTATTAAAGTTGGTCCCGTCGCGACGTATATATTTGTTTTTTATTCTAATTGTTTAAAAAAAACAATATGAAAAATAACGAAGATACGGCGATTCAATTTGTATTCATCAGTTAACAATACAGTAAATAATTATTCAGGAACCCACATGATTTGTTTAAAGTGCATAAGACCAGAAACAAATTTGTCGGCTGAACGTATTCGATTCGCGATTTATGCAACTTGCTTAACTAAACGTTCAATAGCTTTATTAATTGTCTATAGACGAAAGTAACATAAAAATACTTCAGAAAATTTACTAATTATCAAATAATCCTTCAAAAACTTTAATGGTTTAAAATTGATTTTTTTAAAGAGGTCTCCTGCAATGTATTACTTCATCCACTCTAATAGAATATATTTCTTTAAATGACCAATGAAGTATGTTACTCACGTTTAAATCACTATACTCGTTACTGACGATATTATTTAGTGAATTATTTCAAGTTACGCGAATACTGTATTTAGCATCCCCTCTTCTCCTGTCACTATACGAATCAGATATCATTACGTAGGGAATGCCGTCGTTTTAACGGTGATCGAATAGTTTAATAATGTAGTGTAAAAGACAACTCGCATTCTATTTATATAAATAATAAACGACAATGAGAAATGAGCAGTTACAGACTGCGTATGAACGCGGGGAAGAAAATTAACTAATTTTGTTCCCGCGAAGTAACAAAAGGACTTTCCGATCAATTTCGATCAAGGTCCCAAGAGAAGGGGGGGATAAAATATTTATAAAAGAAGGTTTACCAATACATACTAGTATCAACATAATAACAACTTTATTGACATTGCCGTCTGTGTATAAATACGCGTGTGTCCGAATGAAAAGGAAAGAAATACATAACCTATTCTTGGATTTTTTTATAGACCCCTCAGTCTGAACTGCTGTACAGAGAATAAAGAAATATAGGAAAAATTATTAACACCTTTAAATTTATCATGTCCGTCTGCATATACTCATACATCTGCGATATCCTTACAGGGTTCATACTAATTATTTTCATCCCAAGGTCACATTCCATTTGCTCTGACAGTTGGCAAATACAAAGCAAAATCAATTCTCCTGTATTTTGTAAGTTGACTCCGTACGAATTTCCCAATTCAGAATAGTGAACCATGGAAATGGAACATATTTTTGCTGCACGATTTGGGCCACTCATAGATGAATGAAACTAGAATATTTAAATAAAAATATAAAAAAAACTACCAATATATCAACAAAGAGCATTTTTGTATTTAAGCACAATGCTTCACCATAATATTATTGGAATAATCACATGATCTATCATTTAAAAAAATTTTGCAAACGGTTACTCCCATTTACGTTACGGCATTGCTTTCTTTGGCAATTCCCGTCAGAATATTTACACTTTTAGAATTCTGTAGAGGATAGTTCGGATAATTTGTAAATCTCACCCCTGAAACTCTTGTAAACATTTATTCAAGGAATTAAATATCTTAACACTTCACTGGATTTATATTTTTGAAACGGTTGTGTTTGTTAAGACCAAATTACTGAAGTGCCACCCTTGCTTCATACGAAACAGTCTAGTTCACGAACACAATTCTCGCAATAATAATGATAATAATAATATTCATCACCCTAGAGAGCAAACCACTGTTTGCCAAGAAGGGCCGCATCATTTGCGAATCGTTCTGTACAACTCTCTTCCCAAGAAAATAAAAGATATTTTGAAATTGAATCTCTTTGAATCCGCGGTTAAAAAATTCCTCCTGCACCAGTGTTTGTACGCAGTAAAAGAATTTATTGATGTTAATAAAAGTGAAATCCGTCTAGTACTTTATCGCACTATTAATGTAGTAATTTTTAAATAACTTATAACAATTTCAATAACTTTTTTTAAAAGATTGTGGTTCTTATGATTCATATTAATTTAGTTTTGTGTGTACTCAACTTTGGCTAGGCAGTATACATTAATTCTGTAGACCCATCCTGGCCCGGGTTTTTCCGGTTTTCCTTGGGGTAATTCCGGATTTCTTATACAGGTTCTCTAGGCTTTTCAAAGAGCGTGTTTATTCTAACCATAAATCGTGAATTCAGTGTTATTTCAATTCTTATGATATTTGAATACGTTTAAAAAATTCAGATTAATCTATAGTTCGATAAAAATTTGTACATGTAATTTTTTGTGTTAAGGAACAAACATGTTGACATTCTATTAGTATTATAACTCGCAGCTGAGTCTCTATGTTATCTACGAATTTTTGCTTAAATTTTTTGAATCCGCTTCTGCCTTAGGGCCCTTGATCGGAATTGAAGTGATAATCCCGTGCATGCTTCCGCAGAGAAAATTAGTTTATTGTCCTCCTCGTGGTCATACACGTTTGTACTGCTTTATGACAATAAATTTAAATTAATATAAATAATTCTCTATCGTTTGGAAATACATTTTACGAGAATCTATTTTGTTTTCATCTGAGGAGCTTCAGACGAAGACAATATTTGCAATACACTCGCATCATTTATCAAGGACGTGTTATCAACACAATAGATTTCGCCTCGATAGCAAATGGAACAACCATATCCGCAAACGATAGGCAAATGGAACAACTTCTATTTCAAGTGAAACAACGTTCATGCACACAGGGTGCACCAGTGCGCACATTTCAAGTGATTTTAAATAGTGAAGTTTAAACCCTGACTTGACTATTGGAATGAAATTACAATAATACTTTTTTAAGATATTTTATTAT
>NNCF01127465.1:0-15058 GCA_002313205.1 Laupala kohalensis | reverse complement strand
AGTATTTATGAATACTTCATATACATCAATACCTGACATACATTAATACACAAATGTCCAAGAAGTTATTAGCTCCCTTACAGCGTAACCGGGTAACATAAATTTGAAATTTATGTTTGAAATTGAGAGCTAAGAACGACAGAACATTATTAAGGACCAAAATTTGAACAGTCGCATTTAGAAGAGTACATGATCACACTAGAATTGAAGTAAAACGTATAAAACTATTTAAATATTAACTCAGCCTCCATCAAGTGATAAATAAAACCATATTTTGAATTATTAGTCTGCAGACCATTATAGTCACGCAGAGTTGTTGCCAATGCAGTATTCAGACGTCAGTTGTGGTCTTAAGCCTGATAAAGATATATCATTCTGGTAAAGATATACCTGTCACATTCACAATTGATAACTTATAGTATATACTAACTCTGGATATTCTAAACCGTTCATTCTTACAATAATTTAAACTGTAAACAGAATATTATAGGTGGTAAAGTTGTGCTAGTTAGTAATTAATGAACTTATAGACAACCTCACCTTAAGTATTCCATTCCAAATACCAGTGTTGTCCAAATATATAGACGACTTTCTCTTGGCAATACCAAGAACAAGAAAGAGTAGACGCAATCAATTTAGCTGGAAACAGAAGAAATTAATCAAATCTTACTTCTTGATTCAAACCCTGCCGGCGCTACAATAAGTACGATAAATATCATGTCATCGTATTGCCGGGAAATAAACAATATACAATCGATATACAACTAGAAGGAACTCTAACACAAAACATTAATCATTTTTCAACAATATTACTCAGGTGTTAATGTTATTGACAAGCTAGTGCAAAGTACAAGTTTTAAAAAATCATTTCAGTCACATATAACAAAGGTTTTGTGCAAATTATCGAGAGAATAAATACGCTTTTTTATAATAATTTGTGGTCATGCATAGATTATAACTTAATTTTTACAAAAGATATAATTTGTTCGAATACGTAATTTATATTTTAGCTAAAAATTTCAAATAGAAATTTAGTTTTTCGGTAAAAAAAAAGTTAAAACCGTTCAATTCTTCGTATGACTACGTAACGACTAACAAGATAGTTTAGATACGTAGAATTTAGATTTTACAAAAAAAAATTCTTACCTGAAGTGGAGAAAAATCAGGATAACTAACGAGAAAGTAATAAGCGCAAATAGCTTCCTTTTTGAAGAATATTCAACATAAGAACAAATAGTATTTCCCTCTCCTCATAAAATATAAATGCAACCGGACGCCAAGCTGCCACACGTATTGAACTACAGTCAAGGACTAACGCCACGCAGCACGAAGAAAAATTTCAACAGTGCGACATAATACAGTCGGGAGCAGATGTGAAGTCCCATTGCTGTTGCAATCGTCACGTGGCGTCCCTACCACCTGAAGATACAGGTCACATTTAAACGAAACTGACGTTAATGCAACTGAATAAGGTCGTTGGTTTATGATTGTTCAACTTTGTTGGAAAGAAAACAAAGTGTTGATCTTTATATTTTGCACCGACGCAAAAATACAAATAGGCTCCTTCCCACATTTTCAATAACAATACGTCACTATTAATCATATTGAGGGCAAGAAACGAACTTACTTGTTCTCACTACGTCGAGTGATTATCTTAATAATGAATAACGTATGTTCACAGCAATTCCTAAAAGGGGCAAAATAAGTTTATCTCCAGGGGCCCCCGAAGAGACTATCTTCAAATGATGAAGTGAGGACTATGTCAAAAGTACGAACCGAGGACATGTTGCGAAATAACTGGACCAGACTATCTCGAAATAATCTTTATTGTATGAACAATCATTGTTCGCAGTACATACACCGCAGACGAAATATGGATTTTCTGCGAAGATACCGTAGACATTATCATCTAGAGATATAAAAAGAAGCACGTTAGCAGTACTACATGCAGACATCTTGCAGACTATTTGGAAATATTCTTTAAAGTATGAACCAACTATGTTTATAGGATATCTTTCAAAGAGTAAATGAATATATTCTTCAAAGACAAACTCAAGAATATTTTAAACCTCTATTTCCCAGATAATTACTGTAAACACAAAGTAGTGAAATCTTATAAATGTTCTTGAGAGATGATCTTTACAGGAGAAGATTGGCATTAATCATAGGATATCTTCTGGACAGATTTTCTCCGATGGAAAAGCGTACAATAATTATATTGAAACTATACAATTATTTTCTACAATTTAAATTACATAAATTAAATAATTTAAACTACAAATATAAAGTACAAATACAAAAACTTGAAATACAATCAAGACAATATTTTTAGACTAGAAAGAAGTGTGCTTTACCTGTAACATGTGTGCGTTACCTGTACAGTGCAATATATTAACGTGAACTTTGTCATTTTTGTGATTTTTTCTATACAGCCTTGTGCAGAACTCAATTTGTGAAATTAAGTTAAACATGGGTTCAGACCTTGCCGTCGAAGTCTCAACGCGTTTGCGCTCAGACTACGTGACGTCACTGCTAAGAGACAGGGAATGAATAATGTCTTTCTCTCTTTTTGCCAACTGCCATGGTCATTGTCATGGCGCATGTAGTCTGTGGCCATCAGATGTTTTAATACTAATTCTCAACACTAAGTTCGCTTCTTCTTGTGCCTTAGACTCCATTCCTTTAAAGAATATTCACACAATGTTGGTGTAAATTCCAGTTAAGGTAACCTTTCGAAACAACCTATATAATTTATTAGATACATTATTTGAAATCTCTCTGAGAGGAAATTAGTTTGAGCAATATATTATTTACAAACTTATCGCCAAATCAAGCGAACTTATATAACTTACTTTTAGATAAATTGATCGTATAATGTCAATAGAAAACACAAATAAGAAGACACAAACTCGAACAGGCAGCAGTCAGGCAGCCTGCTGCTAACAATTTTACCACAAGTGTGAGAAGATGAATCAATATAAAAAAACAGCTTATTGTTTGAACAAGAATTAATCTGATTGGAGCTCTAAAAAATAGTTTCATTGTAGTGAACCGTTTGCAGCCGCCAAGAAAACACCACGCGCCAATTAATTGCACGCGCCAATTAATTGCTTTAGACAGCAGTTCATTAGTGTTACTCAATTCTCCTGCAGGTATCGCTACATGGAACTTTTTCAGACCTAAACTATGATACACTTGTCACGGATTAGAGAGATAACGAAAAAAAAATTAAGGATTATATGTTTCCACGTGTTGCTCCGGTTGTACGTTGCATGGTTTCAAGCAAACAGAAAAAAGATAATAAATTTAAATTATGCGGTAAACAGATGTTGCTTTACAAACGGATCTTTAATATCAAATGTCTCATATAAAATCTACAACCAACCCGAGAATATTAACTAAATCAAAATTCCGGTATTTGCTTTGTTTTTGAAAATATCAATTTTCTATGTTAGATGTTTATGCAGAATAAACCCAATTTTCTGTAAAACCCTGTTATAAATAATTTCTACAAAAACGGTTGTTGTAAACATGTACACACAAATATTCATAAATAGCAATGTGTTCGTCAGAAGTATAGGGGATCTTTGCGATAAAAAGGTGAAGATAGTACAATAAAAAATGTTTCTAGGCACAATGAAAAAATGAAAGTCATATTACGAGGTAAAACCAGAGTAAAAACATAGCTCTGNCATTATCATCTAGAGATATAAAAAGAAGCACGTTAGCAGTACTACATGCAGACATCTTGCAGACTATTTGGAAATATTCTTTAAAGTACGAACCAACTATGTTTATAGGATATCTTTCAAAGAGTAACTGAATATATTCTTCAAAGACAAACTCAAGAATATTTTAAACCTCTATTTCACAGATAATTACCGTAAACACAAAGTAGTGAAATCTTATAAATGTTCTTGGGAGATGATCTTTACAGGAGAAGATTGGCATTAATCATAGGATATCTTCTGGACAGATTTTCTCCGATGGAAAAGCGTACAATAATTATATTGAAACTATACAATTATTTTCTACAATTTAAATTACATAAATTAAATAATTTAAACTACAAATATAAAGTACAAATACAAAAACTTGAAATACAATCAAGACAATATTTTTAGACTAGAAAGAAGTGTGCTTTACCTGTAACATGTGTGCGTTACCTGTACAGTGCAATATATTAACGTGAACTTTGTCATTTTTGTGATTTTTTCTATACAGCCTTGTGCAGAACTCAATTTGTGAAATTAAGTTAAACATGGGTTCAGACCTTGCCGTCGAATTCTCAACGCGTTTGCGCTCAGACTACGTGACGTCCCTGCTATGATATCGGGTATGAATAATCTCTTTCTCTCTTTTTGCCAACTGCCATGGTCATGGTCATGGCGCATGTACTCTGTGGCCATCAGATGGTTTAATACTAACTCTGAACACTAAGTTCGCTTCTTCTTATGCCTTAGACTCCATTACTTTAAAGAATATTTACACAATTTTGGTGTAAACTCCAGTTAAGGTAACTTAAAAAAAACTTATATAATGTATTAGATACATTATTTGAAATCTCTTTGAGAGGAAATTAGTGTGAGCAATATATTATTTACAAACTTATCGCCAAATTAAGCGAACTTATAGAACTTCAGTTTTCAATAAATTGATCGTATAATGTCAATACAAATCACAAAAATCTGCAAGAAGACACAAACTCGAACAGCCAGCAGTCAGGCAGCCTGCTGCTAACAGTTTTACCACAAGTGTGAGAAGATGAATCAATATAAAAAAACAGCTTATTGTTTGAACAAGAATTAATCTGATTGGAGCTCTAAAAAATAGTTTCATTGTAGTGAACCGTTTGCAGCCGCCACGAACACCACGCGCCAATTAATTGCACGCGCCAATTAATTGCTTTAGACAGCAGTTCATCAGTGTTACTCAATTCTCCTGCAGGTATCGCTACATGGAACTTTTTCAGACCTAAACTATGATACACTTCTCACGGATTAGAGAGATAACGAAAAAAAAATTAAGGATTATAGGTTTCCACGTGNGAAAGTACGTTACGAACACGTTGAAACACATGACACTTTAGTTGTTGTTCTTTAAAATTTAACAGCAAACTCTGGCGTAATCCTTTTTTCTACGTATTACTGATTTAACTTTGATGAATACTGATAAATATGTAATGTAAAATACTCTTATGTGTAATGTGTACTCTTATGAAGACTGAGAATGCGTAATAAAAATGTTTAAGGTAAAAGGTAAAAAAAATTGAAAATTTTACCAATTCCTTTTTGTGTTTATTCCAAANGATGTTTATGCAGAATAAACCCAATTTTCTGTAAAACCCTGTTATAAATAATTTCTACAAAAACGGTTGTTGTAAACATGTACACACATATTCTTAAATAGCAATGTGTTCGTCAGAAGTATAGGGGATCTTTGCGATAAAAAGGTGAAGATAGTACAACAAAAAATGTTTCTAGGCACAATGAAAAAATGAAAGTCATATTACGAGGTAAAATCACAGTAAAAACATAGCTTTGTCAAGGGTGCAAGTAAGAACCGGATTCACCGTCTTTAGGATCCCGAGCTCAAATTATAGTGAAAGCCCTCTTGGAGTTATGCTGCTCAAAAGAAATAAATATTTACTACATACAATGTACGTAGAATAGGTATACATAAATATATTATGCACAGTAAGCAGATATTTAGGTAAACTTATATTGAAACAATACTCACACGTAAGGTTGTCAATAATAAAGGAAGATGTAGGATCTAGCAACAAATTAAAACAAAAAATTAGATATACATTTATCACAAAATATAATTTTCATAGACAAATATTTTCTACGATATTTCAATATTTTATTCCATTGTTTTACGTTACTCTCTATCGCTAGGATTCTTCTCTACGTCAATAACAAGGAAAGTAAGTTACGAAAACTTTGAAACACATGACATTTTAATTGTTGTTCTTTAAAATTTAACTGCAAACACTGGCGTAATCCTTTTTTCTACGTAATTCTGATTAAACTTTTATGAATACTGACAATGTGTAATGTAAAATATTTGAGGTAATCGGTAGGAAAAGTTGAAAAATGTACAGAAAATATTTTGTGCTCATTCAAAAATATATGTCCCAAACCTCCGAAAAGGACTTTAAAATAATATATGAAATTTTCAAAAAAATAAATTCTTTTTCTTATTTCAATCTGTTATCCCATTGTTTTACGTTTATCTCTATCGCTTGGATACTTTTCTACGTCAGGAAAATGGAAACAAGAAAAGTAAGTTACGAACACGTTGAAACGCTTAACATTTCAGATGTTTTTCTTTAAAATTTATCAGCAAACTCTGGCGTGATACCTTTTTCTACGTATTCCTGTTGGTACTTTTATGAATACTGACAATGTGCAATGTAAAATATTTAAGGTAAACGGTAAAAAGAGTTAAAAATTTACTCCAAATTTTTTATTGTCTTTATTCAACAAAATATATGTCTCTAACCTCCGAAAATGACTTCAAAGAAATATATGAAATTTACAAAACAATTTTTTTCTAATTTCAATCTGTTATCCCATTGTTTTACATTACTCTCTATCGCTAGAATACGTCTCTACGTCAGGAACATAGTAACAAGGAAAGTACGTTACGAACACGTTGAAACACATGACACTTTAGTTGTTGTTCTTTAAAATTTAACAGCAAACTCTGGCGTAATCCTTTTTTCTACGTATTACTGATTTAACTTTGATGAATACTGATAAATATGTAATGTAAAATACTCTTATGTGTAATGTGTACTCTTATGAAGACTGAGAATGCGTAATAAAAATGTTTAAGGTAAAAGGTAAAAAAAATTGAAAATTTTACCAATTCCTTTTTGTGTTTATTCCAAAAATTTATGTCCCTAAACTCCAAAACCGACTTCAAAAAAATTTATCAAATTAAAAAAAAAAAAAAAAATATTTTCTCGTATTTCAATTTGTTATTCTACATTTCTAAGTTACTCTCTATCGCTTGGATACATTTCTATGTCAGAAACTTTGTAACAAGAAAAGAAAATTACAAACACGTTTAAACGAATGAAATTTCAGTTCTTTTTCTTTGAAAATAAACAGCAAACTCCACCTTAATACATTTTTCTACGTTTTACTGATGGTTCTCTTGAATACTAAGTGTGTAATATTAAATACTTAAGGTAAACGGTAAAAAATGGAAATTTTACCAACGTTTTTTTTGTGTTTATTCCAAAAATATACGTCCCTCACCTCCAAAAATGACATGAAAAAAAATTATGAAATTTTAAAACAAATAAAACCTTTTCTCTTATTTCAATCTGTTATTCCATATTTCTACGTTACTCTCTATCGCTAGGATATATTTCTATATCTGGAACGTGGTAACAAGAAAAGAAAATTACGAACACGTTGCGATGAATGACGTTTCGGTTGTTTTTCTTTGTAATTTAACAGCAAACACTCTCTTATTACCTCTTTCTACGTTTTCCTGATAGTACTCTAGAATACTGAGAATGTGTAAAGTAAAACGTTTAAGGTAAACGGTAAAAAAATTGAAAATTTTACCTAAAATTTTTTGTGTTTATTCCACAAATATTTGTCACCAACCTCCAAAAAGAACTCCAAAAAAAATTAAAAATTTTGAAACAAAAAATATTTTCTCTTATTTTAATCTGTTATTTCATATTTTTACGATACTCTTTATCGCTAGGATACGTTTGTAATTTAGAAACTTAGTAAAAAGAAAATAAAATTACAAACACGTTTAAACGAATGACATTTCCGTTGTTTTTCTTTGAAATTTAACAGCAAACAGAATCTTAATACCCTTTTCTACGTTTTTCTGAAATACTGAGAATGTGTAAAGTAAAATATTTAAAGTAAACGGTAAAAAAAGTTGAAAATTTTACATAAATTTTTTTGTGTTCATTTTGAAAATATATGTCCCCAACTTCCGAAAATGACTTTAAAAAAATTTATGAAATTCTGAAAAAAAAAAACGTTTAAACGAATGACATTTTAGTCATATTGAAAGAGAAGTTGCTCCATTTGCCTATCCTTTGGGTATATGGTGTTTCCATTTGCTATCTAGGCGAAATCGAATGTGTTGATAACGCGTCCATGATGAATGATGCGAGTGTGTTGCAAATATTTTCTTCGTATTGAAACTCCTCAGAAGAAGAAAAAAATAGTTTCTCGTAAAACTAGTCTTTCCAAAAGATAAAAAAAAGATTTTAATGATTGATTTCTTGTAATTTTTCCGATAATATTATGGTGAACAGGTGATATTTCCATTGTGCATAAATACAAAAATGATAGTTGTTGATATATACGAGAAGTTGTTTCTTATATTTTTATTAAATTTTTCTAGATTTTTTTCGGCTTACAATATCCTGAATCGCGCAGCAAAGACATGTTCTATTTCCTTGGTACACTATCCTGAAGTGGGGAATTCGTACGGAGCAATGACGTATTTATCCGTTGTTAGTTGATAAATGCTTAACTACGTATGTTGCGTCTGACAACTCAACATCCACACCATGGATATGCCTCCACACACTTTCTCCCTTTTGTAATTATTTAAAATTTTTTGCGTTTTTATCAGTCACTGAAAGAAGACACATTTTGACTTTCTTCTGAGTCAACTCACAAACTACAAGAGAATTGACTTTGCTTTGTATTTGCCAAGTTTCAGAGCAAATGGATTGTGACAAAATGATGAAGTTTTTTTGTATGAACCCTGTAAATATTTCGCAGAAGTATCAGTATATGCAGACAAACATGATAAATTAAAATATGTTAATAATTTTTTCTATATTTCTTTATTCCCTCTACAGCAGTTCAAACTTAGGGTTCTATAATTTAAAAAATCCAAGAGCAGGTTATATTATTTTTTCATTCGGATACACGTGGAATAATACACAGACGGAAATGCCATTAATGTTTTTATTATTTTCGAATTTTTACTGCATTTGGTGTGTAAGATTTACTTTGGAGACAAAAAATAGAAACGAGCAAGTAATTGTTAAATAACTTTTTTTAATAAATATTTTATCCGCCGCTTTTCTTGATAATTTGATCGGAATTGATAGGAATGTCACTTGGTGACTTTGGGAGAAAATAAATTAGTTAATTGTCCTCCACGCGTTCATACGTTCATTCTGTAATTACTCATTTGCTATTGAAGTTTATTATCTATTTAGATACTAGAATTCGAGTTGTATTTTACACGAAATTAATAAAGTATTCGATCACCGTTAAAACAAACACGTTCGGTACCAGAATATAATCTACGTAATGATATCTGATTCGTGGGAATTTAATAGAATGACAGGAGAAGAGGGGATACTAAAACGTATTCACTAAATAGTATCGGCAGTAACATTTGTTCTGATTTAAACTTGAGTAACATACCTCATTGACCATTTAAATGAAATAATTGCAATTATATTGGATGGTATAATACATTGCAGGAGACGTCTAATGCAGAACACCTCTTAAAAAAAATCAATTTTAAACCACGAAAGTGTTTGAAGAATTCTTTGATATATAGTAAATTTTCTGAAGTAGTTTTACGTTACTTTCATCTATGGATCACCGGACATTTAAAAAAGCTATTAATCGTTTTGTTAGGCGAGTTGCATTAATCACGAATCGATTACGTTCAACCGACAAATTTGTCCAAACTCTTATTCATTTTAAACGAGTCAAGCGAGTTTCTAAATATTGATTTTACTGTAATGTTAACTGATGAATACAAATTAAATCGCCGTTTCTTTTTTATTTTTAATATTGTTATTTAAACATTTAGAAAAATAATAAAAAATATGCATCGTCACGGGACAAACTTTAATACGAAATGGCAGTGGTCTAATGATCATAGAATGTATATTTTATTCTTGCCTCAGCCGGGATCCGTAGGCCAGCGAGCTGCTTCTTGATGGTTGGTATTCGAACCTCTGCGAAGGTTGAGGGGAGATTTTACTTCGGAATCCATTTTCTGGAAACATTTATAAGTTGTGAAGAAAGAGCGACACATATCATACGCGTCAATGATGTAATATGCAAAGGAATTACACATTACTTGTCCTATTTGAATCAGGACAATTTATTCCCTTTTTGATCGAATACGTTTAGCATGATTTCTAACCACTGAGTCAATCCGTGTTTAATTCCCGGATGATTCAGAATCAAAATATAGGTTTCATCTTCAATATCTCTGTTAATATCTCTTTCAGAATTACAAAGCGAATTCTCCTACTTCTATCGACTTCTACTACTCATAAAATAATAACTATTGATAACTACTGCTAATAAAACCTCCAACTTGGTCAAATGGATGGTAATCCCAGCCAAACTGCCCACCTTCTTCCGATATAGCCCCATGTTGGTAACCTTCATGTAACATCACAACCAAGGCATTCTATCCGTTCGTGAAATGTTATTTTTTCGCTTTTCGCTAAAGTGGAAGCGTCATTGAGAAGCTTAGCTAGACGCCGCTTATTAGGGAAGGTGACCACCTCTANTGGTAATCCCAGCCAAACTGCCCACCTTCTTCCGATATAGCCCCATGTTGGTAACCTTCATGTAACATCACAACCAAGGCATTCTATCAGTTCGTGAAATGTTATTTTTTCGCTAAAGTGGAAGCGTCATTGAGAAGCTTAGCTAGACGCCGCTTATTAGGGAAGGTGACCACCTCTAACCCTTTCCATTCATTGTGTGGACCATTCCCGCTCATTTTTACGCCCGATAAGTAGATTTAACTGCTTTTCTGTGATGCGTTCTGTTACACCCAGTGGTGCTTGCGGGAAATAGGTGGAACGTACGCCAGTGGTGCAGGACATTGCGATCATCTCAATGTCAGACCCAATACCTGACCAACAAACGAAGGAACGTGCCATTCCTGTCATTTTTACGATCACTAGATGGGCTGCGTAAAGGTCTCAAACATTTTTATCTTATCTAGGAACTTTTGCTGAAATTTTTGAATCCGCCTCAGCCTTAGGGCCCTTGATCGGAATTGATGGAATACGTCCCTCGCTTGCTTCCGGAGAGTAAATTAGTTTATTGTCCTCCAAGTGGTCATACGCAGTCTGTACTGTTTTTTGACAATTAATTTATTATTATTAAAATTTATTATCAATCAGTCGGAAGAAATCGTTTATTTTGCTTTAAATGCCTTGGAGAGCGAGATCTTGACCTCCTTCCAAGAGTTTCACAAATCTCTCAAGATGAGGGTCCTAACTTGTCTGTATTGCAAAGGTTTTGGTTTTTAGGTAACTGCAGCTTTTGGTGTTCAGCTTCGTCTTAATAGTCTGTATCTTACTTGTGACGTGGAATTGTGTGTTGGGTCTGGTTGACGATGGATGCTAACGGCGCTTTGTAGCAGTAGTCAGCGTTGGTGTTTTGCTTCGATATATTAAATACAATAATGTATGCAAAGTGTGCGAGATAGTCGGCATATTTTGCCATTAAACTGATGCATAGGGCTTGTAACGCCTTCTTTGGGTGCAGAATCTTCGTCATGAGTTTTTGGTCCGTTATGAGGTTGAAGTGACGAGCAAACAAATAGTTGTAAAACTTCTGCACTGCGCAGACAATTGCGAGAACTTTTTTTTTCAAATTGGGAATATCTCTTCTCTACGTATGACATCGATTGGTAGCGCACAGCGGTTTTCGCAAAACGGATGAATCAATTTCATTCGTATTACCAAACAGAGAGGTATCTATGTCTTGTCAAAATACCCGCTCAATAATTTTTATTATCTTAAAGAACATTTTTAAATTTCATAAGAAAACTTTAAAAATTTCTCAGAAATGATATCGATAATTTTGTCCTATAATTGTTTGTACCTCAAAACTCAAGCAATAATTTTTTTATGACAGAAGATAGGTTACTATTTTTGGTCAACAAGATGATACTAGCTAATGTTTTTGTCTGGAGTGCAGAAGGATTTTATTTATTTTAAATTTATTTAAGAGAGTTAATTTTTCTTATACTGTTTGAGAACATTTATTTTCAATATGTTATGAAAAATGGCTACACGCCGCATCTTGTGTAAGATTTGTTCAATTAATTTTAACTACTTAAAGATGGTCGAAATAATGTTTTACCCTTTAGTGCTTATGTGGTTAATTTCTGTGCACAAACCACAAGGCTACTTCGGGTCAGATATCGAAACCTTAACTTAAAGAGCTTTTCGAAGCCCTCCTATGACTACGATGTATTTCTACACCCTTTGAACTTTTTATCTGTGTCTCAGAAATTGTACATCATGTGATTTGTGTGGTTGTGTCTTATTGTGTTGTATATTGTTGGCCTCTTGTGTGGTGCTTTGTATATATTTCGTGTTGGATTGTCATAGCTGGTTTATTCTTCCTCCATGAATTCGAGGTTATATTGACAAAGGTAAAGAGTCATTTCTTATTTATCTCACATGTGACTATGTCATATTGTGCAGATGGAATGTGGCTCTATATTTGTTATATCGAAGCAAACGAACTACTTGTATGTAATGACAAATTATTAGCGATGATGGCACACTGGAAAGTACTGAAAAATATCACGGAAAACCTACTTGTTTCTTATGGAGAAGACCCATTTTTGTAAGTCTTGTACAACCCTCAACTTGCAAACTTTCGAGCAGCAACAACTGAGTCACTCGGCTGAGCTTTGATTCATCGGATTTCTAGGTATCGTCTCCATTAAAGAAAGAGATGCAATTACTAATAAAAAATTGCTGTTTCACACGCATTTGAGAAAAGGAAGATCTGACCAAGTGATGCTAAATAGTAAGACTACGTAAGTTCAGGTTACAAAGATATTTATGTGCAAGTTCCCATACTCTACCTTTGTGTAGAAACCAGAGAAAAATGTTAGATCTATAATTTTATGTATTTTTTTATTATGATATTGACATTACGTTTTGTTCACCTCCATTTTTTCTGTATTGTAGTAAATTTCCCTAATAGATTTATTATGAAATAATAGAAGGACAATTTTATTTCGATATTGTAATACAAAGAACAAAGAAATAAAACATTATAATTAGGGTCTTAAAAGCGTGTGAAAGATCATTTTAATGAGCAACAGATACATGTGTTTGGTTTTATCACCGAGATTCAGAATCGGATGTGGGTATTGAGATGATGTCACCGCACGCAATGCGAAACTAGGCAGCAATCGGTGACCTTCTACAACGGCAACAGTTTAGGCTTCTTTTTGAAAGGGCTGACTTTCCTCATGATTGTCCAAAGTGCGCGCGGTAAGTAGATGCCAGAAATTGTCATATTAGTCGGGTTTTTTTTTCAGTGCGATCCTGTGTGCAATTGTCGCTAATATTTTGACATGATATACTATTTGCCCATATGTTTCACTATTTTAAAAAATCGAAATGCGCTTGCTTTAAGTTCCTTTGCAAGTAAGGATATGTCTTTTGTTGAGCAGATGTCTGAATGTCTTGTTTTAGTAGAAAATTAAGTGCTCAAGATCGAAATGTGGAATGACGAACAGACAAATGCACAGACAGTCGATATAATCGAGACGCTGACAGTCGATGTAATGATAACTGAGCGCGGAAAAACAAACAAGTGAGGTTTCGTTCATTTTTTTATAAACGTTTTAATTTGTTTCTGATAAAAATTTGTGATTGGGTTATAGATAACAACGTAAATTAATGTTACAATTAAAACGACATGTAATATTAGTAATAGACGCCATAACAGGAGGAGGGACACATCGTTACCACCGCTGCTACTGCTCCCATCGCCTTGGCTGCCTCAGTATCGAGTAAATCCGCATTTCTTTCAAATAAGACAAAATGAATAATGAGCTTCTGAAACCAATGGATTAAATTAAATGAATTAAACATTTTTACCTAGTATTGTGCGATTACCATCGTAAAATTAATGACTGAAGTGCTGTGTCGCAGTTAAGCAGTGACATATTTTCGTACGCATGACATAGGGTTAGTTTACTGTTATGTATTATTGTAATGGTAATATACGCTCATTAATAAAAAAATTGCCTTTACAATACTTTGTTTGGATGCACTCCATGTGCGATTAACATTCACACATAGTTCTGTTTTGAGTGTATTAATATTAAGGCAAGACGTATTCGTTAATTAAAAACATCTTCGGCAATAAAATACTATTTCGATTAAACCGTGAACTGAATAGACAACTATTTTTAATGAGTGTTTTTTTGGATAATAACTTGTCCATTACTAAAAACATTAGTTCCAAATACTGGGTTAAATATAAATAACAGTGTAATATCTTCATAGAAATGAGTTTTTGTTTAAAATACTTATTTGAGGGTAATGTGTAGAGTATTTACAAAATATTTTCTTTTGGGTGTGATTTTTAGCGAGTCTAGACATTACATTTAAATCGCTTAGTTCTCATTTATTGTATGTCATTTTATACGATTTATTTGTGTATAAGTAAATTTATATAAGTTCGCTTGATTTGGCGATAAGTTTTAAAAAAACAACTTTACTTTGTTCACACTAATTTCCTCTCAGAGAGACTTCAAATAATGTATTTATTCGAATTACATAGGTACCTTTTGAAAGGTTACCTTAACTGGAGATTAAATCAAAATTGTGTGATTATCTTTAATATAATGGAGTGTAATGCACAAGGAGAATCGTACTTAATATTCAGAGGTACTATTCAATTATCTGATGGCCACTATCTACACACGTTATTGCCATGTACTCGTAATTTGGCAAAGAGAGAAAGATATGATTCGTACCCGGTCTGTTAGCAGTGACGTCATTCACCCGTAGTCTGAGCTCAGGCCTTAAGATTTCGACGTAAGGTCTGAACCCGTTTTTATCTTTATTTTTTCAATTGAGAGTTGTGCACAAGGCTCTATTGAAAATAACACAAACATTACAAAGGTCACGTGAATATATTGCACTGTACTGCCACTTGCAGGTTGTTTCGAAATGATGCCGCATGCTTCGTATCATGCTCACCTGCAATTGAGCAAGCGCTTCTTGTCTCCAGGTGTATCAATACGCATG
>NNCF01127464.1:831322-843407 GCA_002313205.1 Laupala kohalensis | reverse complement strand
AAAAGACAAAAAGACGCTTCTTACCGAATAAAAGCAATGTAAAAAGAGTAAATAGTTGGTTAATTTGTGAAAATATATTTTTTTTTTTTTCGTAAAAAATTTAAGTCATTTTTGAGGGTTGGGGACTTATATCTTTGGAATAAACACACAAAAAATTTTGACCAAAATTTTTGATTTCCTTCCGCACCCACCTCGATTATTGTACTCTAAACACGGTAAGAATTCTTAATACTAACCTTTTGAATACGTAGAAATAAATAATAAACCATTGTTGCCTGTTGATTTTCATTGAGAGATAACTGAGTCACTGCATGTGTTGTCGTGTTGGGACCTCACTTTTCTATTTACTAAGTAAAAGACAAGAAGAGGCTTCTTACCGAATAAGAGCAATGTAAAAAGAGTAATAAGTTATTAATTTGTAAAAATAGATTTAATTTTTATAAAATTTCGTAAAAAATTTATAAGTCATTTTTGAGGATTAGTGACATATATATTTGAAATAAACACATCAAAAATTTTGACCAAAATTTTTGTTTTCCTTCCCCACCCACCTCGATTATTGTACTCTAAACACGGTAAGAATTCTTAATACTAACCTTTTGAATACGTAGAAATAAATAATAAACCATTGTTCCCTGTTGATTTTCATTGAGAGATAACTGAGTCACTGCATGTGTTGTCGTGTTGGGACCTCACTTTTCTATTTACTAAGTAAAAGACAAAAAGACGCTTCTTACCGAATAAGAGCAACGTGAAAAGAGTAAATAGTTGATTAATTTGTGAAAAAACATTTAATTTTCTGAAAATTTCGTAAAAAAATTTAAAGTCATTTTTGAGGGTAAGGGACATATATATTTGGAATAAACACATTAAAGATTTAGACCAAAATTTTTGTTTTCCTTCCCCGCCCACCTTGATTATTGTACTCTAAACACGGTAAGAATTCTTAATACTAACCTTTTGAATACGTAGAAATAAATAATAAACCATTGTTCCCTGTTGATTTTCATTGAGAGATAACTGAGTCACTGCATGTGTTGTCGTGTTGGGACCTCACTTTTCTATTTACTAAGTAAAAGACAAAAAGACGCTTCTTACCGAATAAGAGCAACGTGAAAAGAGTAAATAGTTGATTAATTTGTGAAAAAACATTTAATTTTCTGAAAATTTCGTAAAAAAATTTAAAGTCATTTTTGAGGGTAAGGGACATATATATTTGGAATGAACACATTAAAGATTTAGACCAAAATTTTTGTTTTCCTTCCCCGCCCACCTTGATTATTGTACTCTAAACACGGTAAGAATTCTTAATACTAACCTTTTGAATACGTAGAAATAAATAATAAACCATTGTTCCCTGTTGATTTTCATTGAGAGATAACTGAGTCACTGCATGTGTTGTCGTGTTGGGACCTCACTTTTCTATTTACTAAGTAAAAGACAAAAAGACGCTTCTTACCGAATAAGAGCAACGTGAAAAGAGTAAATAGTTGATTAATTTGTAAAAAAATATGTAATTTTTTGAAAATTTCGTAAAAAAAATTTAAATCATTTTTTAAGGTTGGGGACATATATATTTGGAGTAAACACATAAAAAATTTCGACCAAAAGTTTTGTCTTCTTTCCACGCCCACCTCGAATATTGTACTCTAAACACGGTAAGAATTCTTAATACTAACCTGTTGAATAATTAGTAATAAATAATATACCATTGCTCCCTATTATTTTTCAAAGAGAGAAAACTGAGTTGCATCTCGTGGTGAGGTGTTGGGACCTCACTTTTGTATTTACTAAGTAAAAGTCAAAAAGGCGCTTCTTACCGAATAAGGGAAACGTGAAAAGAGTAAATAGTTGATTAATTTGTAAAAAAATATGTAATTTTTTGAAAATTTCGTAAAAAAAATTTAAATCATTTTTTAAGGTTGGGGACATATATATTTGGAGTAAACACATAAAAAATTTCGACCAAAAGTTTTGTCTTCTTTCCACGCCCACCTCGAATATTGTACTCTAAACACGGTAAGAATTCTTAATACTAACCTTTTGAATACGTAGAAATAAATAATAAACCATTGTTCCCTGTTGATTTTCATTGAGAGATAACTGAGTCACTGCATGTGTTGTCGTGTTGGGACCTCAATTTTCTATTTACTAAGTAAAAGACAAAAAGACGCTTCTTATCGAATAAGAGCAATGTAAAAAGAGTAAATAAATGATTAATTTGTGAAAATATATATTTTTTTTAATTTCGTAAAAAATTTAAGTCTTTTTTGAGGGTTAGGGACATATATATTTGGAATAAACACACAAAAAATTTTGACCAAAATTTTTGTTTTCCTTCCCCGCCCACCTCGATTATTGTACTCTAAACACGGTAAGAATTCTTAATACTAACCTTTTGAATACGTAGAAATAAATAATAAACCATTGTTCCCTGTTTATTTTCATTGAGAGATAACTGAGTCACAGCATGTGTTGTCGTGTTGGGACATCACTTATCTATATACTAAATAAAAGACAAAAAGACGCTTTATACCGAATGAGAGCAACGTAAAAAGATTAAATAGTTGATTAATTCATGAAAAAACATTTAATTTTTTGAAAATTTCGTAAAAAAATTTTAAGTCATTTTTGAGGGTTAGGGACATATATATTTCGAATAAACACATAAAAAATTTTGACCAAAACTTTTGGTTTCCTTCCCCGCCTACCTCGATTATTGTACTATAAACACGGTAAGAATTCTTAATACTAACCTTTTGAATACGTAGAAATAAATAATAAACCATTGTTCCCTGTTGATTTTCATTGAAAGATAACTGAGTCACTGCATGTGTTGTCGTGTTGGGACCTCACTTTTCTATTTACTAAGTAAAAGACAGAAAGATGCTTCTTACCGAATAAGAGCAATGTAAAAGAGTAAATAGTTAGTTAATTTGTGAAAATATATATATTTTTTTTTTCGTAAAAAATTTAAGTCTTTTTTGAGGGTTAGGGACATATATATTTGGAATAAACACACAAAAAAGTTTGACCAAAATTTTTGTTTTCCTTCCCCGCCCACCTCGATTTTTGTTTTCTGNTTTTGTCTTCTTTCCACGCCCACCTCGAATATTGTACTCTAAACACGGTAAGAATTCTTAATACTAACCTGTTGAATAATTAGTAATAAATAATATACCATTGCTCCCTATTATTTTTCAAAGAGAGAAAACTGAGTTGCATCTCGTGGTGAGGTGTTGGGACCTCATTTTTGTATTTACTAAGTAAAAGTCAAAAAGGCGCTTCTTACCGAATAAGAGCAACGTGAAAAGAGTAAATAGTTGATTAATTTGTAAAAAAATATGTAATTTTTTGAAAATTTCGTAAAAAAAATTTAAATCATTTTTTAAGGTTGGGGACATATATATTTGGAGTAAACACATAAAAAATTTCGACCAAAAGTTTTGTCTTCTTTCCACGCCCACCTCGAATATTGTACTCTAAACACGGTAAGAATTCTTAATACTAACCTGTTGAATAATTAGTAATAAATAATATACCATTGCTCCCTATTATTTTTCAAAGAGAGAAAACTGAGTTCCATCTCGTGGTGAGGTGTTGGGACCTCACTTTTGTATTTACTAAGTAAAAGACAAAAAGACGCTTCTTACCGAATAAAAGCAATGTAAAAAGAGTAAATAGTTGGTTAATTTGTGAAAATATATTTTTTTTTTATTTTCGTAAAAAATTTAAGTCATTTTTGAGGGTTGGGGACTTATATCTTTGGAATAAACACACAAAAAATTTTGACTAAAATTTTTGATTTCCTTCCGCACCCACCTCGATTATTGTACTCTAAACACGGTAAGAATTCTTAATACTAACCTTTTGAATACGTAGAAATAAATAATAAACCATTGTTGCCTGTTGATTTTCATTGAGAGATAACTGAGTCACTGCATGTGTTGTCGTGTTGGGACCTCACTTTTCTATTTACTAAGTAAAAGACAAAAAGAGGCTTCTTACCGAATAAGAGCAATGTAAAAGAGTAAATAGTTAGTTAATTTGTGAAAATATATATATTTTTTTTTTCGTAAAAAATTTAAGTCTTTTTTGAGGGTTAGGGACATATATTTGGAATAAACACACAAAAAAGTTTGACCAAAATTTTTGTTTTCCTTCCCCGCCCACCTCGATTTTTGTTTTCTGAACCCGGTAAGAATTCTTAATACTAACCTGTTGAATAATTAGTAATAAATAATATACCATTGCTCCCTATTATTTTTCAAAGAGAGAAAACTGAGTTGCATCTCGTGGTGAGGTGTTGGGACCTCACTTTTGTATTTACTAAGTAAAAGACAAAAAGACGCTTCTTACCGAATAAAAGCAATGTAAAAAGAGTAAATAGTTGGTTAATTTGTGAAAATATATTTTTTTTTTTTTCGTAAAAAATTTAAGTCATTTTTGAGGGTTGGGGACTTATATCTTTGGAATAAACACACAAAAAATTTTGACCAAAATTTTTGATTTCCTTCCGCACCCACCTCGATTATTGTACTCTAAACACGGTAAGAATTCTTAATACTAACCTTTTGAATACGTAGAAATAAATAATAAACCATTGTTGCCTGTTGATTTTCATTGAGAGATAACTGAGTCACTGCATGTGTTGTCGTGTTGGGACCTCACTTTTCTATTTACTAAGTAAAAGTCAAAAAGGCGCTTCTTACCGAATAAGAGCAACGTGAAAAGAGTAAATAGTTGATTAATTTGTAAAAAAATATGTAATTTTTTGAAAATTTCGAAAAAAAAATTTAAATCGTTTTTGAGGGTTAGGGACATATATATTTGGAATAAACACATAAAAAATTTCGATCAAAAGTTTGTCTTCTTTCCACGGCCACCTCGAATATTGTACTCTAAACACGGTAAGAATTCCTAATACTAACCTTTTGAATACGTAGAAATAACTAATAAAACATTGTTCCCTGTTGATTTTCATTGAGAGATAACTGAGTCACTGCATGTGTCGTCGTGTTGGGCCCTCACTTTTCTATTTACTAAGTAAAAGACAAAAAGACGCTTCTTACCGAATAAGAGCAATGTAAAAAAAGTAATTAATTAATTAATTTGTAAAAATAAATTTAATTTTTTGAAAATTTCGTAAAAAAAATTTAAATCATTTTTGAGGGTTAGGGACATATATATTTGGAATAATCCCACAAAAAATTTCAACCAAAATTTTTGTCTCCTTTCCTCGCCCACCTCGAATATTGTGTTCTAAACACGGTAAAATTTCTTAATTCTAACCTTTTGAATAAGTAGTAATAAATANACACATCTAGATGTGTATAAGAGACAGCGTGTGGGGACCTCACTTTTCTATTTACTAAGTAAAAGACAAAAAGACGCTTCTTACCGAATAAGAGCAACGTAAAAAGATTAAATAGTCGATTAATTTGTGAAAAAATTTGAAATTTTTTTAAAATATCGTAAAAAAATTTCAAGTCTTATTGAGGTTTAGGGACATATATATTTGAGATACACACACACAAAAATTTGACTAAAATTTTTGTCTACTTTTTTTGCCCTCCTCGATTATTTTACTTTAAACACGGTACGTATTCTTAATACTAACATTTTGAATACGTAGAAATAAGTAATAAACCATTGCTCCCTATTAATTATCAATGAGAGACAACTTAGTTTCTTCTCATGTTGTTGTGTAGGGACCTCACTTTTGTATTTACTAAGTAAAAGACAAAAAGGCGCTTCTTACCGAATATGAGCAACGTGAAAAGAGTAAATAGTTGATTAATTTGTGAAGAAACATTTAATTTTTTGAAAATTTCGTAAAAAATTTTTAAGTAATTTTTGAGGGTTAGGGACATATATATTTGGAATAAACACATGAAAAATTTCGACCACAATTTTTGTCTTCTTTTCTCATCCACCTCGATTATTGTACTCTAAACACGGTAAGTATTCTTAATACTAACCCTTTGAATACGTAGAAATAAGTAATAAACCATTTCTCCCTATTAATTTTCAATGAGAGACAAATGAGACGCTGCACCTGTTGTCGTATGGGGACCTCACTTTTCTATTTACTAAGTAAAAAAAGGACGTTTCTTACCGAATAAGAGCAACGTGAGAAGATTAAATGATCAATTATAATGTGAAAAAATATGTAATTTTTTGAAAATTTCGCAAAACTTTGTGAAGTCATTTTTGAGGGTTAGGGACATATATATTTGGAATAAACACATAAAAAATTTCGACCACAATTTTTGACTTCTTTTCTCATCCACCATGATCATTGTACTGTAAACATGGTAAGAATTTTTAATACTATCCTTTTGAATACGTAGAAATAAGTAATAAACAATTGTTCCGTGTTAATTTTCAATGAGAGACAACTGAGTCGCTGCACGTGTTGTCGTATATGGACCTCACTTTCCTATTTACTAAGTAAAAGACAAAAAGACGCTTCTTACCAAATAAGAGCAACGTGAAAAGTGAAAATAGTTGATTAATTTGTGAAAAAATATGTAATTTTTTGAAATTTTTGTTAAAATGTTTAAGTCTTTTTTGAGGATTAGGGACATATATATTTGGAATAAACACACACAAAAATTTGACCAAAAATTTTGTCTTCCTTCCTCGCCAACCTCGAATATTGTACTTTAAACACGGTAAGAATTCTTATTACTAACCTTTTGAATACGTAGAAATAAATAATAAACCATTGTTTCCTGTTTATTTTCAATGAGAGACAACGGAGTTGCTGCACGTGTTGTCGTGTGGGGACCTCACTTTTCTTATTACTAAGTAAAAGACAAAAAGACGCTTCTTACCGAATGAGAGCAACGTGAAAACAGTAAATAGTTGATTAATATGTTAAAAAATATTTAATTTTTGAAAATTTTGTAACAATTTTTGAAGTCTTTTTTGAGGGTTAGGGACATATATATATATTTCGAATAAACCCAAAAAAAATTTCGACTTAAATTTTTGTCTTTTTACTCGCCCACCTCGAATATTGTACACTGAACATTGTAAATATTCCTAATTACTTCCATTGGAAATGTAGAAATAAGTAATAAACCATTGTTCCCTGTTAATTTTCAATGAGAGACAACTGAGTCTCTTTACGTGTTGTCGTGTTGTGATCTTACTTTTCTATTTTCTAAGTAAAAGACATAAAGACGCTTCCTACCGACTGAGAGCAANGTGATCTTACTTTTCTATTTTCTAAGTAAAAGACATAAAGACGCTTCCTACCGACTGAGAGCAACGTTAAAGGAGTACATAGTCGATAAATTTGTAAAAATATCTAGGTTTTTTAAAATTTCGTAAAAAAATTTTTTTTGATTTTTTGAAAATTTCTTAACAATTTTTTAATTCATTTTTGAGGTTTAAGGAGATATATATTTCGAATAAACACAAAAAAAAATACGACGAAAATTTTTGTCTTTTTTACTCGGCCACCTTTATTATAGTACACTAAACACGGTAAGTATTCTTAATATTAACCCGTTGAATACGTAGAAATAAGTAATAAACCATTGTTCTTTGTAATTTTCAAAGAGATACAACTGACTCGCTTCACGTGCTGTCGTGTTGGAATATCACTTTTCTATTTACTATGTAAACGGCAAAAAGACCTTTGTTACCGACCGAAAACAATGTGAAAAAAATAAATAGTAAGTTAATTTGTGAAAAAATATCTAAATTATAAAAAAAATTAAAAAATTAAAAAATTAAAAGTCATTTATGCCTTCAACAATTGAATGGAATCAGAAATGAGTGGGAGCTGCACCTAATTTTATTATTAATGAAATGATAATCAAATTATTAATTATTCTATAATAATTAAAAAAATTGTAATAAATTATTATTATTAATCTTGAAATAATAAAAATTGAAGATGCCAATGTTTGAATTAGAAAATTTTTGAGAGAAGCTTCAGAAGACAGAATTATTAATTTCAGTCAATAAGGGAATAAAGGCTAATATATTAATTTCCAAACCTATTCATATAGTAATTCAAGATTTAGCAGAAATTGTGATGAATGTACAAAGAAACAATATTGTTAATAAAATTACTTTTGTAAAATCAAACTTTTTAAGTTTAAAAGGAGAAGTATTTTCTTCAATTTTCTTCCGTAGCGAAGGCTGGATTCAGGGGATTGAAGAAATGGGAATGCGGACCGTGTTTTCGAGTATTCGATCACCGCAATCAAACCCCACTGAGAGGATTATGAGAGAGTTGTCGAGGCTTATTAGAACTTATTGCCATGACCACCATACTACGTGGATGGAATTAATTCCTAACATGAATGAATGGTTGAATAAGGTCCCTCATGAAAGCACTGGGAAATCAGCATATGAAATACAATGGGGCGAAAAACCACCAAAGGACTTCCCCGAGTTAACTTCCATTTTAAATTCAGGCCGAGAAGGGGAGGGGGAAACGGAACGATTACAGGTCGTAAAACGGAACCTCGAAATGGCGGGCCGAAGGCGGTGTAAATACGATAAGGCAAAACCCTATCAGTTTCACGAAGGGCAAGAGGTGTTACTACGAGTTCCGAAGCCCTCAAATATGAAGGAAAAATTGTATCACAATTTTTTCTTATTGTACGAAGGCCCCTTTACTATTACTCGTATTCCGAACGCAAATGTTGTTGAATTGCAGGACGGAGGGGGAATGGTAAAAGGCCAATACAATTTTCGAAGCCTGAAGCCCTTTCACAGAGACGTAGAGGTGTAATAGAGTTAAGAAGTGTAAAGATAGTATCATTAATTAACGTAGGACGAGTAATATTTAATTATTTAATTACGGCTGAAATGAGCCGGGGACGATAGGAAAAGGGTAGATCGTCACGCTGGAAGAGCGAGGAAGGAGCTTACCAGATGAGATGTCAAATACCTCATGCGTAGAGTAAATAGGGCTAGGATATTTTTATTTATATTTAATTAGTTAATGACGGCTGAAATGAGCCGGGGACAGTTACTCGCCGAGGTACACAGGACGAGAGAAGGATGGGCACGCGCCGGACGGAGGCGGCGCGTAAAGGAATGTTTCGAGGAAGATAGCGCGCGGTCACTGGAGGGGGTGTAAGGCCGACAGCTGTAGGAAGAATGTAAGACTGAGGGCGCGCGGCCAACGACGGTGGTGGCATGCGGCCAGCTACTACCAGGAAATACGAGGTATTGGCTGCGGGCAACGGCGGTGGTGCTCGTTACTAGGTCACCGGGCTAGGCACGTCGGAATGGAAAAGGCGCCAGGGAACGAAATTTTTATAATTTGATTAATTATAGTGTAATTAGCCGGAGACAACGAAACATGGAGGTTGTCACGTAACTATGCGCGGTGTGAGCGTGGTTAATGAGATAGAAATAATCTCATGCATTTAGAATTTGGAGATTATACAAAAAAAAATTTTGATTAATTAAGGATTAATTAGGCCAGAGGCAATGATTAAGACCGGCGATTGACCATGCTTTCAAGCGAGGATAGGGGCTTGATTGATGGGGAAACTATTACCAATGCGTTATAATTATTAGGTTTAGGAATCGCAATTTTTATATTATGAACTTAATTTTAAAAATAAAAGTTTAAAAGGGGTTAATTGACTGAAAAAAAATCTATAAATTAGAATTGGAAATAGGCGTAGAGTTAAGTAAGTTTGGACTTAACGTATAATTAAATAAATCAGATATAATCATGTGTTAGATTAAGAAATGTCTGTTATTAATGTAAAACTATGAACTGATTAGAAAGTGTTTCAATTGAATTTAATGATCAAAGTGACCTAAATGAAGTGTTCGTAAATGTATTAGGATATTATAGGATAAATGGGGGTTAGTTTATGAATGACCTCTTGTGAACCAGAATGTAAACAAAGTAAAAGTGGGCGGCAGGAAAGTCTACTCAAGGATGGCAAGGATGGGACGTCTCAAAAGGAAACAAAAACCGACCGCTCAACAAGAGAAAAGGAGACCCGAAGGAGGAGGGGTGGTAAATCGAAGAAAGAATGTGTTTAAAATGTAAAGTGGGCGAAGGGGAGCGAAGTTCAAAAGCGAGGAATTAATTGAGAGAAACAATTTTAATGAAATTTGAATTTTTTGGGATCAATGTAATTTAAAGGTATTAAAAAAAGGAAGTTTTGCAAGCAAATAATTAAAAGTGACTGAACAAACAAAGGGTTGAATTTAGGAAGCCGTATTCGACAACGACAAGGATGATAAATAGTGTTAATTGTTTTTTTTTAATGAGTTAATTAAGAGAAACGTTCAAGAGTGTTAAAAGGATACTAAATAATCGTAGTCTTACAGAGAATATTTCAAAAAAATAATTGTCTTCACAGGAAGTACTTGTACAACGTAGCGCGATGGAAATAATGGTAGTTAAAATGAATGATAGTAAATGATTTGTGTTTAATTAATTTAGTGAAGATCAACGTCCGAGGGAATTAGAGAGAGAATCGTCGAGCATAATTAATGCGTTGTTGAGATAGCTTGGCTCCCCACGTACTCAAGAGTAGACGTCGGCAAGCAGCCCACAATATAAATTTTTCCTGGTAGTTTGAAAGAAACCCCACGTAAGATAAGTAAGTAAAACGTCTGGGTAATTCCACTACTATTTAACTTCAAATGTGAAAAGGGAGATGGAGTTGATCGATACGAGAGTTTTTAAGTAACTGACCAGAATATCATTCAGAAGGGAAGGTATGGTGAAGTTTTAGATTAAAGGTCGTAACAAGTACAAGTCATTAAGTGAATGGACAGAAGATAAATTAGGAAATTATAGGGTGAAAGAGGGAACCCAAGTATAGAAAATTTCGGAAGAACAACTACTGTGGGTAATTAAAATTAAAAGTAAATGAAGAAACGATTCTAGTTAGAAGCAGAGAGGAGAAAGAATAGACGGTAGACTACGAGTATTGAAAAACTAAATTTAAAGAAATACAAAAAAGGCAGAGACCTTATTATTCAAACTCATTAAATATTATTCAATTAGAAATTTATTTGCACGTTTTCGTTTTCAATAAAAAAAAGAAAAAGGTTTAAGAAATTTCTCAAACTTGGTGGGTGCAATTGTGAGATTTGAATAATTAACCAATTTAATCATTCTGTTGCGGAATTTTGTTGGTCGAGGAGTTGAAAAATTTGAACGGAGGACGGTTGGGAACAACAACCGTGGTCGCGGTCGTCCGCGGTAGTCTCTTTGACATCAATTACGATTTACGGCCCTTTAGAATTCGAAGCGAGCAAGAGGCGGGGGAGGAGGTCCCACCCATGCTTAGGAACACCATGTGGCCGCCGGGGCGAGGACTTGTCCGAACTTGTTCGCAAGAACGTTGGAGATTTAAACATTTTTTTCAGAATGTTCTAGAAGGACCTTTAAAAGGTCCAATGAGAACTCGGGCGTAGGAAGGGGAAATTATTTCTGATTGGGAGCTTTCGGCACACGTGACATTCAAAATTTTGGAAATTTTGGGAAAAAAGAAGGGATGGAGCTTATTTAAGAGAAACGTAGAGATTTTTCGTTCTCACAGATTCATTTTTCGTTCAGACAGCTTAGTTTTTGGTGGAGTGGACGTAGTTCGCTCACAGAATCATTTTTCGTTCAGACAGCTTAGTTTTTGGTGGGGTGGACGTAGTTCGCTCACAGATTCATTTTTCGTTACTCACAATGGAGTTTTTCGGAGGAGGTCAGATGCGCTAGATGTGTTAGCTAATTTGTTGCTCATTTCATGCTTTTTCTCAGACAACGCAGTTTTCGGAGGAGATCAGATGTCGCTCCGATAGCTCGTTACTGCTAAGAGTTTTTTTTATAGCTTACGTTTCGTCAGATGGTTATTTGGCGTTCCAGACTTAATTGTTGATCTTGATTTGATCTTCGGGGCGAGTAAATAAGCCAACCTCGATCCCAACCACACATAAACTATTTCGAGTGGTTATTCGAAAGGGCCTTGTAAATACTGACGCTGTGTTCGGGGGAGGCGATTACACAGAAGACGAATACGGCGACTTTTGGGATAGTCGCTCGACGCCGTTCGCAGGTGCCTGAGAATTGGAGCCGTGCTGACTT
>NNCF01127464.1:614416-810644 GCA_002313205.1 Laupala kohalensis | reverse complement strand
GTTCAAAAACTAAGCACGAAATGAGCTCTTATTATTTCTTTATCTTGAGGTTCTATCAAAAGTTCATCAATTTGCTTGATTTTTTAATCTTCGTTCTTCTCGGAATGTTTCAAAATGAGTTACAGTTAATACGGAAAAAATAACTATTCCAATGCAATTTTCTCTTTATTCAAAGATACTCATTTAGCATTGATTACAACAATTTAAATTACGTTCCCTAGCCCTCAAAACACACTGGAACAATGTTCGCCTCACAGAGACGTAATACTCACAAAACAGCGAATACTTCTTCAGAAATCGTCGTGTGCTCTCACCAGTTCGAGAATACCTCTCGTATTCGACAGGCTGCCCCCAGCTGTGTTGCTGATGACCTTGAATCGTCGGCGTGCTACCAGGCTTCCACACCACGTGGTCTCGTCTGCTCTGCTTTCCACTCGAAAACGGCGTCAAAATGTTCGAATCGAACTAATGCTTTCGAAAATAGGTTGTAGCTTCACTTGGAGCTTTTCCAAACGATACTATCATTCTTTACGTTCGTATTACTTACGCCGTCCTTCCTCTATTCTCGAGTACTATAAAACAATATCATGGATCGGAATGGGGAGTAAATATTGTAGTGGTCAACACTCCCAAATACTTATCTAAGTGAAATACACACACTGGGGTACATTATCAGAAGGAAAACGCATTAAAAAACGTGACTTAATTATTTATTTACACTTATATATTTTTATCTATAATTAACATGCTTCACAGCCCCCAAAATCACACGTTCGTCCCCAAAATATTACAACATTTGATACACACTTTACAAAAAAACCCATCTGGAATTTAACAATACCAAATGATTACACAGCAATAATTGAAATTTAGAACAGAAAACCAATAACATCTCTCATCTTCTTACAGTCCTTTCTATGTAATTGACAATCACAAAAACAAAAGTTCTGAGAATGGTCCTTAACTCATTTCGGTCGGAACACTGAATCTTTTCGCTGCTGCTGAAAATACTAACCTTGGTCGCAGCTAACATAGCAATTACCTTTACGACAGATGTATAGTTCAATCGTTGATATAGGCGGAGGTTCGAATGCCACTGACAACTTGAACGATGACCCCGGACACCTCTCAGCTGGTAGTTCATTCATCGGCAGTAGCCCAGTCGTTCTGCGGTCTCCGCGCCATTCAGATGGTCCCACTCTTTTTCGGAACTGCTGCGCCTTGCCATGGTCCCGAAAGTTCTTTGACGTCAATGTTACTCGTAACTTGCCTAGATGCGATTTAAATGCCGAACGCCATCACTCATCAGCGAACAAAGTAGCCCGTCGCGTTTCCGACTCGATCTTGGAGAATTTAGAACAGTAGAAATTTTATGAACTTCATACAATTTAAATAAGTTTCAAATTGTCACTTAATAACAACTTGAACTTAAAAACATTAAAACCTAATGGTCTGAAAATTCAAAGTTCGACATCTCCTAATATAGTACTCATTAGTGAGATGGAGCAGTTCCGCAAAGAGTAATACTCGAATGATACTTCTCGAAAAGTGTTCCAATAATCGAACCATCGAGTCCTCGAATCGAATGCTAGAATGATCTCGGAGCGTCTCTGCTCGAGTATAAATGGACTCATCCCTCTGTGCTCCTCTGGCACCTGCTCACGTGCTCTATTTTCAAAAACCCATTACCAATAATATTAAAATCCAACTCCGCATGGAGTCTTCGCTACTGGTTATTTTTCAAGTTAAAGACGCACATACCTAGCCAATCGACAAGCTGCTTCTTTGAAAATTTCCCCACTTCAACGCTCTCCTTTCCAACCGTTTTCTCAGTGATCTTAACCACACTGTTTTCAACAACAAAAGGATACAGAATTTATGCAGCTTTCTAAATTTCAACGGTCATACGAGTCCCTTTAGAGTTTCCTTTCTTCTTCATTTCGGCAACGCTTGCCAACCGTCTCTGGTCGCTATCCTTTAAAAATTACACACCCCCGCTCTCTTTTGTCGACCTTTAACTCATAAAATCTCTATCTCTCTCTTCTCCCACGGTCTGCGACTTTCTTCCCGCCGCGTGTTTGAAGCACTATCCGCCACCGACGCTGACCTTCTTTTAAAAATGTCGAGTAATTTTCCGTTGCTTACCAGTTTCACTCCCAGCGATTTTGTTTACAATATATTCGCCATTTTCTAACTCCCAACTCCGTTTGGCCAAAATAAGTGCCTAGTACGCCCTAGTTTGCTGGTCGCAGTCAGCTCGAATTACCTGGTGAAGATGCGTTTTTTACTCAAAAAGTTGTGGTTGTAGGTCGGTGCCTCTCTCCTAGCACCAATTCACTCAAGCTAGCATTCCTTTCCACAGCTGTCGGTTCACTGACGGCCCAAGACACCAAGACAATGGTAGACGTCTCGGTTCCATCCCTTTGTTCCTTCCAAGAACACAGCAGGCCGCAGACGCCGTAGTTGCACCGCGTAGTCAAAGTTCATGTTTCACCAACTGAGCTCAATTATTTCGACCGAAATCTCCGTACAGGCTCCCGATCTGATTATCGATATCACTGAGTGATGATTTCTACTTACGAACTTGAAGTCTCGCGACTAATTAGCAGACCAAGTTGAAGTTTTAACCAAACTATACGCAATGGTCGTGATGGAAATTATATAACAATTTTTTTATCCTCGTAGTCCCCCGTCTTTCTTCTCCTTATCTATTCTTAACTGAAATCATTCATTTTTTTAAAACTTTGATGCTTGATTATCCATAATTGCTCCCCTTTCTGAATTTCCCATACTTGATTCTTAACCCTTTTCTTCAAGTATTTCCTCGATCTCTTTTTCACCCACTTGATTTAATAATTGCATTCGTCACGTCCCCGGTCTAACTTTCCTCGTACCCATTCTCCTGAGTGACATCGAACTAATTACTTTAATGATACTTGTACTCATCAAAAATCATTACTTCTCTCAACGACTTCCGTTCTATCTCGCTTGGGCGTTGACTACTACTAATTAATAAAATACGAATTACCACTATACCTCAATTTACCTTCAGCTTTCTCCATCCCTCTCCGATAGCCAATCATTTTCTCGTTAATACATTACTTTTTTATTCTTAATTTTCTTCTTGAGACTACTATTATTGATACTACTTTAACTCTCCTTAAAAAAATTTCAATTTTGACTTATTTTTCACTAACTGAATGGTTTATTTCTATTCCCTCCGTTTGCAACAAAATCCGGCTTCCTTCCTTATCATTACATGTTTGCCCATTTTAATTCTTTAATTTTTACAAACCTTTTTCAGCAAATTTCAAGTACATGAATGAAAGATTCTTACCACAATAAATTGATTCACGCTGATTTATTAGTATTATTTGCACTTAACTTTATTCTCAGATCTTATCAGTGACATACTCCATTTTTTGTCGTTTTCGTCTCCCCTTTCTCTCGTCGCTTCCAGTCTAATGTTTAGAACATTCCATTGTTACACTTGGACCGTCGCTTGACCTTGTCTAGCACGAGTCTCCTCTCCTCATCTCACGCTACTTTAGATTCAATGACCGCCAACCATGGACCTTCCTTTCAGTTTCCATTTTGGTTTCTTTTTTTTCTTGTACATGAACTAACCATCCGTTACCTCTTAATCTAATGGTTTATAATGATAACAATAAGAATCATAATTATTTATTTACGTTTTTCTTTTCTTCGGCATTTTCAACTTTATCCTTTTAATAATATTAATTACTATAATTGAATTAAAAATAACGTTTCAAACGCGATGACCGTTAACTACCTCCTTAGGATCTAATGAATCTAATACAATAATAATAAAACAAAAGTGCCTATATTTTGGCGAGACTCAGACATTGAGGTCTGCTCTTCCGTCTAACCATTTTAAAACTTTTACATTTTAAATACAAGATGAAAATTGGGAGGGTCGTATTTATATTTAAAACAGGGAAGCAATACTAGGGACCATCCCGGTAAAACCTTAAGCGATTGAGTAAACCCAGCAAAACCTCAATCAGGATGGCGGCTTAGTGCCGAACATGGGTTAAAAGCGGCAGTAACAGTACAATATAATTATGAATATACAAATAGAAAAAATATAATGATTACAACAAGGATATCAAAACAAATTATTACATAATGACAATATTTACAAATTACATATTATAATATGATTCTACCTTACTAGATACATATTACATTGTATTTACAAATTATATATTACATAAAATCATATGAAGCTAGGCTACTGAAAGAATGAAAGAGAGATAATATAAAAGTAAAGAAGAGAAATAATAAAAGGAGTATAAGGAAAGAAAGAGAGAAAGAAAGAAAGCATACAAATGAAGGGGTAAGAATATAGAGAGAATGTGGGAATACTAAAGGGCATTGTTTTCCATCCACTCTGTAAGACGTCACCTGAAAGAAGAAAAAGTTGATAGAGATTTTAGTTGAGCAGGAAGTTTGTTCCAAGAACGTATTGTGTGTACTGTGAAGGATTTACTATAAAGAGTTGTGTCATGCGGAGGAATAGAGAGGAGATGTGAGCCTCGCGCGCGATCCAGTTTCAAAATATTAAAACGTTTTGCTAAAACTGTCAAATGTCCATTTTTTTATTATTTTATAAAGAAGAGATAGGCAATGCAGCGTTCGACATTCCTCGAGTGTGGGTGTCCTGGATTTTTTGAAAAATTCTGTCATGCTTCCTGATATCAAAAATGAAACGAATTCTGAGCTACTTGTAATTTAGGTTTAATTTTTTCCGTCAAGTCAGTGAAAAGTAAGTCGCAGTAATCAAAGTGCGGCATGACAAGAGACCCAACAAGCATTTCCTTTACTCCTGTTGGTAAAAGATCACGTAGCCGTTTTAAAGAGTGGATGGTGGAGTAAACGTTTTTACATGTTTCGTCTATTTGGATTTCCCAACTTATCGAGCTTTCAATATAAATTTCTAGATTTTTCACGTGACTGCACCAAACGAGACAAGTCTTATTAACTGATATATTGGGTAGAGTGCATTTTGAAAGTTTACTGAGAGTTTTCTTTGAACCAAGCAATAAGCATTGTGATTTAGACGGATTTAAGAGGAGACCGATAGATTTTGCCCACATACTGAGTGAGGTGAGATCTTTGTTAAGTTTTTACGCAATTGAAGTTATGTTAGACGGTTTGCCACTAATATAAATTTGAAGATCGTCGGCGTACATTTGAAATTTGCAATGCTTAAGAGATTTGTTGACGTGATTAATGTAAATTAAAAAAGCAAGGGGACCGAGGACACTTCCTTGCGCAACACCACGCACCGTTTGAAGAGAAGATTATGTGTTATTTCCAGATACTACAGTTTGTTTTCGTCCTGTTCAATATTCCGAAAATCATATTATTGAAAGCCATCCGAAACCTAAAGTCTTCATTTTTGCAAGCAAAATATCGTGATCAACTGAATCAAATGCCTTGCTAAAATCGAGAAGGACAAGAATAGTTACATTTCCCGCGTCAATTGAATTTCGAGCATCTTCTATAACATTCAACAAGGCGGTTCCTGTACTTCTACCTGAACGGAAACCGAATTGACATTCATTAATAATATTTTTGTGATTGAGGTAGCTCTCCACTTGATTTCGAACCAATTTTTCTAATATTTTCGACAGAGTGGGGAGGTTACTAATTGGTCGATACTCATTTGGTTTTGAGGGATGCGATGTTTTGGGTGCACCAAGGCAGTTTTCCACGCGGCAGGGAAGCTACCACTGGAGAGTGAATAATTGATATAAGAGCTGAAACACAGAAGTAACTACATAATTTTAATAGTCTAGCGTTTAATTTATCTGATCCCGAGGCGTTTGATTTTAAACTCATTATGATCTTCCATACCTCTGCTTGAGTGACAGACGTAAAATAGAAATGATTTTCTGAGTAATTCTCATCATTTTGTAAGGACTTTAACACTTCTAGCTTTAAAGATTCATTGATGCACGATATTTGGCCTACGAAGTAAGTAGTTAAATTATCTAAAGGTATACAGATATCGAAAGAAGTGGATGTCTTACCCAATCCAACACTTTTAAGAGTTTTCCAGAGTGATTTACTATCCCGGTTTGCACCTAATATATTATGATAATATTTAATTTTTTCGTTTCTAATTTTTTGCGTTACAATATTTCTTAAGCTTTTGTATAATTTGATGTCTTCTTCCTCTTTTGTTTTTCGGGACACTACAAACGCTGCATCTCTATCCTTCATTAACTGTTTGATTTCGAAAGTTAACCATGGTGCTGGGGGGCGAGTTACACGGGCTTTTTAATGGGTATGTGTTTGTCAATGTGGTTAATTAATTGTTCAGCGAAAAGCTTTACTTTGTTGTCCAGAGACGCGTCGTTGTAAATGTCATGCCATGATATATTAAATCCTTTATTGAGAAAGTTGCACTGGTCTAAATTCTTAAAATCACGATACTCTATTATTTTCGGTACTGTGGCAAAACGTGATTTTTATCGAATAAAATGTTAAATAACTGATAAAATTGATATCCTAGGCGCCTCGGCTAGCTCAATCTCAGGGTTCCACAATTTCTTAGGGCTCGTATTTGTTTACTGAAGGGAAAGACCATGCTGGGGTTCCACTACAGGAAAACGCTACTTTTACAAATTAATTTCATTAATTTTACTCATCAAACACTGTACAACAATAACATGATCCCCATGCATACCCCCAAAAAACACACGTCACTTCCTATTTTTTGCATTTCCTGCCGACTTTGGCCTCAACATTACACAAGTTTTAGACAAATCAACATGTTTCTATGAACAGAACAAAAAAACTTTTCATTAACAAAGCACTGAATTTACATTAATTTACAACGTCCAAAGTCATTAGGCGGAAATCTTTACCGGTAATTGGCATCTTTCTCACAAAGTTCCAGTCCTCAATTCTAGGCCTCCGGCGTTTACTACTTCCGCTTTCCTCTTCTCGCCTATGCGCATTACGGCGTAGGTTGGACAATTCACAACCGTCGTAAGAAAATACCTGCCTCGATGAGTGATCAACTCTACGATGGAAAATAGAGGGTGCGTTGACCTTCCAGTCGCGCGAACCCCGCGCCAGCTCCGCCCGTGGTGACCTCCGGCGTCCTCAGGCGTCACGCAGCTCGACCCCCAGGCGTCTTGACGATCGCGAACTCCGATAGTTCATTCGATTTTACACCATTTCGTCTCACGAGCGATCTGGCTCGGCGCTCCCGATAACTCAATGATTTGTGATGCCGCACTATTGTTTTTGAAAAGCTGATGAGAAAATAATTCTCACAACAAAATCTGAGTGGTCTAAAATGCCGAGAATAATGCCCAGAAAAATTTCTCTATATGATCTGGCGAAAATCGCTTAAAATGGTCGAAAGAATGATCTGAAAATTACTCAGATTGATCATGACGAAACTTGGTTGAAAACTGCTCAGAATGATCTCCAAAATAACACGAGAATCTCTGAAGAATGATGATGATAATAATAATAATAATAATGGGCGAAATAACCATTTGCCATGCCTTAAATGCCCTCATCCCTTCCTACGACTCCTCTGCCACCTCCAAAATCCTAAAATTTTGAATTTACACGTGATCGAAAACTCCAATGACTTTCCTGTCCCCCCACTCGTGCCTAAGTTCCGACTGGGGATTTCGAGTATTGCGCCTTTCTCAATCCGCCAATCCTCGGGTCTATTTTAAAATATCGGCAACCGCTTTTTTTCAAAACAAGTTGCAACTTGTGCGGCTCGCCGGAGTGTTTCTTTGACGTTCTTAACTTTTCTGACGTGGGTGGCCCTTGCCTTGTTTTGCCTGCGATTTCTATTGTGTGAACCTTTCGCGAACAAGACCCCGGCTTGTCTTGGGTCGGTTGCTGCACCCTTGCCAGATGTGACTAGCTTCCTTTGTCGGTGACTGGGGGTGCGTAGCTCTCACGCCCTCGCTCGGTCGCTCGTTCTCCGTATTTTATTCTTAATTTCGAATTTAATAGTGAAATTTATCAAATCTCACAGTACATACTAAGGTCATTTCAGACCATAAGAAACAAATTAAATCGTGATTAGAGATACCGGGAACTGGGATTTGCCCATATAATCGAACCTTTTCCGGGTTTGAAGTAATAATATGATTGATCCAAGTATCAGAATTATTTGTGTGATGAGTCGGCTCTAGAGGAAGAATTTTTAAATTCATACCATGAAATAATATATTAAAGTTAATTGCGTGTGAAGAATTTTCTTTTGTGAGATCACAGTTAAAATCACCCATCACGATTATAGAATCAAATTTAATTGTACAAATTGAGAATAATTCATCAAGTTCATGAATATTACAACGCTTAGGGGGTTTGTATACAATCGCTAAAAGGCATTTTTTGTTTTTTAAAGTAATTTCAACAAAAAGATACTCGACTTTTCGCGTAATGTCGTTTTCAGAAGAGAATACAACTTTGCTTTTTAAATCATCGCGGATAAATATCCGAACTCCGCCGCCACCACACATATTTCTGTCAGGTCGTAAAAGGCAATATCCGGAAACATTGACTAATACTGAACTTAAAGAATTTTTGAGCCATGTTTCACTTAGGAGCAATGCGTGGAGTTCACAGTTAGACAGGATGCTAAGAACTTCGGAGTGATGACACAGAAGGGATTGTGCATTGACATGCGCAACAAATAGAGAATGCGGAAAAGGATTACGAAGGGCGTTGTTTTGCGCAACACCGGTGGCAGCCGAGGTAGTTTCTTGGAAAAGGGTTAGGGAAGTTTCTAACGGTTGTACAGGTCGCATGAGGAAAAATTCTACTTAAATATTTCTGAGAATTCTTAAGGGGTGTACATGCGACGGAAACATTTAGGGAGGATGTAGTGCAGTAATAATGAGAATTCAGTTCACACAAATTACTAAAAGCTATAATATCGAAATGATGAATAAATAATAATTCTCTTTATACTTTGGAAAATAATAATTAGAATAAATAAATAAAAAAAGACAAGGAATAAATGCTGAACAGTAATTTAACGTCAATATAAGTTAAATGAAAGACCTAAGTAGTAAAGTAGAGGTGAGAAAAAATTCTTCGTTAAATTACTATAGGGGGAAAAAACGGAAAGAGAGAAAAAATAAATGAAAGAAATTTAACAAGGATTTGGTGAGAAGGAAAGTAGTTCGCTTCCGTAAGTAATGAGGGGAGAATATTATAGATCAATAGATAAAAAGGATTCAAAAAAGAATTATAGAAAAAGGACTAGAAGTAGAGAGAAAATTAAAAATTAAGAAGAAAAATACAAACAAGAAAATTGAATTTACTCTGGTTTGTTAAAAAGAGTACAGCCGAGCGCAGACTAGTTACGTTTTGAGAGCTCAGCCATAGTTTTGATTCGGTGGCGCATCGTTCCTTTCCTTAGTACAATTATACCATCCTCAGCCCATACATACGAGATTTCTACTTATTTTTCCCACTAATTCTTATTGTTAGTTGTTAATTAACTAACTACGTGCATGAGTAATTTTAACTCATTTCATTCCGCACCATCCACGTGACTTGAACGTAGTAACCTCCGATAGTTCGTTACTTCCGGCTTAATCACCCTTTCAAAATAAAATCTTTAATATTTATTATTAATTAATTATTAATTTTTACGCATGAGTCATGGAACTCACTTCATTCCGCACCATCCACGCGAATTGAGCGTAGTAACCTCCGATAGTTCGGTACTTCCGGCGTAATTACCTTTTCAAAATATATTCGAATTATTATTAATTTTAATTGCTATTTACTATTGCCTGGGATGTTCATTATTCCATCCTAATTACTTCAGTCCATGCAACTAGGCGTGACAGCTAACCTTTTCCTAGTGTCCCTGGTCTGAATGGCCTTTCTTAATTAATTTATGCTATTTTCAATCACTAATCGCAAATGCATGGAATTATCATTATTCCATCCTAATTGCTCCGATCCACGCAACTAGCCGACCTTTTATCGCTGCTCTAGATCTGAATGGTCTTAGTTACGCGTTTCATTACGCTGGCGATACTCGGCGCTACGCTGCTCGAAGCCGCGCGGTTGCTGGTTCTGAGCGCTCTGACCCTCCGGTGGGCCCGCCTGTCTCCTACCGTCACCGCTCCGTCCTCGTCGGGCGTCTCCCCCGTCTCGGGGCGCGTACCTACTTCTTTCCGGTCCCCTTTCACTTCCAGTCGGCCGCATGGGACAATTCCATGCTCTATCCCTCTAAGCTGTTGCGTTGAAGATCCCTAATTTCTGGATCATGCCTCCTAATGTTTCACCGTTAGCGGCTGTTAACAAATCCCCTATATGTGGAGGTAATTGGGAGCTCGCACTCCGTACTACGCGAACCTTCTCTTCTCCAGTTCGCCATGGCTTCCTCCACGTACGCTTGTAGCGACCTGTTAACTCGCGGGTCAAATTTTCTATTCATTAAGCGTACCTCGTTTTCGACCTGCTGTTGCGTCGACCAGTAACACTCAATCAATATTTTCTCGAATTTCGAAAAGGTATCAATTTCATCCCGGCATGTCTCCAACCAAAATGCGGCCCTGCCACGTAATGAATGTTTCACGACATTAAGCTTGTTTCTTTCTGTCATAAGGTGCATCTCAAAATAGCCCTTTAACAATTCCAGGTACCTACGCCGATGTAGCCTACCTGTCCCGTCGAACTTTATATCAGCATCCAGTGACGTCACTACTGATTGAACAATCATGGTTCCGCTATTTGACGAACTACTCTCTTGTAATTATTTAAATTTCTCATTCAATACCCTGAGGGTACTATCCTTAATTGCTTCTATCCTATTAATATTTTCCTGTTCTGTCTGATTGGCTCGGGTCTGCACACCGTCGAGTATTTGGTCGATATTATTGACATTTTTATTTTGTTTCTTTTCGAAAAACCTAACATATTCTCGAAATGATTCGACTTGTTTTTCTACTGCGTTGGTTTTTCTATCTATTATCTCAGCTTGGTCGGCTAATTGTCCCTGTACACTTTCTTGAAACTACATGAAGTTACTCGAATTAAGAGTCACGACTTCCGAAATTCCCGTCCTAGTATCGGCGGCACGTTTTTCATATGATTTACCTGCGGATTCCCTGACTTCCAAAATTTTTTCATAGCTTGTTCGTGTTTTTCCTCCAACTGATCTTTCATCTTTTCAATTTTTCACTCCATTTTAATTTCCAAATCGTCTACTCTCGCCCGATGTTGATTAAATTTTATTTCAAAATTAACCTCCCTTTCTTTAATTTCTGTTCTTAATTCTTCCAATTTATTATTCATTTTGGTCTCCCGCGCTTCCGCGTATAATTCAGACTTTTCAAATTTAGCACCTGAGTCTAACTTAGATTTTTCAAATTTATTGTTTAACTCAATTCTGAACGCTTCCGCGTCGGTTTTCGTTTCCTTTGCATTTAAATCAATTTTATTGCTCAACCATGGTAAGAACACCATGTTTGACAATCCTATTCGTTTCCGCTCTTCCTTTACTTGTGCGCCCAGATCTGTTGTACTTTCCTAATTTTTTTCTGGTTTTTCCTCCTCGCTCTCATCACTATTCCTAATTGTTTTACTTCTCCTTCCCCTAGGATCACTTCTCTTTCCCCTCTCTTTCACCTAGACGCTTCCTCACGTGGTTTCTCTACCAAAATCACATGAATTTTTCAATCCAATGGAATTTAACTTCTACATGTGGAGTCGCTCTTATTGGTGATATTCGTGCTGACGTTGCAAGTGTCCTGAACCAATCGTCAGATTTGCTTTTCAGAAATTTCCAGACTCTCAAGGCTTCGACTTTTTCCACACATCCGCTTAGTGATCTTATCCAGGTACTCCTTTCAATTTATTAACGACGTGATACTTGATTTTGACAACTTTGCAAATTTGGAACGTTGAACCCATCTCTTGGACACTTTCTCTTCCTCCGGTGCTACGACACTTGCCACGCCGTCGTCTGTCTGTTATTTGTCACTCATTAACCCAGACCCTCGTAAAAGCTAGTAGCCACGCGCGTCTCAACTCTATTATTCTCTTAGCTAGTGCACTCTTCATTGTTCGTGTGTTTCCAAAAATCTCCCTCCCTTCTTTCTAGTCGTTCTCGCTGCAACGTGAACACGTATCCTTATGTCACCGATAACTGACCTACCCTTGTTAAACAATTACTAAGAACCTTTCTGTCCCTTCTTTGTCTAAATTTCATGTCTACGCCACTCGTTATTTTTGTAACACTTTCATGTTCCTTCTGCATCTTGCAGACGTAAATGCTTAGTAATCTACCCCCCCTTCCACATGGCAGATTTACGACCTCTCTTCAGAACAAGGAAACGCGCTCAGACCCTCCCGCAGCAAGGTCTCGCGCGCCTCCCCTCCCCACACTACACTTCGCTGAAAGCTGCGGTAAATTTCCGCTTGTTTAGAAACATTATATTTTTCAAATAAATCTAATTACATGTGAGAAATTAATTCTATATATATTATTATTATTTTCGATCATTCCCTATTTGAGAGAACGACTGAACTTGAGCATCTTCATGACGTCCTTGCACCATTCTTTCTTTATTCCCAAACGCTCTTCATGTGTTCACCGTGTTCTCTCTTCCTCTCCGCTGTCCATTCCTTTCCTTTTCTTCTTGTAGCTATATTTTGTTCAAATTTATGTTTCTTTACAGTGTTCCTAAATTTTTCCCGATCATTGAAGTCATTTTCTGTAATGTGCATTTGTCTGAGGTCCTCTTAAGTTTCATTTAACCATTTTGATTTATTTTTGCTGGATTTTGTAATGTCAAATAATCTTTTTGTGATTGTTTTGGTCCATTCTACGTACGTGTCCATAAAACTTTGCTCTCCTTTTCCTGAAGTTTGTAATTGTTTCCGTATGTTTATATATATCTGATGTCGGTCGTTTAATCCATATCCCGTCTTTCATTATTGGTCCAAATATTTTTTGGAGGCATTTTCTTTCTTGTTTTTCAATATCTTTAATTTTTGTTTGGCCCTGTATAAGTGTTGTTTCAGCTGCGTATAATGCTCCAGGAAGTACGACTGTATTGTAATGTCTGAGTTTTGCCTTTACTGATATTGATTTTTTGTTATAATGGTTCCAGTTGAGTTTATAGGCTTTTTGCAGTTTTGTGATGCGTGCTAGGTTTGCAGCGAGGTTCAGTCCTGATGGTTTGATGATTTCTCCTAGATATTTGAAGTGGGGGACTTTTGATACATTTCCGTAACATGTTACTATGGGGAGGTTTTTTGATGGTGACCGTTCTATGAATTGTTTTTTCAAAGGAGTTGAGAAGGCCAGTTTTCTGAGCTATTTCATACAGTGTTTCTAGAGCAAGTTTTGCTTCTTCCCTGTTGTTTGAAAGGATGGCGAGATCATCTGCAAAGGCCAAGCCTTTGATATTCATTCTTAGGTATTTTCTTTTACCAATTTGTATTCCCTTAACTTCTTTTTCCCATGTTTTAATTACTTTTTCTAGGATTACATTAAACAAGATAGGCGAGAGTCCATCACCTTGGCGAACTCCTGTATGTATTTCAAAAGGTTCATAAATTTAACTTTGACTGTGGTGTTCGTGAGTGTTTGTTTAATGATTGATCTGGTTTTCCTGTCAATTTTGAATTCCTCTAGTGCGTTGAAGAGGGACTGCCTATCAATTGAATCGTAGGCCTTCCTGAAATCGACAAAGGTTACCACTGTGTTTTTGCAATGCAGGGGTGTCCCTTACGGAAGCCAGCTTGGTATTCTCCTATCTGTGGGTCTGCTTGTTGTTCCAGTCGATTAAAGAGTGCTTGGGAGAGGATTTTATATGCAACTGGAAGAAGAGAGATCCCTCTGTAATTATTTGGGTCCGATTTATCTCCTTTCTTATGTAGAGGATGGATAATTGCACATTTCCATTCTGATGGGATTTGTTCAGTCTCCCAGATTTCCACTAATATTTTATGTATACGTTGTGTGAGGTCGATGTCGTATAATTTCCAGAGCTCTGCAATGATTCCATCTTCTCTTGGGACTTCATCATTTTTTAACGATTTGATAATTTTTGTTATTTTTTATAGAGAAGGTGGGGTAGAATCTGGGTTGGATGTGGGTTTTTCAAATTGGGGTTTTTCTGTGGGAGGGTCGCAATTGAGAAGTATTTGGAAGTAGTCTGCTAAAATTTGGCAAATGCTTTTGTGTTAGTTTCCAAGGTGCCATCAGGTATACGAAAGCACAAACTTGGTGGTCGATACCCGGTTATGTTTTCCCTGAACGTCCTGTAGAAGTTCCTGGTGTTGTTTCTTATAAAATCCTGTTCTATTTCCTTCATCCGATTATTTTCGTACGCTCTTTTTACCCTTCGAACGGTTTTTGATGCTTGTTTTCTAATCCTAATGAATTCCTGCCATTTTTCTAGTGTTTTGTTACTGTTGTAATTGTTCCATACTTTAACTCTTTCATTTATTGCTTTGTCACAAAGGTTGTTCCACCATCTGAGTTTTCGCTTACGTGGAGGTTGACCTAGTTTCACTACTTTCTTCAAAATTTCTTCAAGCTCTTTCCATCCTGAGGTGTTTGTTTGTTTGATTTCTTCAGCTATTTTTTGTTTGTTAAGTTTTAAATATTCAGGGTCTTCTTTGAAAGTTTGGTTGGGTCGTATTGTCTTTCTATTTGGTTGGAGTTTGATTTTTATTTGTAAAAGGTGATGGTCGGACTCAAAGAACCCTTTCCTTGTCCTTACATTTAGAATTTCTTTTGAATTGTTTTTGGAAATTGCAGTGTGGTCTATCTGAAATTCACCTAGAGTAGTGTTTGGTGACTTCCATGTGTAGAGCTTACGTGTGGGTTTCTGGAACTGTGTTGATATGATTTTTAAGTTGAAAAACTCACAGAAATTTATAAGTCTTTCGCCATTTTTGTTCGTTCTTTTGTGTGCGGTGTAGATTCCAGTTATCTTTCTGAAAATTGTCTCCCTGCCCAGTTGCGCATTAAAGTCCCCTAGGAGAATTTTTACATGGTGCTTAGGGATTTTGTTTGTAGTCTCCTCTAGTTGATCCCAGAAGTCATCTACTTTCTACGGGGTTTTCCTGTTGGGTTCATTAGTAGGTGCATGGGTGTTGATAAGGGTATATGCTTTGTTTGCTGACTTCAATGAAAGTGTGGATATGCATTCTGATGTAGAGTTGAAATCTTTGACTGAATCCGATAGATTTATGAACTACCAAAACCGTGCCGAATTGTTTGGGTCCTCCGTGGTGTTGTATGGCAGGTTTACCTTTATATATTGTGGTTTTGTGTGTCAAAATGATTTTCATCTGTGAAACGTGTCTCTTGAATTGCTAGAATTTTTATGTTGAATTTTTCCATTGTGTTTGTGAGATGTTTAAGTTTTCCTAGTTTGGATAGAGTGTTTACATTGAGTGTACCAATGTAATGCTTGTTTTTAGTTTTTAGAGAGTTTGAGAAGCTCCGACTCTTCTCGCCATGATGTCCCTGGTCCCCCGGAATCCGATGACCAGGTGAAGTCAGTCCACTAACTGATGTCCGGGGTAGTCGATTTTTTCCCTTCTTTTCCATCATGTTTTGTCAATTTAAAACTTTGTTTGTGGTGTTCACCCATTGGGAGATCACACGTTTACGACTTGATTGTTGAGATCAAGAACAAATGTTTGTAGCCGCACCCACTGAATGAGCAGACGCTGACCAAGTTGCCGGTGGTTTCCACAACAGACGCCTCTTGGATTTTATTTTGCTAGTTTTGGTTCGCCCTGAGTATTTTATTTCCTCAGTACCCGCCATATCTGGTGAGCATCCCCCTATCCGCCACCTGGGTCTTGATTGGAGAAGAATCGATCCACGCCTGCGCCATTCTGGCGCTCATCGTTGATGGTCTCACGGGTGATTGGATCACAATACTTCCTGTAACATATTTAGAGTGCCACGTCCGCCGGAAACCAGCGACTTAGGCACTCATTAGGTTTAAGATGGGATTGGAATAAGAGGAAAAAGGGAAGGGAGTTTAAGTATAGTTTAGATGATGGTGAAGTATTGAGGAGAAAAAAAGTTTGCTAGGGGTAAAAAGTGTGATAGGACATTTGAAGAATGTCTGAATGGTACCTACGTACTGCCGCAGGATTATCCTTGCGGTTGACATGGCGGGAGTACTTTTTAAAATAGTTGTCAGGGGAGGGGTCCTGGAATGTCTTACGGAGGTGTTTCTGAGCTTGATGGAAGATACTTTTTGTGATGGGTTTAAGTTTTGAAATATCTCTCAGATGAGAGTTGCGAGTGCCCAACGGCAGTTGTACAGCCATCCGCAGGAACCGGTTCTCGATGATGAGAAGTCGATGATGGTTTGGCCGCGAAGTGGTGGCCCAGGTTTCACAGGTGTAGAGCGCAAGACTGCGAACACACGCTTTATAGATACGTAATTTCACCTGGAGCCGGATCCTGCGATTTCTGAAGATGGGGGAAAGACGAGCGAGCACGCTGTTCATTTTGGAAGAGACAGATTTGGCATGAGGTTGCCAGCGAAGTTTCCTGTCCATCGTAATCCCAACGTACTTGACACTTGTGGACCAGTTCACAGTGGTGTCCTTGACCTTGAGCGACGGCAGGTTTTGAAAAGGTTGGCTGGAAGGGCGGCCGAAAGTGAAGATAATTGCTTGGCACTTGGAGGGGTTCAAGGTGAGCTCATTGGAGGTGCTCCAAGTTTCCAGGCGAGAAGAAGCAGATTGAAGATTAGAGATAGTCAGTGGAAGTGTGAGTGCGCGCGCCGCATACGCGATGTCGTCCGCATAAAGGAATTCGGAAACATGCCGCGGAAGGTCAGGAAGGTCATGAAGAAACAGAGAAAAGAGTGGGTGCCCAAACACTACCTTGGGGAACCCCAGCGCAGATGGGGCGGACGATGGAGAGGGAACGATTGTAACGAACCCGAAAAGTTCGCCCGGATAAGTAGCTGCGCAAAAGGTGATGAAAAACGGGAGGGACTAGGGAGTTGGTTTTGTGAAGGAGTAAGTCATGATGGACAGTGTCAAAGGCGAAAGAGAAGTCAAAGAATATAGCTGGAATTGCAAATCTCCGAGAAAGGATTGGGGCTAATTCGTGAGCGAGACGCAACGTCTGCAGAGCTGCAGACTTATTGCGTCGGAATCTGAATTGGGTAGGACGTATAGCTTGAGTGGATTCAAGGACAGGGGTGAGTTTGGTGAGGACGAGGCGCTCGAAGAGTTTACCAAGGAGAGATAGAAGGCTGATGGGACGATAGTTGTTAGGGTCCTGAAGATTTTTCCCTGGTTTAGGGATAAAAATTAAAGTGGCATGATTCCATGGAAGAGGAAAGTACCCTAGCGAGAGACAAGAATTGAAAATATTGGTAAGAAGAAGGATAGCGTTGTGAGGAAGATGGCGAAGATAGACACCACGGAGCTTGTCGGAGTCACCCAACTTCTTGATGTTAATTCTCTTCAGTGCGTCCTTCACTTCCCAGGCACCCAAGGTCCACTCATCGTCTGGGGTGATAGGAGACAACTGGGGTAGAAGAGTGGTCAGGGAAGAGAGGTGGGATGCAATAATAGGAGGAGAGAAACGGGGTTCAAGGATATCACCGAAGATATCAACTTTTATGGCGGGGTCGTAGGAGGGATTTTGCGTACCAGGAATAAGGAGAGGGGTGATGGCAGTGGAGGGGTTGCGGAGGGTCTTTGCCATTGTTGGGCATGGAAATCACGAAGTCGGTCTTGAAGTATCCGTCGCGTGTGGAGGAAGTGGGCCTTGTCAGAAGGATCTCTGGTGCGGTAGAATCGCCGCTGTGCACGACGACGTTCCCGCACCAGAGCAAGAATGTCTGAGGGATGTCAGGGTGCGGAGAAGTTTTTGAAATGAAGGTGCCGAATAGCGATGGCTGTACCGCCGCGGAGTTGAAGATTTGGGACGGTGAGGGGTCTATCATCACGGTAAATGTGATAGCCCGGAAGAGAAAAAGAAAGTGACGGAGTGAGCCATGTCTCCTGAAGAAGAACAGCATGAATCGAAAAGTCGGAAAGAAATTGCCGGATTTTGGTGGTCTTGGGAATGGTGATGCCTTGGCAATTCCACGACGCAAAGGTTATTGATTGGGGGGCCATTTAGAAGAGTTGGGACAGAACTTGTAAGGCAGTGAGTGCCTTGGGGAGGAATGGGCCGGGGGCGGAAAGAATGGGAAGGACCTGTTTTACCGCGTCTAAAATGGCGCGCAGGTCGAAACGTTTGAAGAAATCAAGTAATTCAGAAATTGTCTGAAAGTCAGACGGATTAAAGCCGCTNAGAGAGAAATTCTCGGGGGGGGGGGTTGGCAAGAGTGGTTTCCCTTGCACAATGTCGGCAAAGGATGTCGTCATTGGCCGGGGAGCAGATGCAGATGCAACCGTGGGGCGCACGGTGGCACGCGCTCTACGCGTTGCCATAGCAACGTCTCTGTTTCCACGTGCTCGAGCGACTTGCTCAGCCCGTCTCCTTTTCAACTCCAAGAATGCCGGACATCCCGACCAGAAGGCACAATGGTCACCAGCACAGTTGTTGCAGGTGATCTTAGTTGGCCTCGGGGAGCACTGAGTCAGGCCATGCGGACCCGCACACAGTGGGCAGACCATTTCACGCCCGCAGTGGTTGCGGGTATGTCCCCATGCCTGACACCTCGTACAGTGGGCAATCCACTCATGTCGGCGGCATTCTTCGAATGTCACGCGGACGTTGCCCAAGTATCGGATGTTGGATTTTATTATTTGCACGGAAGTATGTGCGATCTCCACCACGTACAAACCGAGGTGGATCCGCCCCTCGCCATTTTTCTTCTGGAGCTCGCTGAGGTGAAAAACCTTCACCCACTGGCTCTCGATGTCGGAGCGTAGCGACACGAGGTCTTCATTCGCTTGAAGGCCTGGAATCACTAGTCAGTGACAACGTTCTTCAGTGACACGATGAAAGTAAAAGGAAGTATTCGGGTCCTCGTTCTGGAGGACCCTCAACTTGCTGACCACAGCATTGTGGTCGGAGAATTCTGGGACATGGACGATAAAGTGTTGACGGGTGTTTCTCCCCGTCAACCAATATTTCGATGAGGACTGCAGCACGCGCAGCAACTCCCTGGTGTCGAGCACATTTTCTATGTAAATGTCACCACCTTTTCGTCCATTACCTTGAATGTAGTGGTTGGAGGGGTGGTGGTGTGGGAGGGAGAGGAATTGGGGAGGGATAAATCGCTCCCTATTGATTTTACCTGCCTATTACCTACCGAACCCGAATTGATTAAAGATTCTTTCTCGGTATTGGTTGAGTCATTCGCGCCTAACAAAGAGGTAACCTCCCTAACCGCCTGGGTAGTGGTAAGCTTACTCAATGGAGCAAACCTGTTGGAAAGAGCCACAAGCCGCTGATCCTGAGATGGCTTAGGCCGGAAAATCCTCTTGCTGGCGTATACCCCTCCTCGATTTCCATCGAGGGGTTCTCGGACGACCTGGCCGCCGGAACAATACGAGTCACGCATAATGGACCTAGAGGTAATGTAGGTGGCGCACCACCGGACTTACCTGGTAGGTCCAGGAAACTGGGTCGCGTCACGCTTGATGGTTCAGAGTGCTGCTCACCATTACCAACCATATCGACAGGTATAGATGGTGAGGTGGCTGGCAGGGCGTCAGCAGGCACCACAGGAACTGCTGCTGATGGTGCGGCCATTACCAGAGAAGACGCGGGGCAGTCAGGCCGCCTCCTCTTGGTGGAAACACGCCGTGTCTTTAAACCGGAAGAGAGCCACTTCGCTGCGACGTCAGCCGACGAGGAGTTGACAGCATCCACTTTCTGCGAAGGTCCAGAAACTAGAGACGTCGCTGGCAGCACACTGTCCCTCCAAGATGGTAGGGTCGAACGCCTTTTTCGAAATTTTAAACTAAGGAAAAGAACTAGAAATGAATAAAAGCCGAAAAAATTTTGAAAACGAATTTACTGCATCCTAAGATGCAGCAAATAACACGTCGAAATGGTAAAGAAAAGAGCGCAAGACGAATGCAACCCGCACGACACGGGTTGCAGTGAGAACTGCAACTACGCTGTCCTAGCCCGGAGGTTTGAACCGCGCGCCGCGGGACCACGTGGTCCGAGAATCAACTCACGCAAACGACACGAAACACTCGACGTCACCGAGTACTACAAAAGCGCGGGAATGCGGAGCGCAGAGGAACACGTCCGTCCTCTATCCGCCACCTGGGAAGGCGCCGGATGGGAGACTAGAATNTATATATATAGGGCTCGTCAGCGTCATTAGAACAGTCTCTGCTGTGAACACTCGCATCTCTCCTTCATTATCGTTTGTGCTCGCGCTTAATTTTTTCGTTGGCACCGCCCCCGTCGTCCTAAGTCACTTGCCATTGGACGTAACCGTTCCGCTGAACTTGCCACGTGACTCAGTAGAACATCTCTGATTGGTGTTTTGGTGTAGCGTTCGTGGCGGGTAGTACGAACTAACTTTAAAAATTAGGGAATTATATTTTTTAAAATGAAAATTGGGCATTTATGGTCAGTACTTGGGTAAACGTACTCAAATTTAAGAATACGAAAATTTTCATAACATTTGGGTAAAAATACTCAAGCTTGGAATTGATAAATCAAATGAATATAAAATTTCTTCTCTAGACCATGGGGAAGAGGAGGTTTTCAGACACTTCAAAAGAATGGTTCAAACAAAATTGCTATTTATTTTAAAAACTCTGCATTCTTAAATTTGATGTGTGAGCTAAAATTGATTGTAAACGCATTCAAATGATGGATTCATTCCCAAATTAATTATGCTTACCCAAGTTGGGTATAGTACACAATATCCAATTAATTTCACTAGTATTATACTTAAATGAATACCCAACTTAGGGTGTTCATTCGTAAAAGCTGAGCATTTTGTTCATGAGTGGCTTAGAAAAATATGATATATAAATATTTCCTACTCCAGAAAGTTTTCGTAAAAATTCATGTTTCGTTATTTAGTTACTAATTTTTGTCACAAAACTATATCCTTGTTTAAATATGATTAGTGAAATTAGGAATGAAATATTTTCAGGTTTATTCACATTCACACATAATATTACCCACATGTGAAACATGAAATTTCTTTAATTTTCACATTATACAGATATATGTATATAATACTGTACAGGATCAAACATAGATTTTTCTCATCACACACATGATATCATGATGTATATAATATACTCATGATATTTTTGATGGTGCTTCAATTTTATTTATAGAAGTAACATATTAAAATAATTCTTCTTTAAAGGACGAAGTGCAACAAACAATGTTGAGTAATAATAAATTACTTGGAAGGTTGTAGGCAGCAACATACACTGTGTTTCTCTGGGTATTCTTCCCACAACAGCAAAATGTCCATATAAATGTCATATTTACTTTATTACTGTCCATAAAAATATTACATATTCTTTATGAACATTCAACAGACAGAATTTACAACAATGAACAATAATCAATGATCATGAGAATATTACATTAGGAGTCATTCTGGCTTTTCAAGAAAAGAGATCACATAGTTGTTAACCCTGGAACCCCCCACATAATAAGAACTGACACCTATCATGGTATGGTAAATTCTTCATCAATTATCTCTGTGTTCATTACCATTATTATTTTGCAATGCATGTTTAAAGCTGTGGCTCACGTGAAATTTACATCATTTCCAATAATTTTACTAAAATAATTGTACACAAATTATTCTTTCAACTTGCAAGAAATATTGTACCTTCTCCAATAAGAAATAAATATCATCTTTTGTATATCATTCATTAAAACAAAGTCCAGTTGATGCTTGAGCAGTCTGCAAAGAATTCATTCTTAAAACACTTGATTCACTCAAAGCTATATTCAAGAAATTAATATATATTTGCATCATTACACCTAGAGAAATACTTCTACTCATATGTTTCTGTTTAACAGAATATTTTTAATCATTTTCTGTTTCATTGTTAAAATAATACTCTATTCCTTTTCAAATATGCTATATCATGGGCAATTTCAAAACCATCTCTGGGGTTCTAGGGTTAAAAGCAAAGAAAATAGCATTTACTTCTAATCTATTCACTGTGGTAACTACAATCTCACATTTTATTGAGCATTCTTCAAGAGAAACATTTTTATGAGCACAGTGCTTAGAACTTTCTCAAAGTGATCCTTCTTCCACAGAGTGAACATTCATGTTATTTATTTTGTATTACCAAATATAAAGACAATTTTATATGAACAGACAATCACAATTACATAACAGCGGTCTACAATTTTTTTGTATATTCACATTTACACAGTAGTTATGTACATATCAATAATATAAATTATCAAGATTTAAGACAGTCTTGCGGACTAACTCAGGAACAGTACAAGCCAGAGGTTACCCGTCCCAAATTCTTCAAATCAGGTCCTCAACCTAGTTCATTCAGAGATGAGACACTACATGTGTTTCAAGCTTCCGCACATTACCATTCAACCAAAGAAATTATGTCCTGTGTCATGACATTGAGAACTGATGAGATTGTTTCAGATCAATATCTATTTCTAAATCAGTGCAAAGTAACAATCCAAATTGCAACAAATTTTAAGAGGTAAATACGAAGTAACGTTTCAATGATAAATTGAATTAAAATAAGAATTTAACACAAAAAGTAATTTTCTAAATATGTTACAGACAAGTATCTTGAACTCTCTTTAAAAAACACTCTCAAATTTTGTGACGAATGGTTTAGAATAATATGAAAAAGTTATGTGAATTTTACAGTTTTAGATAGTTTGTACCAGAGGTGACAAATTTTTCATGCTTAATAATTGAAAATTTGATGACCTTTTATTTTCCTCTTTATAGATAAGAGTTTATGCAAGATTTCACTATATAATTTTTTTATGTGAGGGTAGTCAATAAAAGAAATTCATGGCAAATCTCTAAATAAATCTTTATAACCGAGTTAAAGAAGAAATTTTGTCTATGACAAATATTTGACAATGTTAATATAACATCTTCACAATTAAAGAATTAGTGGCTAGAATTTTAAAAGTTATAACACAGTAGACTAAATTATTATCAAAATTTTCAAATAAAATTTGGAATTATTAAAAACAAATATTTTATCAACTTATTAAAATTTTATTTCTAATTCTTTTATGCAAACATATTTTATGAAAATTAAATAGTATGGTTGCTAGCAAATATATAGTTTCTAAGGTTAGTACACCAACAGGGGGGAAACTTAATTATATTCAAGCTTTTCATTTAATTTCAGTTCAAGTAGTAAAGTAATTTTAATAATTATTTTTTCTATTCTGCTTTATATTCATGGAACAATGTCTTTATTATTGTTTGTTTTCTTGTTTTTTTCTTTTTGACTGACCATGCCAGCTAAGCTGCCGAAAGTACTTTTGTAAGATTAAAAGTTTTTATCAGTAGACAACTCCACATATTCCATTTACTTATTTCAATACTTTATTTAGAATGAAAACAAATAGTTTGAAATCAAAATAATTGACAAGGCTTAGAACAAAACCAGAGTCACATCATGAATACTTCATTAAATTAAATAAAAATTTATAGCAACCTCTTTAAAAAGGAAAATTGATGTAAAAAGTATATTTGCAACATCTTGAATTGTGATTTGTTTAAACAGAAAGACTTATACTGAGAATGTACCACTATCTGAAACCCAAGCAATGCAAAAATATTAATAGCATTACTTAACATTATTCTGTGAAAAATGAGAAGCAAAAGAAACCTCTTTGAAAGCAAATAGAAAAATACAATTCACTACAAGAGTTGTACTCTTTTGATTTAGCTCTCTGGCAATCCTAATTAATTAAATTTTTTTTTTTTTTGGTGGGGGTGGGGGGCCCTTGAAAGATCACTACAAAGGATATTCAGGAAATGCCCATTGTAATTACTCACATGACTGAATAGAAAATAGGTGCATATCATATTTACTATTATGTAACAGCAATTAAATTTTAATGCCACCTTCAACAGAAAAGGTCTTTAAGGAAAGTTAAAAACTTCACCAAGAAACATTTTAAGATCATATTTCAAGTGAATCTCTTTCCCTCTCTTAGTGCTATTAAATATTTGTACAAAATAATAGCTATCGTCATAGTTTCAAAACACAGCATCATCTGCAGTTGGTTGTTAATAGCAATTCTCATATTTCTCTTGGCATGAACTTAATGTTCTCCAGCTTTTCTTTACTCTCTAAAGAATTATTGTTACATTACACATTTTAAAAAATGGTACTTCAACAATGGCACGTTAAACAATAACTATTTTCCCAATCAGTTCATGAAAGTCAAGTATTACAGTTTTTTATAATCAGATTAATTTTGAAATTACTTAAGTGAGTAACAACTTATGAATAGTATAAACACTTGATGCTTTGCAAACTCTGTCAATTTTTGTAATTGCTTTTTCTAATTCCTAGATTCCCCTTTAAAATTGTGAAAATGTTCCAAACCTGGAAAATAAATTATTTGGTAATGTTCATCATTATAAATTCCATGTCTTTTATTACCCTCATTAGAAACTAAATTAGAAACATTAGAAATCATATCTGTCATTAAATACAGTAGTTTTGTTAATAATTAATTCTTTGAAAATATTTCAAATTAAAAATGAAACCACATGTGATTGCTACTATTATTGTTTGAATTAAGTTTATTAAAATTTATTCAAATGAATTTGACTTAATTCACTGTCAGGTACTTGAAAGCTGTTAGAGAACATACATACAGACAATTAAGCTCACTGTTATCAATGCCATTTTAAAACTCAACTAATAATATAAAAATATTACATTACAAGAGATAGAAAACCTGAATACTTTAGTGCAGTCATAACACAAGCTGCAGTTACAAAAATTATTAGCAAAGTTCTTGTCTTTTACTATTAGAATCTACAACCAGTAAATACAGTTGATATAATTACCATCTCAATACAAAAGCACTGAGTTTGGAAATAAGTGTTCAGTTCATTTATCATAGATCTGTTTGCAAATAAATAAAATATAAATAATAACTTTTTTCAATAAATTTTTTAATAACAAAAGCAATAATTTGGTTCTTGACAATTACTTGCCAACTAAATCAATGGCATGGCATTGCATTTTTAACTGTGTTTAATGGCAAACATTAGTTGAGCATAAATACATTCTCAAATGTACATAATATGCTGCCTTAATTGAATATTTTTATCCACAAATCTTCATGAAATCCTAAAATCATTTTTCTTACAACTAGCATTCAGTTCTGAGAACACTCAAGTATACATCTTAACATGATTGAGAAACCATGTGGTAAAAATTATTTTAATAGATACAATTCAAGTCAGTACACGCTGAATAAGCAACAGTTATGAATTCATCACTGAATACTTAATATTACATAAGAATCCACAGAACATGCAATCTGTTTTATACATTTAGTAATTTTCTCGTTACATTTATGATTGGTCAGGAATGTTTCTAGTTCATACATATTGAACTTCCACATTGTTCCCCCAATACTACTTTTAATATAAGTGTATGTTTTGATCCTATACTGTGTTTACAAACATTTAAAATACATCTATGTATTGTTGATAACATCAAATATTTTTCAACATATAAAAATAGATAGAAAGAGGTAGCAAACATTGGATAAATATCAACCAGTGCTGCTAACATTTACACATTTAAGTTAATTATTATTTCCAGACATTTTATGTATATATCACAACAATAAAACATGGTATGTTAAAATAAAAGTGGAGACAAAGAATTTTATTACATAATATTTTCTTCTTTTGAATTAGATTTGTCATATTAACCTGACAATTAGTATGAAGAGTTTCATATTTAAATCAATAAACGTTTTTTTTAAATTTAAGCCTATTTTGTTAAAAAAATTAGAGTGTAAAAATAAGAATTAAATATGTTGTTCCCATTAATTAATTTAATAAAACAATGCTAGAATATCATTCACACAAAGAAACAGTTTGGTTTGCATTTACATATGGCAATAAGTAATTATAGGATATCACACATGTAGATTAATGTCTTAGGCACAAAGTGATTATGGTATAAGTGAACAAGGACCAAACTAAATCTCACTATCTCTATAAGGAAGGGCATGCAGAAGACATTAATCAAATATTTGACTTAAATCATTGGTAGTATTTGTGTAATTAACCATGAGACATAAGTAAACAATTAACTTTGTTCTTAAAATACTAAAATCATTTACTGGAGTCAAATGCACAGTTGAGACAGTCAATAGGAAGATCCAGTACATACTTCGAGGAAAAAGTTTCAATGGAAATATAAGAGGAATAGAATCATAACAATACAAGAAAATATAACTATTATACTTTCACATGTACCCAAATACATAGATACAATTAATGGATACATATACATAAGTTTTTTTTTTCCTTTCCTGTATGTACTTAAGTTGGTTATGTCTGCATCAGATAAAGGATGGAGACATCAATTAGCATGTCCAGAGGACTAGCTTACAATCTATGTAATTCTAATTGATAAGATCAAGACATATACCATATAAACAACATTCCCATCATTGACACTAAAAGTTATGTTACACAGAAATAAGACATAACATATTTTTATTTTATTTTACATTAATATATCTGATCTGCTGTCCAAGAACATTATCTTTAAAGATGCATTCTTAAGTTTCTCCACCAGACATCAGGAAAATTCCTTAAATGTTATCTACTCATCTTCTCATGTTCCAATAAGCATTTCCTATTACAGTTTTTCAAGTTGTGTATCTCTCTGAATCTATCGTATTTACAATAGTTTAACAATTATGAAGCACAGAGCCAAATTTCTGATTTTGATAGCATTTTAGTGTTGACAAATTGTAGCATTGAGTATATTTCAATTCATTTTTCTCCAAAGAATGAAAGAATTCCTTGCTAATGTTTCAGAACTTTAAGCCAAATTTTATGTTGGATCAAAATATTAATGCTATGGATTGCCGTTATGTAAAACAAAACTAATATGTACAAAAATTGCTTTACTGAAGTACAGAAAATATTCTGAACATTTTAAATTTTCAATCATATTAGATTCAGAAAACATGATGGAAATTCACTGCCAAATAAAGAAAATTGAATCATCTTTGTTATAAGAAATGAAGGATATGTCATTAGCAACCTATAATAGATGTTTCAAGTGTTTAAAAACAATTTTTTTTTTGCTTCCCTTTCTTCATAATTTACCTAAGTTTTACTCAGCAAAGGTTTATTACAAGGCAAAAATAGGAACAGCCATGTAGAATCCTAGATAAATGCAACCAAGCAAACAGGAATGAAAGAACAGATTTTATTTTGACTATTCCTGTTTACTTTGTTTAATTTATAGTAATCTCAGAGAAAAGAAACTTTACATAAAATAACATAAACCACTCCTCAATAGGATTGACCATAGAAACATAGAATAAGGAATAGAACATTTGAGCCACTTCAATCCAAACTAACTCGGTAAAACCAGGGTAAATAGTGAGATACATGATGCTTAAAAACAGTGTAGTAGGTAAAGTGTGATCAGTCCTGTTATTAAAATAATGGTGCATTATAATTTTTAAATCAGGGTTTCAATTTTCATTTTCAAATTCTTACTCTTCATTCCAAAGTTTCATGAGGATTTTGAGGTGAATGGTAAAAGGTATAGTATTTTGTTAACAATGTTCCCTAGTTTCATAGTTAAAAAAATAATTAATTATTGGGGAACAAGTAACAGATGAAGTAAAATTATTTTCAATTACTAATAAAATGTCCTGCATTTTATATCAACATGAATAATTTACTCTGGTTAGTGTATATTACAGTAATGAAAACATTCAACTACAGTCAGTTAATGTTTTATCAATCCAACATAACATGGTAAAAATTAATTTGCCAGAAAAATGGCATGATCTGAATGGTAATCTAATCAACATTCATACATTTATTCATGAAATATGATGCTAGGCATAAAATTAGTTTTAAAATCTTTCAAATAATTTTTATCGGTATAATTATTTGACAACACACAACATAATTTTATTTAGTTTTTGTGAATTCTGAATCATGCTTTTCACATTACATATCTGTGTATTATGGACTGATTTTAGAAAAAAATAATTTGGTTTTGTAGTACTTTGCATCTTTAGTATTGATTCCTTCTTTTGCTCTAGTTTCTCATGACTTTGTTGCCTCTCTTAAATTTATTTAACCAGTGGTGGTTTCAATGTTACAGCGTTAAATATAAATGTAAGAAAGTGCCCTAAAACATGATATCTTACATGTATCAATGTTATGTAAGAATATAATTTTTCTCACCATAGGCCTTTCTCTCATGATGAAGTCTTTCATTTAGAAGCATATTTAATCATAATCCCATGAATCTCACCTATATGCAAACATCTATAAACAATTGTTAATTTGAAAAATAATTTACTTCACAATTATAAGAAAAACAATGATAGAATAATGACATAATTAAACTAACTACAATAAAACTCAAGGAAGGGAGGAATTTCTCTCTGGAGAAGAAATTCATGTCACATAAAATATGAAAAATAATTTATTTTGAAGTACTACTGATTAGAGTCCCTTAATGCTTCATGTCTACCATAATTTTTATGATAGTCTTGGCAGCAGAATGATATTGTGAGCTTTTTTTTGATGAAAATCCTTAGCAATTGTTTGTAATGTTGAATCAGACATAGCTGAGCTGATAATTTTCAGGCATTCTTTCTCGTTAGATCTTTCTATCGTTCCTCATACACTCTTAAGTTAATTATGAAACCTAGTACTCACTATCAAATATAATTCTATTTTTTAGCTTAGAGAAGTCTTTAATCAGAGTTTTAAAGCCCATGAGAGGGAAACATACAAGAAAATTAATTTGCTCGTTCACTAATAACTATGACAATTTTGTTTCATCAGTCTCTCTCTCCACCAAAAGTAAATACTTCGAACTATAATCTGTCACAATTTTCAAGGTCAACATTTTGAATGTCAATACTTCATAGATTTTTTTTTTAAAAACCTTTTACACATTAACAATGTTAGTTTCTAAACCTATGAAAATGACATTTTAATATCTGAAGAAATCGAGTAAGTAGTTTGCAACAAGTGTGCTCAGCAAACCTTGATATATGATTTAATCAAATAACACCCATTTTTAAACAGGCATTTGACTATTGTCATATATTTACACCATCTTATGTTTTCCTTTTTCATTTTGTTTATTTATAGACACTTTGTCTTCAGTCTAAGAACAGGACCATCAAATTTGTTTATGTTTACTGAAGGCTAATTTTCTCATAAATTTTTATGTGAAACATCATAGTACCAAAACCAATATTAGTTTTATTTCTTCATATTTCATATCTACCTCATCATATTTCTATGAAAATATTTTTCTAAATATAATGTAACTGTAATTAAAACAGTCATAAAATTTGATTCCACAGTATGCAGCAACATTTTACCGAATCACACTTTGCATTTCAGTATCACAAAGATTAAAATATAGACATGATAAAAATGTGTATATTTAAACTACTATCAATATACATTACAACAAGTCTCTTTATACTTACAATCAAACACCATCAGCAAGAAATTTCTATGATTGCCTGGCTAAGGACGTTTTAATGGAAGAACTGTACCTTTTCTCCTAATTCTTCAATTATTAGAAAGATAATTGAGTTCAGTTACAAGAAATATAACTGAAGTCAACTCAACTGCAAATGTATCCCTCCATGAATACTCAAGAACCACTTTCTGTGGTCAAGTTGATGACTTAGCACTGCATGTTGAGAGACGTGGAGACCGGAAAACAGTGTTTTGAAGAGTTCTCTTCCACTTGTCCTGTGTGTCCCGCAATTTCAAAAGCCATGTTTGCTGCAAAATATTTTTCTCAATAGATATCAATCAGAAAAAACATTTTAAGGAATATTTATTTTCATGTTTATGAGACCATTTCAAGTAACCAGCTTATCATTTTATTTCTTACCTTCACTTGGTCAGTTTGGGCCTGGAATGTGTGAATGGTAACAACCTGCTGAAAACGATTCAGACTGACCAAAACAAATGCAGCTTCCAAGCGGCAGCTAGCACTTTCTGGAACAGTGATGTCATGGATGAAGAATCTGTCAAGAGACAGAGGTTGCTTGTACACAATGTACCGCATTGATGCTTCATTGGTAGATGATCCTCTGCTGCAAGAACTAGCCCAGTTTTCGGACAGTGATGATTTCTGAAATTTAATTTATTATTTGATTAATCAAATTCAAAACAAGGGAAATTCAAATAATTTTATTGACAAAGCCCTTGCAAGCACTTTCAATAAATCTTGGGGGTAGGGGGGCCAGATGATCAAAGATCCCTCCCTTGAAAAACACGATCGAAGATCGCCCCCCATTGTTTTGACATCAGTACAAAAGTAATATTATCAATATTTCCATTCATTTCCAACATGGTAGCAGTTATTGTATCAGATTATGTTACTTGGAAAAGGTGAATTTTAATAATTTTTAAGTTAAAGAAATGAAAAGAAGTTATGCTAGAGAAATTGGAAACTGAGAATGAAGAGAATAGAAATTTGCTGACATCAAAGCTACAAATTATATTTACAGCTCAATCTCAAACAACCATTTCGAATAGGTCACAGACATTGATTCAACTTTCAAGATAATAAAGAAAATTGATGTGATGGATCTGAAAGAGTCAACAGCATTACAAATAATGTAAAGAAATCACTTGGAAAGTGATACAGTAAAAAAGAGCAGGTAAATCCCTGTTTTTAGAATAAAACCTCCTTAGTCCAGAAAAATCCCTGATCCATAACACCTCAGGTCATGAGTGTGGCAGATTGAAGTGGTACTACTGGAAATATGATTATGATATGGAATATAATTATGATACAAATTTTGTGGTGTTAACTACTGTGATGCTTATTGTAAAAGAGATTGATAAAAAGCAAGATGAAAATGAGTCTTGATTAGTTGTTAAAGGTTTTCAAGAGAATTACAAGTTTGATTTATTCTCCTGTAATAAAAATGCGAAGATTAAAAATATTATTTTCTTGCTGTTGTCAAAACAATTTATGTCGTATTTTTATGGCAGAGTCATGTAAACTGAAATTTACCCGTAAAGAAAAATTGTAAAGAACTAATCTATGTATAATTATTTGTCATTGACATGTTAATATGTTGTAAGAATCAAAAAAGTATTAATTATGTTAAGCTTAAAGTGTCTTAACTGTTTCATATAAATGGCATGGGAAAAGATAGGAACTGGATTGGTAAAACTATTGATCATGGTGTTTTAAGGAGTGTTGTAACTATGAGCCAAGAATTTAGTCATGAGCAAGAAAATTCAATAGGGAAACACAAAACTGTACATCACACACATAGAAAAGCCTAAACTTAGAACCTGCAGATGTGAATGAGCAGAAGAAATGTGTGAACCTGTTGCAGACAATATGTGAATAATTGCAGACAATTCAGGAGCTTTGGCTATCCAGCAAAATTTGATTTCACATTCAAAGCACATCAGGGTGCAATATTTTTATTACATTAATGTTAGTTAATGTAAATAGCAATTATATTAATGAAATCTAGAAACGTGGGTTAATTGATGCGACTAAAGTAAAATCAGAAAATAATGTTGTAGACATTTTTACTAAACGTTTGAGTAAAGCTAAGTTTATGAAACATAAAGAAGAGTTGAAAGTAATGAAATGATGTACATAATGAAAGTATAGTGCCGAAAGAATGACAGCAGTGGTCTAATGGTAGCGTCGTTGCTTCCACGATCCCGCTGAGCAGTAGAGTGTGGGTTCAAACCCTGGTCGGTCGAACTAGGTGAGGTTTTCAGCTGGGGTTTCCCTCACCTACTCCAGACAAATGTCGGTTTGGTACCATAAGTTCCCCGGCAACCCAACATCTCTCCTTACCAATTCCCTTTCCCAAGTCCAACGGTTGGGTGGAAAAGCAGGCATGACTTGAAAGGCATAAAATAAATAAATAAATAAAGAATGAAAGTAGAGAATGCACATGTAAGGAGGCATGTCGTACTTGTACATTTGTACTTTCTCTTGTATTTGTTTACATTCCATGCTGTGTATAATCTGTTCTGAATGCCAGTTGTGTTCAGTTGTAGTGGGACAAGTTAAACAAGTGGAGTTGTAACATGACTAGTACAAGCAATGGCTGGACGATGTCCAACAAACAATTAATTCTATGAATGCAAACCAATGATAACTTATTAATTAAAAAAGAAACAACCATATTTTAACAGACATGGTTTATTGTGTTTACATACTGTTCACAATGTCTTGGGTCCCACTGTGGACCTTCCTCAGGCCACAACTGACAAGAATTACAGGAACTGGTCAAGATTCAGGAAATGAGGCAAGAAGTTCACACAAAATCACAGGGTACATTGTACAGAACAAAAAATATACCGAGCAACATGGAGCTTGTTCAGTTTAATATTCCTAAACATTGTTTTTCTAAGTCTCTCATTACCAATTCTCCAATAAGAAGAGAACAAGAATTATCCATAGCAACACCATTGATCTGATGACATATTACATTGTTAAATGTAAAATATGGGGAGTTGAAATATTTTATTTATCTATGTCATTCTGTGTTTCTCTGAACATATTTTTATGTAATCTGAACTACTTACTACTTATTCTATACATACTATTTATTCTGTGATTTTGTGCTCATATTAGAAGTATTATGTGAATTAGTGGTCTGTGCCTTATTCCTTGATTTTGCACAAGCTCCATGTTGCTCTGTACTATATATCCTGTGACTTGTGAACTTCTTGCCTCATTTCCGGCATATTGACCAGTTCCCGTAATTTTTGTCAGTAGTTGCCAGAGGAAGGTCCACAGTGGGGCAGAAACATTGTAAACAGCATATACAAACAATAAACTGTGTCTGTTAAAATAAGATTGTTTATTTTATTTCAATTCATATAAATTTATACATGTGTATTTACAATACCACTGATAATATATTGGCCAATGATTCCTGCTTTCTGTATTCCTATTATATTGCCAAAATCTATAAAGAAAGGTTATTGAAATTTGAATTATGATGTTTTTAGTAGTTAAGAACAAAGAATAAAATAAATTGAAGAATTTCTCACCTTCTTGGACAATCCTTTTTTCCTTCGAGTAATGAGAAGCATGTCGTCAAATAAAACCACAAACATTTCTTGTGGTTTTCCTGAATCCCAAAGTTGCAAAGAGCCTTCAATAATAATTTGCCTCCTTGGACTCACAATAATGCGATCACATGGTTGTTTAGTGAGAGCAGGCTTCAGGAACTCAGGCACATAAATTTTTGGATCCAGTTCAAAAACTGATGGCCAAACTATATTTCTCTGTATTTCCAATAAACGCTCAAAATTTTTGAGCCATTTCATCTTGTCATCCAATTCACCTTCAAAAATATAGGTCGTGCTAATTACTTTGTGATAAAATTGTTACCAAAATACAGAAAAATAGTNCCCCCACACTCACACACACACATGCACCCACAAATGCTGATTCCTAGGACCACCCTTGTTTAATAATGTTATAAGTTTCCTTTGCAAGAATTCTGTCAGCTGAAATTGTATTCACTTTGATTAAACTGAGTTAGTGTCCATAACAATGTACACTGTGCATTTTACAACTCTGCAGAGGAGACATGAATATTTGTTACATAACAGGTGACATGTCTATGGGACCATAACCCAGATAGCAAAATTGACATGAATCATCCATGATTCCACCTTGACACGTCTGAACTGGCAACTTGAATCAAGCTTGATTGATGGAGTCATGGAAGCATGGAGTCTGAAAATTATCATACAATTTTTTCAAGGAGATAATAAAAACAACATTATTAAGAATCTACAATCTTTATTATCTTACTACTAAAATGGTTTTCTTCCACTCCTACATCATAGAAATACGAATCATAAAAAGAATAACACTTTTAGCCACATTAAGTAAAAATAATCCAACTTTACATATTTAAAGAATAAAAATAAGGCTTGGACAAATACATACAAGAAGTAAAATTTAAAAATGAGAGAGAGAGGTTTATAAAAGCAAGAAGTATAGTAACTCCGAGAACTGGTGGAAAATAATTCATACTAAATTAAGTAAAAATTAGAAACCTGATAAAAGTACAAGCACACAAAATTAAACAAAAAACCTAATACAATGTACTCATAATACTGTGACATACAGTAAAAAAATTCAGCAATAAATTAATAGTCAAATAATAGTAACATTAAATCACCTGCAAGAAACTTTAAGACAAATTTGTATATGTTAGTAATTTGTATGAAAATATTTGTTTTAAAAACACTGAAAAAAATTCTCTTGCTCAGCAACTCCTTCATAACATATTTTAATCAGCAAATTGACAAATGCACTTAAAAGTACTAGAGCAAGGTCCTGTAATGAAAACTGGTGATAGATCCTAAATGCATCTTCAATAAAGATTTTCTCTCGTACATCTTGCATAGAAAAGAATTTGAAAAAATAATACAAACTTGCTTATGCTATTTTAAAACAAATTTAACAATATATCAAATTGTCAGTAATATTTTTTGAAAAACATCTACTAAAATGCATTTACAATAATCTGGATAGGTAACCAATAATTGCAGTTTTTGTAGATCTTGCAATGGTCATTTTATAATTTACATAAAGTTTATTTTATCAATGCTTGTGAACAATTTCAATGTTTGCAATGGGACATGTTACTGAAAAATGATCCATTAACATACCACCCGGTGTACAGGTGACCCAAGTTTGTATTAATAGTAGTTCTTCTTAGCGTGCATGTCCATCTCTGATGCTGGCGATCAACATGGTTATTCTGGCTTTATCCTTTGCAATTCGTAACAATTCTTCAGAGCTTTTGTTGAACCAGGTTCTAAGTTGTCGAGCCAGGAAATTCTCCTTCTGCCAGGAGATTTTTTTCCTTCTATTTTCCCTTGCAGGATACGTTGGAGCAGCTCATTTCTTTTTTGATTCCTCATAATGTGACCAAGATATTGCAGTTTACGACACTTGATGGTGTTGATCAGCTCTGGTCTTTTGTTAACCCAGCGTAGAACCTCTAGATTTGTAACTTTACGAATCCATGATAATCTCAATATTCTTCTGTATAGCCGTAGTTCAAAGGCTTCAAGTCTACCTGTGGTTGCCTTTGTAAGGGTCCTGTTTCTATGCCATACAAGAGGACTGAGAACACATAGCACTTGAGTAGTCGCATTTTGGTGTCCATGGTAAGGTCGTGGCTTTTGAAGACTGAGCTCATTGAATTGAAAACTCTCCTCGCCTTTCCAATGCGACACTTCATCTCTTGCAAACTGTCCCACGCTTCGTTAATGATAGTACCCAGGTAAGGATACTGTGAAACTCGCACTATTCTATTGCCATCAATGTACAGATTCACCCCTCTTATGTTCTTCCTGCTGATATCAAAAATTTTGTTTTATTTGTGTTGATATCCAGGCCGTATTTCTTGCATGTATCAGAGATTTTGTTCAACTTCTGCATCCCTTCCATTGTATCCGCAAACACAATAGTGTCATCTGTGTAACGCAAATTGTTGAGTTTGACACCATTCACTGAGATTCCTTCGTCCACATCAAGTAATGCTTCTTTGAATGTGTGTTCAGAATAGAGGTTAAATAGTATCGGTGATATTATACATCCCTGTCTAACCCCTCGGCTTATTCTCCCTTGCTTAGATTGGTCTTGATCTATTCTCATGACTGCAGATTGGTTCCAGTATAAATTGATAATTACTCTTAGATTTTTTCCATCGATACCTGTATCCTTTAGTACTTCTATCATATGATCATGTTTCACACGATCAAAAGCCTTCTGATAATTAGGCAAGCAAATGCATTACAGTTGATGTCCCTACATCTTTGGAACAGTACCTGTACACTAAATATTGCTTCACTTGTGCCAAATGCCTTTAAAAACTCAAATTGGTTGGGCTCTATCTGGTCTTCACAAATTCTGTATATCCACTTGTGTACCACTTTAAGAAACAGTTTTAGCAGATGGCTCATTAAACTGATGGTACGGTAATCCCCACATAATTTGGCATTCGGTTTCTTAGATAAAGCAATGAACTCTTAGTTAGTATTTGTAAATTAACTAGTGTGTGTTCACATAGCTGTTTAGATCTTGATTGGCATCCCAGTCAGCTTAGCCTTTCTTGTATCCCCTGAAATAACAAATATAATAATTTAAAGAAATATAACACCATAACTTCATTCCACTAAAATAATTGAAAACAGAGTCATTGAGGTATTTAGATCAAGTGTATGAAAACTTAATTATTCCTTAAAAGCAATAATTTTAAACTGTAGAACACTTAGAATTTAAACCAAATTTTTGTTTTTTATCTCCATCAGTCCTCAAAAATTAAAAACAATTTCATGTCCTTACTGATAAACATATGATTCATTGAATAAATTCAACAGTGAATTTTACAGCTGCAACAAAAATATGAAAATTCCAAAAACTATGTACTACTTTGCCATGTTAGAAATTCAGAAGAAAAGCAATAAAAATAAAATTTGATCAGACATAGTTTAAATGTAGCAACTTAAAAGGTTTCTAGGTAACTCTTTGTCTCCTCCAATTTTTCAATAAATATAGTCTAGTCAGGTGTATAAAACGTTTTCAGTCGTCCTGTCAAAATACAACAACAAATCAAACAATTGTTAGCCTTACAGTTAAACCTACTATAACTTGCTTCTAGTAGGTTCCTTAATATTAAGTTGAGGTTAGGACCACGAAAATGTTTTTCGGAACAAAACCAGTGTTGACTATTAAGCATAAATGATGCTTCTCTCTTTTTCTATTTGGAACTTTCGGTTGATGCGTTATATACAATATCCACCATCCTAATGAGAATGTAAATCCTAGTGGGTAAAATCTATGATAACTTATTAGAAATCCATCATAATTTTCAAGTAACAAGCCAGTTAAACATTAAGTATGCATTCAAAAATCTTACCTTATACTTGGTCCAAACCCGCTTTCTATTCTCGCGCGGTAGACCGATTCCTCGTACAACAGCAGATTTCTCGTGCAGCCTTCGCTGTAAAACAGAGCTCAGCAGTTTGAAAATGAGCACCTGTGTCGTCAGTACGAAACTCGAACCCTATTGGCTGAGGAAGCATGCGCGGGCATGTTTATTGTTCCTCTTCGTTTCAAGCATGATTCAAGGATCCCGAACATTTGCACTTTGCTTTGTATACCTTGTTTCAAAGGCGATTCCAGCACAATAAAGCAGTGAAAAGGTCTCGAGCTGAATTCAAGGCAAATTCAAACCTCGAATCAAGCTCGCTTGCTATCTGGGAAATGAACTTTTTTAAGTTTATATTTTGACCTACTACAAAAAAAATTAACAAAGAAGATTCTACGTACGAGGTCATGATTCTTGAGTAAAATAATACAATACTACAGAAATAATTACCTCATTCCTATAAAAAATAATTTTAAAAAATTGAGAATTTACTTTGTTGTTTGGAAAGGAAAAAATATTTTTGTGATACAACACGAGGCAAAAAAGGGATATAACAGAAACTTTCATACTTATGTGTTTTGCTACTCATATTCCATATTTTTAAGTTGAGGTTCTTTGTATGAGATAAAAATATATTCACTATGCATTTATTTAAACACGATAACAAAAAGTATTCTAAACAAATATTTGAATACATTCTGAAAATTTAATCAGTATAATATTTAAAATTATTTGATTTTCTGTTTTTTATATCCACACTCATGTTTAGGTTATAACAGAAACACACAAATTATAATTTTTGACATTTTTATATTCTCTTCCTTTTGAGCAAATTTACTACCATTAAATAAAATAATTAATGATATTAGTATTATAAATTAATGTATATTATACAAAAATAACATTTAATTTACCCTATAATAAATAAATTTTCGGTTTATTAATCGAGATCCCGCGCCGGCGTGACGGACCACAGGCGCGATTACTGACGTCGATGTAGAGAACCGAAATAAATTATAAAATATGAACGAGGAATGCTGTGACTTAGCACACAAAATACACAACTCCCAACCGTTTTTATGACAACTACAATACAGGATACCCAGCAGCCTCGTACAGATAAGCTTTTAAAAACTAATATAGATGGACTCAGTCTATGAGACCGTCATTGGAGGGTTAAATTAATATTTTGAAGTCTGCTTAATGTTCCAGATACAACACCTAATCACTTGCTAGTATTTGTGCACTGTCTTTAGCAGGAGCAAAGAAATAAAAATCTAAACCCCTTTACCGGTTTTCCAGTTACACTTACAACATTATACGAATTGAGGTAAAGAATGTTGATATCATCACTCGATTCATCGGCAATAATGGCTCCATTTACAACACTGCTACCTTTACAACTTAACTGCTACCTTAAAAATAGCCAAACTTCGTTTGAAAAGTATTCAAAATTCTTTTGAAGCATTACAGACCTTATTATTTTTTATTTTAATTTTAAAATGCAGAATGACCAACTACAGGTACCATACTTTATTGGCACGGAGGCAATTTAACCCCAATTTTATTTCTTGCATTATAATTTCATTTATTCATCATTATGGCCCGTTGTTTTCGTACTTCATGCATGCCTCCTGACGTAGCGACACCTAGCCACCTCAAAAAGGCAACGCTGTTTCCATTTTGATTTCTTTTAGCTCAAAATATCACGTATCTGTGCCACAGTGTCTGTGTTATTCGCATTGCGTAGCATTATGAACCGTAAGTCATTTGTTTTAATTTTGGAAGTGTCTTAGAAAACTGTTGGTGATTCCGTCCTTAAAAGAAATAATATTTCGAAAAAAGTTTTTCGTTAAAATTTGTAAATACAGAGAAAATTCGTAGTTATGATCTTTTTTAACAACAAGCAACATTTTGTCTGAATTCCTAACCCAACAGTTCGACTATGTTGGCACTGCAAAGAAGGACTAGTTGCAAATCGTTCTCAAAGTGTATATCCAAGCTTGATCCTTCATTTTACACGTTTTTAAAGATATATAATCAATTTTTTAACCACTGAGTAATGAAAGAAGGAAACAAAATAATTTTCTTCTAATATCAAACATTTCTTAATACATACAATTACAAATCTATTGAATGCTTGTGTACTACAATCCCACTTTCATAGTTTGCTTAAGTCCTAGCAGGTTGATTTACACTCTATCACACGAGCGTCAAAGCGCTGTTAACCATGACAGTATTTTAATGCTGCGGTTCTGGGAAACAGGACCACCGAGAGGTTGTAGGGAGGCATATTTTGAATTTGGAACCTTCTCACCCCTCTTCCCTCTTCTTCAAAATCTTCCATCCCTACTCCCAATCTATAGGTTTAAATATAAAAAAAACTAACAAAAAAGACTTCAATACTATTTTAGATGTACACATTTTCTTGGGAAACCATACTTAGTAGGTCGTGAAACAGAGAATACTCAATGAACAAATGAAGAAGATAATATTTAAATAATGAACAATTTTTCCTACCATGCAAACGAATGTAAACTTTCTGCAGTTATTGTAATTAACAACTACTGACAATAATTTGTCAACAATTATTTATCGACAATGGATTATCAACAGTAACATGTTCTTATGGGATCCTTCCTCTGAACGGAAAACATGGAATTGTGTTTTTTCGGTGTCAGCTTTTTAAGTATTATTGATTTGGTATTAAGAAGGTTACACATCGCTGGAGGACCTGATTTCTTGGAGTGCGGGGCAAACTGTCACCTGTCCCCCATCACCCCGTCTCGGCACTGCCGGGAAACGATTTTGGGGAATTGTTCTAGAAACAAGTCCCACCTCTGGTAAAAATCGGATCTGGTAAAATTCTTAAACTCGACATTTCCTGATGGTCATAAAGTCGGGAAAGGGATTACAAAGTTTGGGTACCATAAATCTCGACAGATTCTACCTGCTCTAATGGCTTGCCGACCGCCGCGCACCCTCCTGCCGACCCACCGACCTGCCTCTGATGGATTTCATAAGTCACTTACTGGAGAGTTATTTAATGTGCTATCAATTAAACATTTTTATTTTTATTCCCATTATCTTAAATTTTTGTATTCTACACATAATGCCAATAACAATGAACCCAAACACGACGTATTTATGACATTACTGAGTTTTAAGCTTCTGTTAATATAGTATATAAAAAGTATCGTAATCGTGAAAAATAAACGGTCGCGAATTTTGACGAATATATGTGCGTAGAATTCCAATTATAATTTTCTTGATGCTTTCATGAAACATGATTGAAAGGAAAACAATTATTTTGTGTATCGTACTAGAATAAATGCGTTGGTTCTAGATACTGCACCTACGTTCGGCACTTCGGTTTTAGAACCAAACACTTAGGCTTTGGAGAACTTTTTTGCTCCGGTTTTATTTCTGACACAATATTTATTTCCCTTTAAATCATGAAATGTGCTTTTTATGCAGTTTATGGTACAAATGAAACAATAAGACAGATCTTTGAAACAGCAGGTTTGGTTATTCGTCTGAATGTCAAAAATGAAAGGGGTAGTCGCTAAGAAAGCTTAGATTTAACTTCGATTTTTCGTCAAAATATTTTTTTCAACCATGAAAGTTCTTTTTTTATCTTCATAATTAGGGTGTTTTCTCATGAATTGCTCATTTATTGTTGACTTTCTGTTGTTAGTAATGTATGTGTGGGTGTTGACAACAAGAAAGTCATTGCTCACATGTTTTCGGAGGTCAACACGTAAATTAAGAAATATAAGAACAAAATATATATAACATAAGAATATAAGAATAATATATAAGAACAAATTGTATTAAAAAATTCTACACCACTGATGTTTGGAAACTTTGAATTCTAGAATTCTCAAGCAATTCTCTGAATAATAGATTTAAGTTTCCAAATCCAGTCACTGTATGTTTCTTGGAGATAAAATATCCTAGTATCTGTTATATTTTATTGTTGTCAGCTATTTTGAATAAAATATATCAGATACTTCTCTAATATTATAAATAATTCATTCATGTTGAAGTAAACTTTATTCTTTTTAGCAGCAGCTCGATAATTTTTGATTTAAAAAATTACCAGGAAAACAAGAAAGGAGGGGAAAGAACGAAGCTGCAGGTTCAGATTTCAACAATAAACTCAAACAATAATAAATTACTAAAATTTTCTAAAATACTCTTTCTTCAGTTTTCCGCTTATTACTTGATAATATTTTTAGAACGAAACACCACTGTAACAAAATAATGTAATATTACATTTCCAACAAATAATGTTCTGTGTCATTTTGTTGTCAGACGAACGGATAAGTCTGAAGAGCGCGATTGTTCAATGGATCAAAAACCTTATTTTTCCCGTATTTTGTTTATAACTTACTTTTAGAGTAAACGTCCTTATACGAAAATGAAATTTATTGAACGTCCAACAAAATGTGTTTTTCAGAGTATTTTTTTCTGACGATTTGTTTATTCGCTTGTGCGCGTTGAACTTTAGCACACATCTATGTAGTAGAGTCAACGTGCACTTTTTTCCTTGTATGGTGTCTGAGGTCCTAATACGGTTCGAGTTCTGGTCTTTAACTCGTGTAAATTCACAGAACTGAAAAAAATGACAGCATTTTATTTCTAAAACCCATTGCTTCAAACTTAAAATCCATGCAAACTGAGAATTGTTGAAATTTTACTGTTTTCTTTTTTTGTTTGTTTATTTCTGGTACTTCGGTCGAGGTCGAAAATTTCAGTTCATCACCCGAACTTGATATCAACATATCTAAAAATCAGAGCTGCCCTATTTGATGCAATTAAATAATACGAATCGACTCTTCGACATAGATGTGCACAAAACTTCCACGCTCAGAAGAGGATAAACAGATAGTCAGAAAAAAATATCCAGGATAAAGCGTTTTGCAGGAATGTTTCATTTTCGTATGAAGACATTTTCTCTAAAAGTTCTCAAGTTATAATTAAATTAGATCCATTGTAGAATTTTGGTCAATTTAATCACGCTCTTTATCATTTTCCGTTCGTCTGGTGACAAAACGGTAAAGAATGTAATTTGTTAGAAATTTAATGTGCATTTTTTCTGTTCAAGAATATTTTGTCCTAAAAATGCGTTGTTTTACAGTTATAGGCGAAAAACTAAAATAATATTGAAAGGGAAAAATCTTTTTTTACATGCTTCTTTTCGTCACTTAATTACTGGACGAATAATCAAACGAGCATTTGATGCCAGTAAGGTCGTGCTTGGTATCATTTTTAATCATTTTACGCGTAGATTTCAATTATTCTAAAACATCATAATTTTTATGGAGAAACTTTTTTTGTGGTAAAGCCAACTTGTTTACTGAAAGAGCTGCCCACCGGTCCCATTGTCTGGGGATTCACGGGACGGGCACAGGGAGACCGGCGTAGACCTAATCCTTAAGGAAGTGTCGAGTTTAATGGTGAAATTATCCTTCTACCTGAGAATCTGTCGAGTTTAAGTACGCCCGTAAAAATGGCCATTGGATGGTCATCTGTTATCTCCATACGACCATTAGTGGCCACACAGTCCAAGTGGTCACCAATGACCGTTTGGAGATAACAGAAGACCACCCAATGGCCATTTTTATCAGAGATTTAGTGTCAAACTCCTTCAGGTCGCGACATGTCATCTAAACCTGCTGTGGGACAACCCATGATGGCTATAGTGTAATACGATTTAGCTGTCGCGCACTATCGACCAAACTCTGTCTGTAAGAGTTTTCTAGTTTTCAGCAAGACTGCCATCGATTGGTATTCTCCACTTCCGGTTAACACGTAGCCGTATGTTTAGAATTGCTGAATGGTAATTGTAACTTTTTTGTCTGAAAATACCTGTTAATTGCCGTGGTTATTCCTACCCAATTAATTCCACGAAAAATAGACCTTACTTTTCGAAGTTATCTGAGGACTAAGGAAGATCTGGCGTATCTTCGCCAAGAGAAAGCTGTCATATGAAAGTCTGCTGATAAGCACTTCGTCGAGCAAATAATAGGCAAGGTCAAAAACTGCTGCCGTAAGTTTCGCATTACGTGCTATTATATGATCCCAGAACCATTCTCCAATACTGAATCTCATTAACATAAAAAATTGAGAATATCTGTCGCTTTACAATTAAGATCTTTCACATATGTGAGACCTTAATAATAAATTGTTCTTTATTTATTTTTTTGTATTAAATATCGAAACAAATTTTTGTATTATACCATTTAAAGCATCAGTAGTATTTTACTGTAATACAGAAAAGTGAGACTAGGAAAAAAACATTTTTTTAATAGTCAGTTTAATATATATTAACATCCTAAATTAGAAAAGGATAAAAACTTTTACTGTTTCCAGATTATTTGCAGTTTACCGTGAAATTATTAATGTTGAAAAAAAATTAGTTTATTTCATGAAACTTGAAAGTGAATGAAGAAACAAGAAACTAAACAATATTTTAAATCGTATTTCAACGTTTATGTACTAAATAAATGCTAAGAACTGTAGATATTATGCGTTGACGAGACTGTTGGCTCATAAACACGTTGATATATATTTTATAGAGCAGAGAGTATTTTCCTAATTTCCTTCGTTCGGCATTTAGCTCAGATGATAGTTTTTTGGGGGGCAAACATCAAGTAACTCGACTAGCATGAAACATAGAGTTTATATTCATAATTCAACTTTTTGGTTTCTTTTGAAATTATGTATAATTTATATTATTTCTTTAAGACGTTTTTGAAAATATTAATTAAACAGATGTTAAACAATCCTCAGCGAAATTGGAAATCAAATTTTGTTTCGCTTTTCTTTCTTGAATGATGAAGATATCTAGAAGTCGGGCGAATCAAAGCTCGTTCACGTGACTCGGCTGTCGCTTCTCTTCCGCTTGCTACTTCGGGGTTGTACTACAAGACCCACAAAAATGGCTCTTCACCATGCGAAAGGAATCGGTTTTTCGTAATTTTTTCCATGCCTTCCTGTGTGCCATCGTCGCTAATATTTTGACAGGTCGTACATGTAGTCAATATGTTTCAGTAGAAAAAATAAATCGGGACCACTTCCGACCTACGCTCGTTGATTGTTCCCTTGTGAGACACGAGATGTAATGCGCTAGTGGCAGCCGGTGGAATAACTACTGCAGAGACAAACTGAATCACACTCTTCTAACCCCACGAGGAACATACATAACTGCAACTAACGTAGTCTTCACACTTATTAATCATATCTAATATAGATAAAAAGTCATTTTGTTTTATTATTTGGTGAGCAAAACAAATTGCAACTAATCTCTCAGAAAATCGTGAATTGTTGGCGTAAAACCCTTGTCTTCGCTGCAGTGAACGCCAGACTGCGTAACGTTGAATATGAATCTCAGTTGTAAACAGAAACGCACGGAACAGTTGGAAGCAGAAAAATAAGTATTGTGTTGAGTTTTGGGACGTGGTTGGTTACAGGAAGCCAATGACGCGATGCATTTTGGGATTTGACTAGAATTTTTGTTTCTCTGGTTGGTCTCGATAAAATACAAGCCAAGTGAACTCTTTATTCGAGAGAACGGCTGAAGATTAAAGAATGATTATTTATTCCCGTAACTTAAGGGGATGTTTTCGGGCCATGTTTGAGATGTTTTCTGGTTGTTCACTCGAGGAATGTTGAAGCTCGGAAATACTTTGTGTATCGGGAAGCTATTCTAGTTTTATGTACTCTCAAATCTTGCTTAATAGGCACCTCGCGCGATGAGAAATACAGAATGTGAAAAGAAAGATTCGCTCAACAAGAAACCATGCAATCGAACTAATGCGTGAAAGATCTTAAATATAAAGCGATGAATATTCGTATTTCGTTATATTAACGAGATTTAGTATCGGAGAAGAATATTGAGGTGACATCACGGCACTCAAAGCGAAATGTATGGCAGCAGTCGGTGACCTTTCACTACAGCAACTGTTTCGGTCTGTACTGGAAACGGTTGACTTTCCTCACAATTTTCCAAAGTGTGAGCATAAAGAAGACGCCAAAAATTGGAAAACTTATCGATATTCTTTCAGTGCCTTCCAGTGTGCCATCGTCACTAATATTGTGAAACTCGGAATATATATGCCAACAGTCGAAATCTAGAATTTATTTTTCATTATTTAATTTTTGTGTGTTACGTAATCGTTCAAGTTAAATCAAAAGCCATGCTTGTAAATAGAGCAGAACTGTACTTACATGTGTTTGTTTCTTTATTTATTAAATTTCAGCAAAATGATATTTCATGATGTATTAAAAACTTTTTCGTAAGAATTCTGTTCTTTTTTATCTGTGAATGAATAATAATGTATCGCCGATCATCTGACATAGATAATAAAGAAATATATTTTATAGACAACATTGTTACAAAATGTGTCCTCAGATATTTTAAACAATTTTCGTATCTGAGAGGATTTTGAGTAATATGCAATTCCAATTCTTAGTTTAAGAACAGCTTTTACTTTTAAAAGAAGAACAAGCAGATCACATTGTTCTCAACAATATATTTTAGAGCTAATATTGAAATGTACAAAAAATATATAAATTAATTTCTTCAACCATTTTGTAGAATCATGGAATGCCGATTCCCAAAAATCAGTCATAATATCGTGAATAATTATTATATCGTTGAAACAGATGCTTGCTTGCTTTATTTTTTCTTGTCAAGTATACACCCGCGACTTTGCATGCGTCAATGTTTAAATTTTTGCAAATGAATAAGTTAGTTCTTACATTGGTAAATTTAACATCTATTTTCTTTCACATAAAAAAAGTTTGCAAAGCTTTTCTTGCTCCCGTTTTTGGGTCAAATATGGTTAAATTCAGAGTGAGGCAGAGGAATTTTACTTTTATAATGTTCATAGTAACCTACTATTTTTTAAATAATAGACTTCATTAGTTGTTTTACTTTATAGCACTAGATTTGGGAAGCTGTTGGTTGAGCATATTTCGAAGCATGCTACATAAAACTACGTCAGAAACTGTGATATGATGATTTTGCATTGTGCATACAGTTCACTGGTTGAATCGCTATCGATATTTGTGCTTATCTGGCAATAAAATATCAACGATATCTACCAGTTAGACAGATCAAAATTGGCGTTTTTTGTGTACTTAAAAAACATAAGATTACATCTATTAAAATGATTAGCGATTCCACGTATTTACTTTTATTTCCTGCCGTAAACTTGAAAATTATATCTTTGAAATGTTGGATATTTTTGTCTCTAGTGACATGTATTTCACCAGTGAGCGCCGGATTGAAAATTTAATTCAGGAGTCACAAACTACTTTACATTTCCTTTATGAACACCGTTCGTAACAACTCAGCTCCAAACGCAGAACCCGTATATAAAATAATCCTCTAAAATGTCGTCGAACAGTAGCTGTGGTAGAATATGGTATGGCGGATTATGTAGTAGGAAGGGAAATTCTGTTGAGCATGTAGGTACACAAGTATCAACAGAGTTAGTTTCCGTGCTGGACCATCGCCCTAATACGGTTCACGGTCTTGCTCTACAGAGCACTGTGGGTTTGCTCTGGTCTCCCAGCCTGGAAGTGGGATCACTCGCTTCAGTAAGATCGATCTCACCACACACAGTGGGTCGAGTCCCGTCCATTCTTTCAGTATCCGCTGCTAAAAACACCGCTACATAAATTCGTCTTCATTGAATAGTTTCGAATGAAAGGAAATCTGATGAAAAAGTATGTAGATCGATCTGTTCATGGATAATATTTCTAAATGGAACGTACTGCATTCAATACCACATAAGTGTCGAGAATTTTACGGGTAATTACTATATCTGCATCCTCTTGACTTATACTTATTTCTCTCTCCACTTTGCACTCTTTATACTTGATTGAATTGGTGGAAAACTTTTGTCGAATCGACTGAATTTTATTTTGGAAAGTACAGGCCTATTGTATCTTAATCGAAAGGCAGAAAAATATTGGTGTATTTGTCGTTAACTGTGCTTAATATTATTTTTTGTTTTTCTATGCTACTACCAAAATGAATCATGGAATACAAAGAGTATGTATGGTTACAAGAGTAATGTTTCCAGTTGAGATAAATCATGTAAATCAGATGTAAAAAGTACAATTTCGCTGTGGAGAATTTTGTAGAAATTGTCCTCTAGCAGAGGGATTCCAATAAATGCTCCTGTGTTGAATAAAAGCTACTGAGTATAACGTTATTGAGTTGTTCAAAACGACGAGTGTCTTGCATTTGTCATGAAAAATTTGGCTGGAGCAAAAATTCTTTTTTAAATATTATTAATATTACTAATAAGATAATTTAATTGATTTTAGGTACACGTTGGCATTCTTGTGAGTTTCTTTCATGTATCTCCTACGCAAACCTAAAGATTCCTCGCTTCGTCCGCGAACTCACAAAGACCACATCACAATGATTCTCTTTCCATGTGTTCGTCTGTTTGGCTACGTAGCATAAGTAAGCGTTTTGCTTCGAATTGGTCGATTTGAATGGTCCTACCCGAATTTGGACTGCGAAAGTAAAAGAGACTATCGAAGGCAGATTATCTTCGACTCAGCTGACTCTTGAATGTTTAAAAAATATTGAAATTGAAAAGTCCACGAACTATATAATGAATGCAAAAACTGGTGACTAACACGTTCTTTCTGTATTTGCTGCTGCATCCAAATATTTCGTCTTTTACCCCAAAGCCATTTCCGAAAGTACAATTCCTCACCAATCTTCCGAAAATACAATTGATATATCAATAAAATTGCATACTACGTATAATTCACTGATTGTTCAATTGAAAACCATGTTAAACATATCACTATAAAACCAATATAAACTTATACCACTGAATGCAAGATACCATTTCTCCAATCAACTAACTAATCTTCTTAACGTACTCAATTTTTGTTGTAAAACAACATTTTATGACAAGTATGGTAATGCTGACGCCGGCTAGAAATATCCCACAGAAAATACTAGGTACAAAAACTATGAATATAACTCAGGCCAACGACGAAACCTATTTTGCATACATTTCTTATTATTGTAGGTTTCAGTGATCTGAATCCAGATATGAAGATGCAATGCTTCATAAATCACTATTTTCTCTCTCTTCTCAACTCTTAATATTCGAAAAGAATGAAAATTTGAATGAATTGAATACCTGGTGGATCTGAGGGAAATACCACCTCCACACATAAAATTAGGCCTCATGAAATACTTTGTGGAAGTCATATTCAAGGATAGACTATTTTTTAAGTACATCTGCGAGAAGTTTCCTCATCCTTCACAAGCATAATTGGAAGAGGAAGTTCTTGTTTGAACTGATATCCGGAAAATGAGGTTTAGATTCCAACTTTGAATAAAAAATCTCATTGATTGGAGAGGAAGCATGTGTTTCATTGTAGCATGTCGTTTCCGGGTTCGTTGGCAACAAAAAGAGAACCAAATTATATTTATGTAATAGAGTAAATTTTACAAGTTTACAACGTTTGCTAAGATTCACGTTTTCAACAGTCACCTTATATTATTGCCAACAATTTGGATGTCAGTGAGGAAGAAGGCAAATGGTTTTATCAATATATCGAAGTAATGTAAAATAATGCCAAAACCAGTGTGACAGTAGATTACTTTTGATGAATCCCCCGAGAAGATTAGCAATCGATTCGAAGGAGGATAAACTATATTAATAGCTTTAAGAAGAAGAAATACAGAAATTAAAAGCTACTGAACTGATGTCTAGGTGATGCAGATTTTTTTCATGTATATACTTAGATAAAAACTTTGCTCGTTTTAAAAGATTAATTTATTTTTCATTATTGTCTGTCATTTGTTTTGCTAATTTTCTAGTTACAAATAGTAACAAATTTTCTAGTTACAAGTAGTAACAAATCTGGGGGTGATAAAATGAAAAGTGGGTCAAATTCGGATTGTGTGCCAACAAAAATGTAAGAATAAGCCATTAACATTAAATAAGTTTTCAATACATCTTTTTCGTTGACCTGAACGGTTAATAAATTTCTCTTCAGTCTACGCGCCATAATCTGAATCTTAAAGCATGTAGTATTGGGATATTCCGACCAGGATACTATTTTGTTCGTATTTGAGAAATAATGAGGAAAACTCTAGCACTAAAATTATGATAAATAATACTTTCCGAATAACTGATTTAATAAATATTTGTAAGAATTGAATTCACGAGGTTAAAACGTTCGAGAATTTTGTAGAGCAAGTTACAAAATTAAGAAACATTCAAAACAATAACGGAAGATATATTTACGGATTGAATTTTCTTCAGTTTCCAGGATTTGCTGAATCAGCTCTCTTTCAGCTGGTTCTTCAGTGCGTGATTCTACCTCTTTCAAAATCAAGGGTACTTTCATGATGTGTTGCACAGGAGCAACAAGAAGATCTGTCAGTTGCAGCTTCTTGCATCTTGCATCTCTGCTGCACCACTGAAACAAACAAAGCAGTGAGTGAGGCTAGGATATTTAAAACAACTTATCATATTATAAGCCATGTCCAACAGTGAAAACATGTTAACGTGATTCTGTTTCGTTGGCGTTCGGTGGTATAGTACAGAATTATTCTCTAATGACAAGAACTTCCACATAAGTGGTGGTGAAAGGAAAATTCAACTCTCGTTGAATTTTGAGTTAAGGTCATATACGTATTTTCATCAGTAAATTCTATTAAATGGAATAGTGGAGCTTACCATTACTCTCTTATTAACCGCGTAGTTTGCAGCACAAATTTCAGTGGCAAGGAACATTTTTGTTGTGGAAGAGCAGTGACGTATGTCTGGTTTACGACTCTTTTCTTTCCACCACTGGGGATATTGTCTGTTGTTATCCGAGTGCACGTTGTAATAACGGATAAAGATGAACTTGAAGTTACTATGGATAGTTTAAATGAGTCTAGTGAAGCCAGACTGTGAAACTATCGAATTTTTATCTTCCTTAACCTGTAACACCTTTGATGGAAAAGTAGTGTAACCTTTATGTGACACCACTTTTGCCTATACAATATCTATTTGAATCTATAACTCTTGGAACGAAAAGTGGTGTATCTCAATCAAACCACTGAAACCAATCTTATAATAATTTTTTAATCACCTTAATTTAACGTAAGTTGAGTGAACTTACTATAAATCAGTTTTTACTGGATATATTGGAAATCTTATATGTTCCATTTTTTACAGCTGATCTAGTGAAGTACTTCGTTTCTCAAAATGACATTACATTCAGTCAGACCATTATTTGTACAGGAGGCAGTGAAATTAATAAACTCTAGAATAAAGAATTTGAGATCAGCGCAGGAATCCGAAACATATTTGGTTACATTTATTTCTTCTCTTAATATATGGTATTTTAAACGAGTCAACTAATTCAATGAAAATCCTCGTTTCTCCTTTAGTGAAATAATTTTAAAAAATATGATAATTAGTAATGAAGTAACTACAGTCAATCACGTATATTAAAGGAAACTTATCGACTTTAATGTAAAGAAATCCATGTGGTGCAGACATCGGACGATATCTGGAGATAGAGTTGATAGTTTTGATTATGAGAGGTGTAGTTTACGCCAGAAGGAGAACACCGGTCATGATGCTAGCAAACCAATGAACCTTAATTAAGAATGTGATGCGCGAATAGTGTGAACTACCTTACACAAGCTTTTCAGCATATTCGGGGATATCACTTCTTTAGTTACATATGCTTGCTTAGTAATGAAGATTAATAAAGTTATAGTAGAAAGTATCTGCAATGGTTTTGCGTATTTAGCCATGATAAATTTTGCTCATTCCTATTATGTATTTTATTCTGCCATAGTAGTATTAGAAGGTAAACAACTGATGTTTTAACGGTTCAAATTCTGTCGCGTGTTTTATGGAACTGTTCATTGCAACTGAGCTTGACGAACTGCCATATATATTTTTAGGAGAAGGATTTTTTAAAATATTCCTATAGCTCGAGGTTTTTCGAGACATTTAATATCCGACTGTAGTAATGTATAAAGATTTGCAATTATTTTTTTCGTGCACCTTTATGAAATGACTTAAATTTGTCGGTTCAAATTACTATCAGTTTTGTATTTCAGACATTTGAATTTATTTATTAATTTAATGTACCCAAACTTGGACATTCGCAACTTAAAATGTACCACTCCCATAACACTACAATAAACCGAACGTCATTATCGCGGATAGTTTATTATTGTCATGGTTAGAAATTTACCACTGCAATTTCCAGGTAGATACTGTTAATCACATGGAGCTACCCCGTGTATATGATTTGAAGATATTCAATTTCATAATGTCTTTTATATTCTTGGGCAAAGAATTATATAGAACGATTCCTGAATGATGCGGTCCTTTTTGGCAAAGAGTGGTTGACACTCTAGGGCGATGAATATTATTCCTATTGCGAGTATTGTGTTCGTGAACGAGACTGTTTCGTATAAAGCAAGGGTGGTGCTTCAGTAATTCGGTCTTAACAAACACGACCGTTTCATAAATATAAATGCAGGGAAGTGTTAAGATATTTAATTCCTTGAATAAAGGTTTACAAGAGTTTCGGGGGTGAGATTTACAAATTATCCGAACTATCCTCTTCTGAATTCTGAAAGTTTGAATACTCTGACCGGAATTACCCCAGAAGGTAATGCCGTAACGTAAATGGGAGTAAACGTTTGCAAAATATACGCAACGGGAAATACGTGGACTAACTGCGTTAACTAAGTTTCGGAATGCGTAACACAATTTGCTTAATTGGGAATTAAGATTGTCAACGTGACAATTCCATTTGAGGTTGTCTTGAATATAGAGACCTAAGAATTTTGTATTTTGTATTCAAATGAAGAATTAAGCTATCTTTGATGTTTATATTAGTCATTTCATGAAAAAGCCATTTTAGAAAAATGTTTACCTTTACTCGAACAAATATGTCTCTATTTAGAAAAGCACATATCTTCGACATAATAAATCAGATTTAAAACTTCAATTATTAGGCTTCTAACAACAAATATTTGATAATTTTTTATAAAAATTGCATTTCCCAAATCTTATATCCTTACGTCCGTTAATGGGTTAAGTTAGAAATATTTCAAAATTTTACAATAACATTAATTACAGACTTATATTTACACGGAATAGGAATCTTTGTTGGAGATGCAAAGATTCTCCGCAGCGCTCCTGGCGGCCACGTGGCGAAACTAATATAGACCTGCGTGTACTTCACGGAGTCCATACACGACGAAAATTTCTAGAAACCTCGCATATTGTTGTGTCGGACTGTGCTCAGCTTATAATTCACCCGATATGTTTTCAGTGCATAGTGTAGGCTAATCTTCGCGGTAGAAGTGAGGAGTAACTCTGAAGATGGGTAAGCGAACCTCGAGCTTTATGAGTTTTTTTCTCCATTCTTACTGGCACTGCATGTACTAATAATGTACTTGTTCACATTAATGGAAATACAAAATAGTTAATACATGATATGACTAGAAAATTAAATTAATATTTATATTTACTATAATATTTACTCAGTTTTTCAATTAAATAGAACTTCAAAATATCATAACAATTGGCCATTGCACAATTGTGTTTTACGTTAAACTATGAAAAGATATTAAATACTCCTTTAATAGCTGACTAATATGTACTTCTTAGTTGTCTATGCCAATTTTATGATTCGTCAGTAAAGTAAATGAAGTTTGTTAATTGTTAAATACTGTTGAATTAATTAATGTATTTTTGAAATTGGATTAATAGATTTAGAGTGGCTGTAGTGGTTGTAGTGGTTTTACAGAAGCGGTTTTACATCTTAAGATTAGATGGTAAGTTATAGACAACTCACTTCCAGTAAAACTCTCATGACAATCTAAAATTTGATTTGATATTTTTTATAAGAAAGTTGTTAATATTAATAGAACCTGAGGACTTTGATTGATAATCACTCAGTACCTCACGGCAGATGTATTTTTGTGTTGCTCAAATAAATTCGCAAAAAACAATCAAATTCTTCAATTTTTAAGAAGCAGATCATTTTAAAATTATGCTTTTTTTAAGGATAGCGGCATAAAATATATCAATAAAGGTAACATCATTGTTGTGACGCCGATGATTACATATGCAATTTGTTAGTTTATTCCTTTGATTGATGATACATAATGGTTTCTTATTGCGTTAAATGTGGTTAATTCTTTATGAAATACTCATGGTAGAACCAGTTATTCGATCTCAGATCCTTTTTTCTTAGGAGAGACCAATGTATCAGAATTGGCAAAACAATGCATATCCTACTTCTAGGAATCAACAGAAGTATCAGAACGAACACATTGATTACTTTCGGTAGAACGATCTTAATTAGTTCAACTACCTCACACATATACTCTTATGTAAAATATCACCAATGTTTTGAGAACAAGTTCTGAACGTAATGTACGAATCTAATACTCTTAAACGAATACGGATGTATATCTCTGATACGGATCTAAGAATTTTCACCAAAATTGGTAAATAAGGAGATTTTTACTCCAGGAATCCAGTGTGCTAGGTACCGATTTGGTGAAAATTCGCATTTTCCGGAAATCCGCGTACCAAAAGTATATATGTAAAGTATGTATGGATGCCACCGGCGGATGCACTGCAGCATTCGACGAACAAAAAACAGACAGAGTGCGCATTCGAGATCTTCACATACCCCTACTCCATGCATCTCTGATTTTGGGCGTATTTGAATTTGTTGGCAAATTATAAATGAATAGCAAGTCAGCGAATAGCTGAAGTAAATACACAACCAAGAAGTCAGCGTTTGGAAAATTTACGACTGCGTGCAATCGAAACATAAGGTCAAGAAAGTGATGAACGAAGGCAACAACGCTTAGAAGAAAGACGTCGTTATGCTAGACGTGAGAGAGCTTTATTAGCAACGTATTACCTACTTATAAATTAGCTGTAGATTTTAATGTTACTTATAGCAGTTTAGTTAATTTTAACGTGTGTGTAATACTTGCTTTGTTAATAATGCAAATAATGTAGTCCAATAAGTATGTCCAGGGGTCTAGCGGTAACGTGCATGTTTCACAAGTCCAGGGTTCGAGTCCCCAAAGGTGTGGAATTTTTTATTAATTTTTGTCGATGATATGATAAGTCTATTTATACATTCATCCTTTTTCTAACATTTTCACTATTAATAAAAACCTGCTGAATAGCTGAAATGCCAATAAAACGGCTAAGTTTGCTGCTTCAGGAGATTCTATCGGTAGAAGAATTAACAGTGAGAATTCTGTGAAATTCAGTACACTAATTCATTTTGATCTCCTGAATATTGTTATGAATTTCAGGAGCGATTCATGGGTTTTGAAGTGAGTAATTGCAAAACCAATCCTTCAGTATTTCGATTCAATTAACATGACTTCTTATGAAGATATGATGATCTTCCGAATATTTTTGATTATAGCGAAACAATTAACAGTGAGAACTGAGTAGAATTAATTTTAGTTGTAAGAAAAGGTTTGAATTAACAATAACTGTCGAAAACATGGACTGAGGTGACTTATTAAATGAAATATTGATAAATTTATATTGAAAAAATACAAAATTCCATTGTCTTAAACGTCAGCTCTTACAATGTAATTACATTTGCTCTTGCCAGATGTTGCATTGTCGCACGTATACACTTTCATGAGGTGCATTTGTTTGAACAAAAAAGGAGCATAGGAACCGCAATGTAACGACTTCGAAACAGTGAGACATACATCCACTATAACTTACAGAGAAGGATTGATATTAAGATTTTGACGTTGTTTCTTAATATTTACGTATTTTTTTAAAATAATTATAAGACCAAAATATTTCAATTTAAGTTAATACATTTCAATTTAATACCATTTTCATAATATTATTTCTAATATGTATCTTAAACAAAAACTCTCTTTTACTGAAAATTTTAATATTTGCCTTATACATTCCGTGGATTTTATTTGTAGTTTCATATTTAACAGAAATTTTCGTATTTTACTTCCGTATCCGAGCGAAGCTCGGTCAATCAGATATTATATTGTTCCAGATATTTAACGTACGTCATAAGTATGTGAGCACAATGGATGATCGTAAAATAAAATATGTTCTACAGTTCTATCCGACAATTCAACATATTTCCATACTAGTTTCTTCACTTAAAATATGGATAACTTGGTTAAAGAGCAGAATTTATGCCCTGACTTCGCTACATCTCAACAATAACTTGTCAATAAAATATGTATCATAAATTAACGGCACATTTGGTGCAAAAACATGGCACAAACTTTCTCATATACGTTTCTCAATCTGCCCTATTGAGTGACAATAAACAGTTCCACAATGTGCGAAGTTATTTTTGGCCTGGTCCTCTATATTTTGGTCTTCTTCAGTTTATACGAATTGTTTTTTAAAGATATCTTTTAACTGTCATTGACATATAAGCCGTCTGCAAGTAGCAAATTCCGTCGTATGGTTTTTGAAAGCGAATAGGATAGATAATCTATTTCAAATAACAAATTAATTATTACGATATTATTCATGCGAGCCAAAGCAAAGAGACAATCTCTATCCTTATTTACTTTGACTAATTTGGTAATCTAGTCAAAAAGAAACTTCTTTCCAAATTAGAAATGTAAATTTCTGTCAGTAAATCAGATAAATCGGCGTAAAAATAAATCGGATATATGATCAATCGTTTTTTTTTGTCGGGCTCCGAAATTATTTGAAAAAAACATTTTTTTTTGAATCAGGGACCATTGGATATTTCCGTTTAAATTTCGTATTCAATTTCTTCACAATAACAATTCTTTCTAAATACTGCGAGAAAGAAAAAAAGAACATGTCTGTGAAAAAAGGAAAACAAACATATTTACAGAATTTAAAACTATTAAATAATATGAAAGTACGTAATAACCCTTACCTTTTCAAACTCACAAAACTCGATGTGACGTCTCAGAGTTTCTAGATAGTTCAGAGCGTTGATGTAATTCAGAGCATAACAATGGTATGCTTGTGAAACAGAATCTGCTTCAGAGCTCTGAAAACATAAGATGTGTAACCACTATGTTAAGAACTTACAGGTTTGTGCAGAAAATGTTTAGAAGATGATCACATAAGTATATTTATATTTATGCAAGGGAATTCAAATTACATTAAGATTTGCTGTACCTTTTGAAATAATTTCACTAGTACATCGATGGTCGAGAATTCTCCACCTGGACCAACATTTGCCAGCAAGAGACTGATGAACTCTTTACAGAAAGCATAGGTAACCTACAACACGATTACTTAGGGTCATATAATATTTGTGACATGTATCATCATTAATGAAGGGTTTTCACCGGAGACTTACACAACATAGTTCATCCAAGTTTCCAAACAGTAATTCTGGTTCGGCAAACATTGCAAAACCTTCAACCTGTATTTTCTTTAGAGGTTCCATAAATACCTAGAATATGCATTTTAGTGTTATTAAGTGAAGTGTACGTTAGGAAAAGTATATAATGTAAGGATGTCAACTTACATTTTTAAGAACCATGAGATGGTCGTACAAGAAAGCGCATTCACTTTGGAACAGATCCCACACAGCTTCCCTACGTTTAGATTCTATACGACTGGTCGTAGATACAGGCGAGACTAAGAGATCCTTCTCACTCAGAGTTGATACAAGTGGACTAGGCCGCAGAGGTAGGGTTCGGTCTAGACCACGCCACACATTGCGAGCTCCTGCCAAGCGCCGCTCGAAGCATCGTTCGCTCTGAGCACGAACCAGGTTACCTCTTAATCTTCGTCGAGGAGGCGGGGGTGAAGGTTCACGGGGAGGGGGTGGCGGAGGAGGGGGCGGGGGCGAAGGTTCTCGAGGGGGTGGTGGTGGCTCGGGGCTGGAGGGAGAGCTGCTGCCGCTGCTCCCACTCCCGCTCCCTCCAGGGCGATCCCCTCCTCCTTGACCGTGTTGCTCCACGTGGGCCACGAACTCAGTCCAACACATGCCGCGGAAGCGAGATAACTGCTCGTCGTCGAAGTCCACTCTCGGCATGCAGCTCAGCACTTCCTCCAGGCCGCAGAGGCTACCCGACTTGCCGCGGCTGGAGCGTTCGAACTACAAAGAATAGACAGAATGCCCCATTGAAAACAAAGGTTACAGTATGAAACCTAGATATTATAGCAAAATAATTCAAGGACACCACGAACTCATAATGCAACGAGTCATTCCACAACACGAGTAGGAGATAGAATCACAATAATTTATGTCATTCTCAATAAATCAACAACACATTTCTCACATGTATAAACATCAAAGAAGCACATTAAACGGTAAAATAAAACATTGAACACAGCACGAACACTTGAGAGCACAAGTAGACACTTACCACATATTGAAAGAGGATGCGCATCAGAACATGTACTACCACATAGAAGAAATACACAATTGAACAAAATTGAGACAAACAAATATAAAAATCTTTTAAATAAGAGGAAAATATACTGCAGTTTTAACTTCACCACAAATGACACACAGCCAAAACTAAAATAGTAAAACCTACTTCTAAGAGAGTTATACCCAAAAAGAACTACCAAAATAAAAATTAGCTCTGATTTGTGGAAAGTGTGTGAGTGGTATATTTTGAGAGAGTATTAGGTATTTTTGAGATAGTACTAACCCATCCATCTCCAAATACAAGGCGTAACAACTAAAAGACAGGATTGCGTACACGTGAATAACCAGAAAATGGAATACACAATGACCACAGAGTATTCTTTGACAATTTTGGGTGACATGGTGACGCTTGCCTCATCTTTCTTGAAATGTCTGTGACCTATGTTTCATGGTCTCTGATATTTCTTTGCACATAATACAATTTCTTTGCCCTTCGCTGAAGAAAATGTAATTCCCAGAAGACTGTGAAGGGTGTAAAGTAGTGCATCAGATGTAGGAGAAGATTTTTTCTTCTGTCTTATATTGCAAAAGATAAAATGTCGTTGATAATGAAAGGATGAAATGAAACAATTTATAAAATTGTACGGTAAGTCCTTTGTAATAAAATTACCTTTCCAGAAGGTGGCGCTATTCGAATTTTACCCGAAACTGAACGATGTGACTTCTCCATATAACACGAATTAGAAAATACGAAACTTTAGAATACAACAACAGAAAAAGAGTGTTATAGCTATTTAGACAAAAACACGTCTGTTGTTAAAATTTTCCAAGGTTCAGGTCTTAAAAGTGTTATACGCGCAGGTTGAAAGAATTTTTTGCGTAGGTATTAAATAAAGAAATTTATTCTGTATTTAAACTGAAATAAATATTTTAAAAGATAATTGATAAAATGTTAACAGATTATCAAACCAAAATTTTTATTGAATACAAGTTGTATTCAAAGTTACATTCTAAATTTGAAATGAGCCCTCCAATTAGTAAATTATTATATGTAAACAATCTAATAAAATTAAAAATATATGCAGTTATTCCCGTTCTGAATACTCAATATCACTACGTAACAAATTAGTTGTTTGTACTCGAAAAAAAATCGATAAAACTCATGTAAAATTTGATTCATAATTGTTTTATTTTCAGGGAAGTCGTGCGAGACTTGAAAATTCTGTAGGATATTTTTTTTTCATTTATAAACTAAAATCTTTATTAAAATAATTATTTTTTAAGTATGTTGCTTTTCGACATGATTTATTTCAATAATGGTTGTGTTTTATGAACATTACACAAAAGATTGTGTAATTGTGAATGAGTGCATTTAAAAAAATGTTTGTAACATTCAGCCATTATATTTTTATTTATGATCCAAGTGTAGCCAAGATTCTCTCCCTAGGTAACAATTGACAGCATTCGACAGTCTAAATTCCTCGCGTGGATGCCTTTACTGTTAGACCATTTCATATTCTCATTTCAAACCCTCTTAAGATTTTTAAAGAACGATGTCTCGTTCTAAGTGGCATAGTTTTTAATCTATAACGCAACAACTTTAAAGTTAATGAAGCAGATTAAGCTTTTCCAAATATACGCTGAAACTAGGGTTTGCACGACTAAAATTACGCAAATACTGGAGCCAGAAAAGTGTAAAGAGATCATGTAAAAAGTTTAGATATTCGAGAAATGTTTGAATCCAAGAAGAGAGAAGATTGAGTTATACAACGAAGAAAATAATTGAATGACCGAATATGTAAAATGTAAAATAGACAAGGGTAGCTTGCTGTAAACGGTTATAGATGGGATACCAATTTAAAGAGGAAGTCTTTCAATGCATAAAAAGAAATTGATAGTCTTTAACCGAGAAAAGCATGTTCTTTGCTCGTATAAAAAGGAAGTTGGAGATGACACTTAAGCATTTATGGAATACTGATACCATACATAGATTTGAATGTCAAACGAATTCCCGACCAAACGTGAATTGAGGCGACCTTCAGTTGCTTTTGCTCGTTCTGAGTTTTTCCTTACATACCGAGAATGAACTGAAACGAATGTCCCGAATGTCACGATCTCTGTTCATTGAACTGTAGTGTAAACATTATTTGAAAAACGTTAAGTTGGAGCAAGAACGAAAAAATATTTTTTGTCTTCGTGTAAATGGGTCTCACGCTCTTTGAGGAGTTGTGATACATGAACTGCTCCGGTGGAAGGGATTAGTCAGAGAATGAACCCTAGTGTAGGTTATGTCAGGGTCCTGTACTCTTTACTCGATTTATGCGTGATACATTGCAGGAATTATATTTAATTCCTTAACTGTTTATAACTATAAGAATCATCTTTTTATGTTGTAAAAAATCAAAACATGTGAAGGTTGGCACTACTGTGAACTCTAATCCAGCATTCAATAGATGAGTATCGCATGAAGATTTCTAGCTAACGTTTATGCAACAGTTATAGAAATATTCAAATTTAAATAAATGTTTTTAACAGTTATAGTTCATAATATGAAAAGATTAATTACTCTCTTATTACACGAAAATTATTTAAATTCCAAAACCAAAAGTCTTAGTTGAATTGGCTGTATGCTTGTCAGATATGGAAAAAGTGGATAGAATTTTAACTAAGAAAATATCATGTTACATCTGTGTGTTTTGGGAATTGCATTTTAAAAAATGTAGTACTTTTTATATTTTTTTTTATCTCGTTTGGAGAATGAAAGTGCGACTCGGTTTGGCCCTAAATATTCAAACGTTTCAAACCCTAAATATTCATAGCACTCAATATTTAAACGTTTATGGGTATAATAGTGGGTATAAATATTCATTTTAGTATATTTTTAAAACTATTTCGCGTGTACTAGGAAAAAATTGCCAAAAAAAAAAGCCTAGGAAAAAATTGATCGAAAAAAAAAGTTTGGCCAAATTTGAGATGGTCGATTATATTTTGGCCAGTGGTACAGAGGAAGACCCCGTATGTCTTATGCTTTTTTCCTCGCATACTACAAGTGGAATAAATCGATGAAAGAGTAGTGAAGTGTCTATCTTTCTTATGCACGAAGTCGATAGAAAAAGTAAAGATTAAATTTCTTTTCAGGAAGTTATAATGGACAGGCACTTCATACAAGTCTCAGGACAGGTCAATGAAAAAATATTTTATTGTCAAAAAAAAGAAAAGAAGAAACATGATGATTCGACTCAGAATTACGCAATGACTCAATATGAAGTGGACAGTTTTCAAAGGCAATACCATCTTTCAAACAAGTCGAGTTAAACTGCATTCCCGCTTTATTTCTTTTGATGGCAATAAGAAATTAATTTAATTTTTCTCGTGAAGAGGGTTTTTGCGTTGTAGTTCAACATCAGATAGAGCAAAAGTACAACTAATTAAAAGTCTGAAACAATCACGTTGCAAATATAATATGGAATGTAGAATAATTTAACGACAAAATAGTATTTGATAAGTGATAGTAAACATTGAAAACTTTGAAAGATACATTTAGGATAGTATATCTTACTGAATAGGGTAGGATTTAGTTACACGGAAGTGAACCAATTTCTAAGATACTACTGTTAAGTTGAGTAATAGTATATTTCATACTTATTCATAACCAACATTTCATATGCAGGGAATAATACAACTAAGCGTCAGAAGAGACAAGTAATTTGAAGCAAGATATGAAATAAATAATATAAAGAATGCACTATTAGGATAAAACATAAATGTTTCCACAATGCAGAAAAGTTTTACACTAAAAAGCACAAATGTAAAACCATCAATAAACCATAAATAATACACACTAATCATAAAAAATTGCGAGATACATAGCATACTCATTCAGTATAACATAAGATCATACATGAAACATCTAATGTTTAAATGAAAATACTCACTAATCTTAAGAGAGACCACGTATTCTTTCCTTTTCTGGAATTCACTCCATCTGTAAAGAGGCAAAAACATACTTCAAAGAAATTATAAATATTTTCTCACGAGACATTTATTTTATATATACTTCTAGAAAGTACCTAACGAAGTCATGCAAATAGAACTCAATTTTGTATAGAGTATAGAATTATCTACATAGTGAAAAAAATGTAGCCAATTTTCAAGGATGCAAATGAAGCAGAGAAAATGAGATGCAGAGAAGCAGTTTTGGTATTCACCTGTGTCTGAAACTGCTAGGCTGGTCGTCGAGCCATCTACGTCTGAAATTAAAATTGCATGCATCACACTTTAGTGTTGTTTTTTTTTAGAATGGCAATGGGAAACATAATAGAACAGATCACTTTTTGGTTATGTGAACTGTTTCTTGATCAAGATAATTTTTGACATGAAATTAAAATAAAAATGCTGCAATAACAAGCATTTTTGCTAAAGACTTTAGACAGGCAAGCAAAAGATTTTTTCATGCACTACAGACATCAAAGAAGTAGCAACAAGAATAGATTACCTCTAAATTATATCATCTCGATTGAACGTAGTAACCGGCACGTAAATATCTGAGCTCTGAAGTATCTCTAAATTTCTTTTTCCGAAGAGGGGGTTCCATAAAATTGTTACTTGAATTATGTTAGAAACGATAATTTCTAGAATTTTATCCAAGTAAAAATGAATTTTTCATTGGTATGAAAGATTAGTATCAATATAATAAAAAATACAACATTCAAACCGATAAACTGATGTATCTTCATAGTATTGGATGCTTGTTAAACTAAATGACACACCGAATGTTCTATTTACTTTGAAAATTTGTTAGTACATTGAACTACAATCACATTAATATTACTAAAATTGCTCGTTGTTAATAGGGAATTCTGGTATATTGATAGGGTATTCTGATCTATAAATAAATATTCTAGTATATTAAGGATATGTTAGTTGATTTTTGCGATCTAAGACTGGTATATTTTCTTTAATAAAATAGGTGTACATTCATCTACGACTACACTCTACTCAATCGATAAAAGGAAATCTCTACGTAGTAAGAAGAAAGAGATGACAGGAAATCATACCCAACAAATTGTTGCGATGAGTAAGAACTTTGCTATACACAAGCAAGTCTCCTGGGCAAATTTGCATTGGAGGGATCACAACTATTGAACTGCGTCTAGCTCGGGCAGAGCTGCCATCTGATGTCCTGTAACACATAAGAAATAGGGCACTGAAAACAACAACTGTGACAGGATAAAAAGCAAGTAACTTAAAAATGAGATGGCAGAAAAGTCGTGAGTGTGGGTTATTTGCAGCGCAGGAAATGTTCAGCAAATGGTTTGTATTTAAATAGTATGAAATAAGTGTCAAACTAGAATGTAATATCTAAGGAGAAATGGAACCTACGTTATCATCTGTAAAGCAAAGTGAATAAAATCCCCAAAATTGCAACTAACACCCCCCTTACACATTTGCCAGTCTAATTCACAAATAATACAATTTGATCAAAGTTTTATGGTTGTATGAAGAATAGTTGTAGCTGTAGGAATTGAAAGATTAATACTGGAATAGTTTTAATGATTGAACAAGATATTCAGTATTTAGTGCAGCTGAGAAAGTATTTAGTGTACAAAAAATATTTATTGTTTCTTAATTTGTGTAAATCCAAGTTCTTGAATATTAAATGAAGGAAATAAATGGTTCTGAGACGTTTTCTCTCCATATCAATGTCTCATCTCTGTATCTTATATTTGTAATTCTATTATTGGAAGGTACTGTAATAGAAAGCAGTCTCTACAATTATATCTGCTTCCCTTGAAAGATACGGTTCTGTACACTTCCTGCTTTATTTGAAAAAATGGAAATAATGATGAAACACTTTACAAACTTTTTAATATCATAAACCTCAATACAAAATTATTTACGTCATACAAGTCAATAAAGGTTGTTGAGTATAAGTTGTGAGCTTTCATTTGTCCCTTGAATGTGATATAACGTTCGTAACATNTAACGTTCGTGTCACACACTTTAAGTGTCTTAGCTGTAGGTTTCGATATGCAAATCACACAGTTTAAATTTCTACCGCATTCTAATTTGACAAATTGAGCCAAGAAAAAAATATAGGTCCAACCAACTCTAGCGTGGTCTATTTTATCAAAGTTGCTCCACAGTGAGAATCTATTTGGTTGAGGTATAGAAGATTCTAAAATATTTTTGTGGCTATTGATAATGAAATATGAGAATACAAGATGTGACAGGGTTTATTAAAATGAAAACGTATTTCATCATGCATTATTACAAGTTCTCTTCTGATATTGCTACAGTGTGAAAATAACTAAAAAAATACTACGTGTCTGAAAATTATGTTTAAACGAAATATTTTATTTCACTTGTTTTTTTTCTAAACTACTTTACATTTGCAATAATGAGGTTTCACAAAAATTTCAACTAATTCGTATATTTTATCAATACGTTAAATCGGTATGAAATTTCAAAATTAAAACTGGTTAAAAGACAATAAACGTGTTTCAATAAGTGTTCTTGCTGCACTCAATGAGAACAAATGAAATAGATTTCATTGCGAATGATTTTTCTAGTTAGGGAATGTGCGCTTGGATACTAATAACAGCGTGATTTTGTCATGTATATTCCTTGTGATTCTAAGGCAAATTTATCCGAATTCTTAGAATTCTATAGTGCAGTAGAAAAACATAAAACATCTGATAAATACCCCCGTCCTTCCTCTGGTTTCACATTGGTTCCCCGGGGTGCTTTGACCGAATGCTGGTATGACTTTACACTTGAATCTGAAGAGCAAAATAATTTAACTCCTCCACAGCCACAGCCATATTTCACCGTATTGTTAACAATACAGTGTTTACATATTTCGTGTCTCCACATGATGGAGCTGTGAAGAGATAAAGTAGAGAATATAAAGATAAAAAAGTCATACTAACATATTATACTTCATGAGAGCAACACTGGTACAGGATTAATCATATCCAGTATTTGTGTCTCTTTCAGTGAAACGTACTTGCTACTGAAGTTCCCTCTCACCACAATTGTACTGTGTGTGACACAATGAATTACTAAATATTAAAGGATTAATTAATTTCACAAATATGACGAATTTAACGTGTACATTAAGCAATTCTCTTTTTTTCATTATTTAAAGACACAGACTTTAAAAAATTATTTTACTGTTTAGTAGAGAACTGTGTCGAAGTTTTAATGTAAATTAAGTTTTATTACTACGTGCAAGTTATTTGTTGATAAGAAACTTAATATTTTGTGATGAAAGCTACGGCACAAATTATCAGAAATAATAAAAATATGAAAATAAATATTTTATTGACAGTTCTTAACAGTATAATTGCATTGTAATACCTTTCGAATAACTTATTAGAGGAGAACATGAAAGTGATTCTGAAGTGAATTTGGTCTTACTTAAGAAGTTAATGAAAGAAGATAGAAGAAATTTTATCTTAAAATGGCAACTTCTTGAGAGCGCGTTTCACCCAATTGGTGGAAACGGGTCCTGGTCAACAGCGAGAGAAATGAGTGATGGTCTATAAATATCAAGCCACTGCAAGTTCCACATAAAAAATTGATATTTCCTGAATTCAGCTGTAAGAAACGTGTTTTTATTATTCATCGAAGAAGTTAACCGGCTTGAGGATATCGTTTGGAGACCTTTTAGGTGGGATTGGATAATTCAAACAAAGTACAGCGAGAGCAGATTCAGTTTACCGTAGCAGTCTCGAAATGCAATCGACCAGAAATTGTTAGATTGTGTGTGATTATGAAGAATCTTAGAACAATTCTCTCCCCTTCTACGCAGATCACAGCAGCTTGCATTCTGTTAGAGAAGGCGGTTAATCAGTTGAATTAGAAGGAGAAGGATGAAGAAGAATCTTTGTTTCGATAGGGGTTTTGTGAAATTTAATGTCATCATTCCTTTAACAGATATGACAAAAACACTGTAAACGTTGAAAATTAGATATGAACGAATGGATATATCGGTGATATTATGCTGGATACGAAATGAAAAAAGTCTTTTGGGTTCCAACCTGTTAGGATTTGATGCGTCCCGATAGGTATATTTGCACCTGCATTATCACTGATATTGGCCAACAGTGTGCCATCATCATTTAGTTGCTTAATTTGAGACTAATATACAAATCTGTTAATTATTTATAAAATTGTAACTATATCTTTAAACTATTAATTAGCTCACTATACCCGTTCATTAATGTTATATCTCATGTTCATGTTAATTGTTTCTCATTTTGAAAATTTCGATGAATGATTTACAAATAATTTCATTACCTTTTATTTCTCCTGTCAAAGAGAGAAGAGACGTTTAAAACTTTTAGGAATAGGAAGGACAGTATACACATTTGAAAACCCTTAGTATGTATAATGCTAATTTTTTGAAAGTGAAGCTAGACGAATTCAATTGTTTTGTAATCTAAATTGTGAAATTGTAGATTAAGATTCTTCTTTTAACTCTTTCCTAACATTTATTACATTTCGTGTTCACGCAATAAATGTTTTTGTTTTGTTATTGAACATATTTTTTATTTGTCGACTAAATGTTTTAAAAACTAAGTTTAGACGAGTGGTATTGGCGAATAATTAAGGGATTAGGAAACTTCATCTGAATATAAGAATCTCATGAACAACATACCGACCGACTGGGACTATTATCGGATTTTTTATTAGTCTGAATGATTTCGTATAAGAATTTTTTTTGTCACTCTTAATTTATTTTATAAAAAATTGTAAAGTCGACGTATCGGGAAAAACGGAAAAAATTTCTCGTTTTTTGGAACATTTCTTTTTTTAAAACAGTATTATTCTTTCTTAGAACTTTTTTAAACTTGAGTATAAGCAGAAGAACATGACAAATTTAATGGTGTTAATTAGTTTCTTCTACGATTCTTTTGTGGCATCTAGAGCAGTTAAAAGTGAGGGGTTTATAATAAAAAATCCGATAACAGTATCCGGTCACAATATATTATTTGGCTCTATGCCTGAATGTTATTTGGAAGCACTTGCATGTTTGTCATAACTCCGATGCGTCTGAAAGGATTAAAGACTCAAATCATAAAATGCGCATCATTCCGAAACTGGTTCTTCATTTCCAAATATCGGTTTGGATTCATGAATATAACAAAGTAATCAAACGTTTCTGTGGTTACATATTGTTAAATGCCTTACATTGAAAAACATCACATACTTGCTTTTGATAAATAAATATCTATATGATGCAATTTTTGAGCTTTTCTTTATTTACAATACTACATTGTTACTCAATTTAAGTAATCAAATAATGAAACCATTCTCGTTAAGGACAATCTGAAATTAAGATTTCGAGAATGTTTTTCTTCCCAGAAGAATAAGGGTTCTTGGTTCCTCTTTTGTTCCGATTCAAGTGTGAGTAAGGTGGATATTCTTCGAAATGGTGAAAACAAGGGATTACGCTGTCGTAGGTTTCCACGACCGGTGTCAATGATATCTTGACTTTCGGGCTGTCAAGGTGCCGCCGTTTCGATCCACATGCTGAGATTGTCTTCAGGGCAAACAGTCCGGAAACTAAGATATCACGAGGGATATTAATTGTACTGCGTTATTCAAACCATAACCTTTGGGTTTGTGAAAAACTCCTGCATTTTCCTGCTTGGTCCTCAAGCATTGAGTTTACATCAAGCGCAAAAACAGTCTCAATCCAGAGGATAATGTACTGATAAAAGAGGATTATCAACTTACGTGGATATGTTTGGGAATCAAACAAGGGAGTTCTGATGTGCTTCCCATATCCCGTGCAACATACTGTGTAGTACGGAGGACCCTTCGCATCAAAGGGAAATAGTGAAGTCAGTCAGTTTCTAATCTGGTGCTTTTTTAAATATATATTTATCATACGTTTGTGATGGGAGGCTGCGCAATGGCTATTCTCTCAGCCTCTTGAGCGAATTCGTAGAAACCACAGAGAGTGAAAAGGGTTGAATGAAGTTATATTGAATGAAAATGGGGGACGGGACTGAGGCTCGAACCCGGAACCCAATACTCCGTGTTTGGTTGAATGAAATGTTGGGTGATGAATGGCAGGGGAAAAGGGAGGAAACCTGACGCAGACCGGCTGACTATCAGGACCAATTGCACTTGGATCGACCAGGGTTTGAGCTGCCGTCCCCAAAGGTTGTAGGCGTAAACTCCAATGTACTCACGCAGAGAGTTTGCGCTCCTCGCCTCCCTCAGCTAGCAGCTTGGGTGGCACGAGGGCGCGGCGGCGAGTGAGGGCCGATGCCGGTGGCGCCTCGGGGGCGTCGGCATCCGCGTCGCAGTCACCACCGCCCCCGCCGTCGCGCACACGGCGCGGCGGGAGATCACTGTCGTCCATGTCGTCGTGTGGCCGTCGGTGGAACACGGAGTCCTGTGGCACGAAGGGCAAATTTTGACGCAACGGAAGAACTGATCACTGCAGTTCAAAACACAATCACTCGTTGTGTGCTCACTCTTACAATTTGTAACAACGGAAGAGGGGTGTACATTAAAAAGATCCCAAGTAGATGATGTAACTGATAAGCTTGGACAAACCATCAAAGAATCGAATTTTAGTGTGATGTAAATACGAATAAAATTAGCAGAATTACATTTTTTGCTTTCGTTTCCAAAACATCTATCTCTCGTTTTTTATTTTGGTGTTTTAATAGAAAAATAAAGTTTTCTTTGGCATTTTATTCAATGTTATATAATGGTATGTAATAATTATTTGTTGGTATCGGAATACTCCATTACCATGTTTTACTACACTCAATACTTTCTAAGATTTCAGTTTTATTTTTGTTATTCTGTTTTTTTCCTAACTCTTAGTCTTTAGTTTAAAATGGTTGTATTTGAAACATTCATTTCACAAAGGGCATAAATAATAATTGACTAAATTGACTTAGCGATGCTTTTCAATTCTTGATACTGTATCCCTTTTAAAATAAACCTTGGGGTCATACCATCTGAAATGATATTAGCTCATAAATAGGCTATACTACGATTGTACAAAAAATAAAAAATAAATTTTTCAGTCTGTTCACTTTTTAGTTATTAATGTTCAAAATTTGGAAGATAGTACAATTTCTGCTTTGTTTTGAAATCTTCAAAGTTTCTATCGTCAAAGGATACAGGAACACATAAATGCATGGAAAAATAACACTACAGTCTCACACTTCGCCACCCACCTAGTAGAAAAAACACACACATTTAACATTGAAAAGGATTTTTATATTTTAGAAGTAGAAAATAGATTTTGACCACGGATCAAATTAGAAATTTTACATATCCATAGTATTCTAAAAAACAACATCATTTCCCTATTAAATGACCAAATCCCTGAATTTCATTCCCCTCTCATGAAACTAGCGTTCAAATTCCTTCCCTCTCACCCCCAACTATCCAGGACACTGCACCCCACTCCCAACAGTAATGACCTCCGTTCGGCGTACTCTGCGCACTCGCCAAAAATATTCCTCAATACTCAGGTACGTAATTTTTTCGGTTTGCTCACTCTTTATTTGTTTTCTTTTATTCATTTTTCATTGTTCCTTCCTTTCTTTATTTCAACAACAACAAAAATTACACTTCTTTTGATACTGTTTCACTCAATTATTGTATACTTTCATATTATGTTTCTATTTTTATTATTGTCATTTTATGTACATTTACATTTATCATTGTATGTTACTGATGATCGCTGCTATGCAACCGAAAAAGCTTTATACCAATAAAACAATGAGCAACTTAGAAACGCCTTTCAATTTATCATTCAAAATTAAAACAACTGGCAGAATTAACATTAAGAGAGGCATCTTTCAGGGAGATTCACTCAGTGATCTTTGGTTTTGCATTACCCTAAATCCACTTTCTAATCTCCTAAATAGTACGAGATGTGTTTTTCAATTTAAAGCTGCAGAACAACAAAGCCACAATATCACTCCCCTATTGTATATGGATGATATTAAAATATATTCATCATCCTCAATCAAACTTAATCAAACTAGTAGAAACATTCCCATCCTGCTCCGGTTTTCCTTCGGGTAGAGGCGGATTTCTTATACAGGTTCTGTAGGCTTTGTCTATGGGGTGTTTATTGTAACAATAAATCGTAAATTATGTGTTATTTCAATTCTTATGATTTTTAAACACTGTTCTCAGAATAATTTATAGTTTGATAATAATTTGTACAAAATAAATTGTTTGTGTTAAATTACAAACATATTGACATTCTATTATAACTCGTAGAAATTTTTTTATCTTATCTAGGAATTATTGCTTAAATTTTTAAATCGGTCTCTGCCTTAGGGCCCTTGATCGGAATTGATGGGATGGTCCCTTGCTTGCTTCCGGAGAGAAAATTAGTTTATTGTCCTCCATGTGGTCATACGCAGTTTGTACTGCTTTTTTGACAATAAATTAATTTATTTATTAAAAAAAGATATTAGAATGAGACTTGGTACCGATAGGTACAGAACATTAGCCATTTCCAAAGGTAACATTAAAAGAGGACCTTATACAACAAATGACAATGAAATTATTAAAGGAATGGAAGAAAATGAATCGTACATATATCTGGGACTACAACAATCTAGATGCATAGACCATACATGCATAAAAAAACCAACAAACTGAGGAATTTGAAGATCGAGGCGAGAAATTAATGCATGCAGATTTAAATGACCGAAATTCAACAAAAGCAATTAATTCATAAGCTATTACTATTCATTTGGTATAATTTCATGGACACTATCAGATATAGAAAACCTCCAGCGAAAAGTCAAGACCATGATGACGATGTATAGGTCACACCACAGAAGCTTAAATGTAGAAACGCACAGTCTGCCTCGCAAGGAAGGAGGAAGGGGCATAATCCATTTGAAGAACCTACACAGTTCCCAAATAAAGCAACTCCGAGATTTATTTCACCAGAGGAAGGAAGAAGCTAACTTTTACAAGACCTTATGTGCAGCTGACATGAAGTATACTCCTTTAAATTTAGCAGACCACTCTCCACAACCAAATGAAATTAACGTTGAAATCAGTCAGAGATTTAGCCAATGGAAATCTAAGCCACTTCATGGTAGACATGATCCAGGTGAGCCTCATGTCGACAAAGCTGCGTCGAACGCCTGGCTTACAAAAGGGGATCTATACTCGGAAATGGAAGGATTTCTCATGCCAATTCAAGACCAAGAAGTAAGCACAAAAAACTATAAAAAATTTATATTGCAAGACACAGATAGTAGATGACAAATGTAGGAGATCAAAAATTAAACCAGAAACTATACAACACATCACAGGAGGATGAACTCTATTAGCACAGACAGATTACACCCACAGACACAATCACGTTGCTAATATTATCCATCAGAAACTCTGCGGGATGTGTGGACTAATAGAAGACACTGTCCCGTACTACAAGTACTTCCCAAAATCCATTTCAGCAGGTACAAAATTTATTTTGATAGATCAATCCTCACCGACAAGACCATCATAACAGCCCAGATATTATTGTAATAGACAAACTCAAAATAATCGTACAGATCATAGATATTGCAGTAACCAACACCCACAACCTACAAACTACTTACAATGATAAAATTAAAAAATATGAAGATTTGAAATCAGAAATTCTTCGCTTATGGAATATGGATGGTGTATATATAGTTCCTATAGTCCTGTCCACCACTGGAGTCATCCCTCACAGTCTGCATCTGAGCATCAATCGGCTTCATCTCCCAAAATACATATTTCTAACTTTACAAAAAGCAGTCATCCTTAACACCTGTAGAATCGTCAGAAGATTTTTAAATTGTGACATTGTTTGAGGTGAGGATGCTTGGTATACCCCGCACTTTACCTGAATCCAAGTACAAATTGTGAAAAAACCTCATGAAAATAAATAATGATAATAACAATAATATTAATATAATAATAATATTAATAATAATTAAAAATACGAGAGTGTGTTCGTAAATGTTGCTATATTTTGCATCCCAAAATGCCATGTTGCCAGTTTCCATTTTTCAGCACTTAAGATTTATTTACTAATGTAAACCAAACCCATCTAATTACTAATGTAATGCAAAAATTAATTGACCTCCACGAATATGGAGTTTTTAACTGCTCTTTTGAATAAACATTTTTATCTATATTTTCACAAACACTTTTTGAGAGAATTAAATACATTTTCCACGCCCTTGAACATAAGATTTCAGCTGGATTAGTTGATTTATGTGTCTAGGAACAATAATGAAAATAAAAGGCTAATAGACGTATTAAATATTTCGTCCATTGAATTAAAAATATGATTTTAATTTGTATCAGTCCTGCAAATAATACACAATAGACAGAGTTCTCAGAAAAGTCACGATGTCTAAACAAGAATCGTGCAGTGAATAGAGTGGTCTAAGATTGCATTACACAATGGAATCCTAGATAGGATTCGTGGCTCTTCAATTCGTGCCTTTTTGCAAACTCGCGGTGGTGAGTGCTTTATCGGACTAATCCACTCGAACTCGTCCCTTTGAAGTTGGTATGGACGAGGTAGATTTTCTTTCTCTGGAGACCAGTTTGTGCTCTGTCGGGTTCACGGTCATATCCGTTGTATATCATTTCAAAGACAAGCATAAATTTTTCAAGTAAAGACAAGCATAAGATTATTCGACAATTTCTTTTTCACGGGTATGGCGTCTAGAGAGTGTGAAAATAATCAATGTCAGTAGATCACGAAGTAAAGTAGAAAAACACCGAAGAAAAAACTGGTCGGAGCGAGATGCTGACCACATCTCCTCCTCCTAGTGCCGAGGTCAAGTAATTGCTGAGCACAACCCTCCGCGAACCCCTTGGGCACCTTTGGGGCCTGTTCAGGGATAGTTCGACGTTTTCGAGCTCTATTTATAAACTGGTCTTCACGACAATACGGGTCACTTACCGCAAGTTAAGTAATGTCTAAAACGTGGTGGTTTAGAAAATTTGGGTAGGATAAACTGTTTTCTGTGATAAAAATAGTGTATACATTTTTGTGTGGAATTTTTCATAATAGACCAAGACACAGAAATAAATTCTTGTATGATATATAACCACTCATAAATTTGTCTTAATTCCGTGTGAGTGGTAATAAATAGATAACGGCAAATTTGTGTGAGACGGTAATTTTTGAGAAATCATCATCATCAACCCCTTATAATCACCATCCGGAGCAAGGGTCTCTCCTAATTTCTTCCATTTTTGTCTCTTGGGCGGCATGTGTCGAAAGTGTTCCTTCCACCTTCTTGATAGAGTCCTGCCATCTAATAGCTGGGCGACCGCGACTTCTTTTTCCATCTCTTAGGTACCATTCTTGAACTAGCTTGGTCCATTTCTCTGGGGACATCCTTGCCACATGGCCAGCCCAACTCCACTTTTTCCTAAACAGTTCGTTTCTAACATCCTTTACTTGTGTTTTACGTCTAATCTCAATATTTTTAATTTGATACCGAGTAAACTCCTTTCCATTCTACTCTAACAAACCATTAACTTCTCTGTTTGTTTTTGGGTCAGAAACCAAGTTTCTGCACCATAGGATAGTACAGGAAAGACACATATATTCATTATTTCTCTCTTAATGTTCATTGGGAAATATCCATTAAGAATGAAAGCAAGCGATCAGCACTGGCTCCAGGAGTTCTCGATTCTTCTTTTAATATCTTTTTCTTGACGGTTTGAGAAGGAAACTAACTGGCCAAGATAACAATAATCTTCAACATAGTCAATAGTGTCATTGTTTAGCTTGATTTCACGTTTTTCGCTGTTTGTCATTATCTTGGTCTTGGATTCATTGATGCTGAGACCAGCTTGTTTACTATGATCATTAAAGTCACTAAGCATTTGTTGAAGTTGTTCTGTATTTTATGAAAATAGAACTATATCATCCGCAAACCTTAGGTTTGACAAGTACTTTCCATTAATATTAATTCCTTCATCGTTTTGCCAGTTAATATGTCTAAATACTTGCTCTAATAGTGCTGTAAATAGTTTAGGAGAGGTAGGATCACCTTGTCTAACTCCTTTTTTAATTTTGATGGGCATTCCTACATTTTCAAGTCTGAATTTTGCTAAACAATTGTTGTAAATTTTTTGGAGTACATGGATGTATGGTTGAGGTATTCCTTGGTCAAATAGAGCATTTATGAGGCTTGAGTGTCGGACCATATCGAAGGTTTTGTTGTAGTCTACGAAGGCCAGATACAGATTTTTGTTGTATTCCCTGTATTTTTCAATAACTTGTGTCACTACAAACAAGTGGTCCATCGTAAAATAGCCAAATCTAAAGCCTGTCTGAAAATCAACCACCTGGTTGATTTTCATCCAAGATTTTAGTCATGCGCCTTGGTATTAGTTTGGTAAATATCTTATAAACGGTTGACATTAGGCTGATGTTGAACAAGGTAGTTTCCAATATTTTGTTTTGGTCCTTTCTTGTGGAGTAGGACAATTTCACAAGTTGTCCATTCCTCTGGTAGGTTCTGACTTCGAATAGTTTCATTGAATATGTGCGTCAAAGGTTCTGTAAGGTCATCTTTTACTGATTTTAACAAATCATTAGTTATTCCATCTTCTCCTGGGAATTTTCCATTTTTTAGTTCCTTTCGTGTGATATAAACTTCTGACTCTAGAATTCGTGGGATTTCTTCAGTGATGTTTCCTAGTCTTCTGTCGTGTTCGTTCACATTTTGATCTTTATATAATTACTATAGAATTCAGTTACGATATTCAAGACTTTCGATCTACTTCCTGTTTTTTGCCCTTCTTTTTTTTTGTGTTAATTGCTGTAACCAATGTTTTCCTTGAGACAGGTTTAACTTGAGAGAGGATGGACTTAGAAGATTCCATTACCGACTTCGCAAAGTTATATTCATTCTTTCATTCTTGAGAAAACATAAAAATATTGATTATTGAGCATAGGTCCAAGAAAGTATAATAAACCTATATGGTCAACGGTTCGGAAACTTGTATTTCCTTTATCACGGCTGGACCTCTTCTCAATAATCAGTATTTATTATGGATAACGGGGTCAATANATAAAAATATTGATTATTGAGCATAGGTCCAAGAAAGTATAATAAACCTATATGGTCAACGGTTCGGAAACTTGTATTTCCTTTATCAGGGCTGGACCTCTTCTCAATAATCAGTATTTATTATGGATAACGGGGTCAATGACATTGAATTAATGTATTTAGAGTAAACTGTCAGCTGTAAAGGAACGGGATAGATGCAAGAAAATATCATTTCTTGCATCAATTGCGTTAAGTCATGATTTGAGAAGTTTGTGCAGTCTTAAGAAATAGGAAAGAATGGGTAACCAGCTGTATTTGTTGAAATTAAATAATTTTTTTATTTCTTTCGCAAATCACAACAAGCCATACTCTTGAGACAAGTCTTTGTAGCCGCCGCACTTGAATAAAGATGTAAATTCCTTACTCGCGCAATCGCCGCGCTGACGAGACCACACAGAGGGACTTATTTGATTTGTATCGCTTGCAAGAGTTTCTGCCAATTTCCCCGAGAGATTACCTCCGATTTTCAGTCGCTGTTTCCCATTCTATGAGGCGTAAATGTGTCTGTGTTTTTAAATGTGTTCTAAAATTCGTTTTTCATAATACTCGTATTCGAAGTTATAATGAATATATATGGAACACTCTTGGTGTAATTGGCAAAAAATATTGACAATCTCAAAATTGGTGAAAAACGTGTATTTCAGTACATTTTCTTTGAAAACTAAGATAGAATTTAGTTATTACATAATTTTATAATTATTTCTCATTAAATTACTCAGAGTTCGTTTTACACAAAAAGTCAATTCAGAGCGTGCAGTGAACATACAATAAAAAAATAATCTATACAATAATTATACTTCTATACCAGTAAATTTAGCATGTTAGTCCTTCTATTGTGGCAATCCATAAATATTCCTACTTTTGTCTGCGTATGCCACTTCTGAGTTGAAACATAACAAAAGATACTCCCTTTTTTTAAGTAAATTATCAAAAAACACCATCTAATTTCAAATTATTTTGTAAAAAAAAGATAGAACCTGAAATTATTGTGTTAAAATTTTACAGAAAGTAATTCGAATTGTGAAAGATAGAGTAATATAAACAAAGATGTTTATTTTCGCATGATTTGTTAAGATTGTAAATAAACATTTTTGTACTACATGTATAAATAAAATTAATTAAATTTGTACATCAACTTGCCATTAATAAAATTACATATCTGTGTGGATGAGTGGGGGGGGAGGGCTTTTTATATTTTGAAAAGAAACCCGAAGTTTTAATATTTTATTTTGTTTAAATATTACAAAGGGAGTAATTTTCGTATTAAACATTTGATTTGTTTTATTGTTGGCGGCGCTGCAATAAAATATAAAAATCAATTATTTATTCAATTGCACTAGATTGATTTTATTCGTTAGCAAAGCTACCTGCATTGAAAAGACGTTGAACGGGTGAAATGAGACTACTGTATAAATTTAAATGTAAAGATTAAATTTTTAATTTATATGGATGAACCGGGTAAAAATTGTTATCAGGAGAAATGAAGACTAACTTTATTACAATTAAGAATGAATGTGATTTAGAAAAAAAAATTTCAGGAAAATAATTTTCTGAAATAAAACTAGATGTAGAAGAAATAGAACCAGCTGAAATACGATCAAAATTCTTTTGTTTTGAGACAGTTGAAAAAATAAAGTAAAATATAGAAAACCTTAACGTAAATATAAAACCTATTAAATAAAGTTGCAACATGTTTGCGAACAAAAGCAAAAGCACGTTTAAAATCTAGATGTAATAGTTCTATAGTAAAATTAGTGTAGAAAGCAGAGAAACAGATGAGGAATATAAATTGCTTAATTTTCAGAAAATAACTTTCCACAGAACTGGGAGAAGAGAGAGGTACAATGATTTATCCGGAGACTTTGAAACAGCAATCATCAGACTAATATTTAAAGAGGAACATTTTATTAGTATTATAATTTCAGACGGTTTTCAATTTTAAGCTCAATGGGGTAGATTTTTGAAAATACGGAAATATTTCATCATTAATTTGTACAATAAATATTAAGATAAAATATGACAAAAGATCTAAACCTTTAATTAAAACTATGGTAAAACACTTGATGAATTGCAAATATCTTCCCGTGTAATCTCTATCAAAGTAAGGTTGAAGAAGGAAATAGGGGTAGCAACTATATCGTAATAGAGCATTGACGCAATGTTCAAATAACGTACAGAGAAAATTAAAAAAGTTGAGAAATCATTTTCAAAACCTTAATCTTGCTCAAGGTATGTCACGCGCTAATTTCATAGCCGTGTCTATGTAATTGCTTTTGTCAAAATAACACGAGATGAGGAATAGCTAATGCCAATATTACGCTCTTTATTGTAATAGAGAAATAGACAATTACAAATTATGACATCCTATTTTCTGCTCTCCAACAAGTGATCGAAATTTTGGCATGTAATATATAACATATGTATTTTTGAAAAAATCAGACATTAGCAAGTTAGGAAATTAGAAATAACTAATGTAAATGACCCTATTAACGAAAGTGACCCACTAAACGATTTCCGTTGGATCAAAAGAAATAAATGTGCCTATTTTTTTTCAAAAATGCATGTGTTATATTACATGTTACGATTTCGGTCACTTGTTCGAGAACAGAAAATAGGTTTGCAACGTCAACAGCCAGGTGAAAATTGTGACGGACCGGGACTCGAACCCGGGACTTCCTGCTCTGGCTGTAGGTGCGCTATCCGTTGCACCATGTTATTTATTATTATCCTGACACCAACATCCTATTTGTTCTTATGGAGACAGTGAATTTATGAGTAGCTACTGCATAGCATGAGTTAGAAGATGAACCATCAATTTTGGTATCATAATTTAAGAAATATCAACAGTATAGCACGCTTTTATAGCAGTATAGCATCAAAATACTTGTTGAAACATCAATTTCAACTATGAAAAATTTCATCCCATAAATTCTCAATTCCAAAATGGTTCAGGTTTTGTAAGATGTACTAACAAATCAAGCCTTCAGAAGAAAAGAATTTGACGTTTCTTGGTCTCTTCGAAAGGAAATGGTATTTAAATCTATGATCACTTATGAAATTCCATTTAAGATATTCAATTTCTTAGAATTCCAGATAATTTTTTTTTGCCGACGCAGAAGATAAAATGCCAATTAAAGAACAAGGTTCCATTGTATGAACTATCTCGAGATAATACTGACTAAAACACCGTGAAACTGGAGCATCAGAATAATGAAACTTGTTTAACTTGGCATACGGAGTATTGCAAAATCATTACTCCATTATTGCTCTTTCTGCGTGACAGTGTTTAAAGAAATGAATGTCTTCCATAAGAAGTGTTTTATGACATAATACTAAATTTTTGGAAACTCAACTTTGAAACTATAAACTCAATGCATGACTGTATTTGTTAAGTTATGCTTAACTATCAAATATCAAAACTTTAAACTAACTCTGAAATATAATGGCTGTGTTAATTAAAGTATTGACCTTCATATTAACTGGATTGACATAACACTCGGCATCTCATTTCTGACTGAACGTAGTATGACGGTCAAAAATTGAAAAAAAAATCAATTTCATCAATGAATTTTATCGCACTGGCTTATGCAGCGTAGAATATTTTCATGGTTTTACATAAACGTTTGTCACAAAATAGGAAAAATTAACGAAGCATTATGGTGAATGTTGAGTACTACTCTCGAAATAAACTTCATTCACATTTGAAGGCTTCGTGTTGAATATAAAATTAGTTCTACTAAATTCAAAGAATTATAGATGGTGTGATAATTATTGAAGTTTTACAACTGCGTGGAACTGTTCAACATCAGTGGATTGATACATAAAACATGAAAAGTTACTGGCAAAAGCATTGAAACACAGTTCCTCACCTCGTTCTGTACGTTTGGTGACGGCAAATTCATGTAATGTGTACCCGAATCGTCGCGGCTTCCATCTCTGCTTCGCACGAGACCTGGAACAATGAAAATTTTCATCATATTTAAAAATTAAACATTTTATTTAGTAGTTGATACTTAAATGAAATAAGTTAACATAGTCTAAGCAAAATTCTCCTTTTCCATAGTTTGCACTGAGCCAACGAATGCGCGTGTCTCTTTTCCATGTTCTTTATTGTCTTGCCAAGTAAAATCAATGAAAATGATTATTATCACAAAGAAAGTATAATTACATATCATAACTTACTACATAACTCATGCAACACATGAAAAATACAAAAATTGATTTAACAAACTAAATTTTACAATGTTCAAATGTGGCAACTAATCATTTGTCACTCCTCCAAAAATTGATATGATTATTCTAATATATTGATAGAGGCAGTATTCAATAAATATTCAAGCAGATAAATAAAATACCAAAATGATCATATAACACCTTAAGGCACTCTTTTATTTCGTTCTTATGGTTGTCAAATAATTGCGATATTCAAGGCCATCACTGACAATTATTCGAGCAGTGAATTTTTTGCAAAATTAGAGGTAACAAATCTATTAATTTGTCAATACTCTGAGATTCTTTTTAGTTGTAAATAGGTAGCATTTTCAGTTTCAGCTATTTATTGGTGAATAAAACGATACCTCATATCTTAGATAATTCAACTGAAGAATATAAATGGATATTTTATAAGTTCCAAAAATTTATTTTTGCACGAGACAAAAACTGTTATTATCCACGGAAAATTGTAGAAAAATCATCAAAGATTATTTGTTTGATATAGCAACTAGTAGTGTATTTTTTTTAAACATATCCATATCTAAGGCGTTCCGATGAAATGGTTGTAAAACAAATTATTGAAATATGGAGAATGTACTACGTGCGTCATGTTCTTTCCAAGTACGCTCCAAGTTCTATGGGTAGTATCCACCAGATTTTCGATTACCTCGGCTAGTATTACATAATACACATGTGATTGTATTAACTCAAACAAAATAATAAAAATACTAACTTAACCGGAAAATATAAACCACATTCGCACCAAACTACAATAAAAATTATTGCTAAATTGCACTTACAGCACGGCGCTCGGCTCTTAAGCGAACGGTACCCATGACGATGTAGAAGCTCACGCTTCTCTTGACCGTCATAGCAATTATATTATAAACAGAAGGCACTTACGTTAGACCGATTACCACACCGTTATTGTCGCCAATCAGAACTTTCTTTTACGAAAAAAAAATTGTTGACTTTTAGAACCTTTTCCGTTTACACACCTTAATTGAGAGTTCTGCTTTATTATATCACACCCATCTATATTTTTTTTAATGAATAGGACTTTTCTTCGCAAATATTTAAGTAGCGCAAAAAATAACTCAGTATATCAAAGATTGATAGATTATTTTCAGGATAACGATCTGATTATCGGAATAAATATAATAATAATGGCACAGTTTTTAAGTAAATACGAAAAGATTACAAAATATGATTTTTCAAGATTTGTCAAAAAGGAAATGGTTTTGAAAAATCAAAATCGAGAATTTGTTATATATATAGTTGTCTTACATTTATTGAATTGAAACATAATTTTTAGCCATATGAAATTACGAGAGGGCTCAATATGTATTTTTATAAATATCACCTTTTTGTAAAAAATTCAAGAACCAAATTTAAAGGTGAGAAATGTATTGTATTAATTCTTAAACCTCTTTGTTGTTAACCAGATGCATTTTTGTGCTTAGTTAAAATTTTCAGAACTTTCTAATATTTGTAAAATCTCTAATATTTGATACATTTTTTTGTTCAAAATGTTTGAATTTTATAGAGTATTAAAAAATAAATTTATGAAGAATTTTTTTGTAAACACTGAATTTTTAACAGAACTTTTTTATTTGAAAACAAAGGGAATCAAAATTCCGGAAGCATGGAAACTTCATTCCCCAATTGTTTTTGAATAGTTCCAAAAAGTTCCGAATCATCTCTCTACGATGATGAGAAAAACTTCATAATTTACGTCAGTGAGTGTTCCAGCCACATGCAGCGTCCTTACGGTCCCAGAACGTATACCTTCATGTCGTAGTTTACAATACAAATATCTTCCAAGTATTTAGCGGGTACCTGTCTTAATCAGTTGGAGGTAAAGAGTGCATTTCTTAGAAAATCAATTCATATTTCCTTCCGCAACATTCCTTCATTTAACAAGACGAATCAACCGCAACAATATTCCATTTATTTACAAGGATTGTGAAAGATTAACTCCCTAATGTGTTAGATATTGCTAAGAAAACAATTTTTGTTGATAATTTTTTGACTCACAATATAGACGTGAGGAATGAATTGCAAAGAGAGATACAAGACCTTGAGACATTAGGGAGTGTGTTTGTGCGTCTTGCGGCGTTTTGAAGCCTGTTTTCACGCATTTGGTGAAAGGTTAGAAACAGCCCCTTTTAACGCTATAATTTGTACTTTTAAAAAAATTCTCGTTCACTAATTCTTTTGAGAAACCTAGAAGCAAAACTTCCAACTTTCTCAGGCTTTGCAGGTGGTATTTTTGGAATAAACCCAACATTTTTCTCTCATAATAGGTTGCAAAGGGGCACATTGCAATTTTCTCTCATTAACCTTTCATTTACTTTCTACGAGGGGAATTGTATACAATTATCCTTGATTCAGTGTCAACTATCCTTTTTTAAAACTTAGTTAACTATGGCAAGACCTGCCAATGCGACGTATTCCAGAAAAAAAATCTTTAACAATCAGAGGGTCTAGTAAAGGTCACTTCAACTGTTTTATATATGCAATGGCTAAGATGGGTGTGAGTTTGTCACAAGAAGATCATCCATTGTTTGATTTCTGGACCATTTGGTAAATGACAGAATCATAAATCATTTACTTACGGACATAAATTGAGTGAAAATAATTCATGATTGATATTGTAAATTTAGTTAACGTAAATGGTTTAACTATAGACCGAAGCGTTTATTTTCCCTCAAAAAAGTCCATTTGTCAATCACTTACCTGCAGGCACCGCTTTGTTAAAATTATCACGGCATTAAACAATTTTTGAAATCTTGTGTTGTGGTTGAATAATTCAATTATTTTATAATCAATGTTTCGATACTTAAATATTTAATATTAATTATTGCAACAATTTTTTTATTGCATTGTAAATAAAACCTGACTCTCTGTGTTCTGCGACGTGTCGATGCGAAACACGTTGTAGGCCATCTCGGTATGACGCTCAGTATTGCTGAGCACAGAGTACCTACGCTTTCAGTATTTTTAAAGTAGCTATTAACTTAATATTAACGTATCATTCATTTATCGCGAGATATCCGTACTCCTATTGGGATTTTGTCGCGTAAAAAACGAAAGACAAAAATAAAGGCGTGACAGAAACGAAGTAACCTCACCTCTCCAAGCTGGTTTTTAGGAATGACGCATTCCTTGTCATCGTAAATACTTTAATTAAAAGAGAATTAATCTTTAAAAGGGGTAAATTATAATATGGTTTCATTGATTTTGAAAGAGCGTTCAAATCTGTCAGCAGGGAAAAATTATGCTCTTTACATAGAATCCGGGGAATTTCTTATTACATGATTAACCTCACTCCTCAAAAGTACCTTTCTTCTGTTCTGCGCCAATCTATGATATTCCAATGCAATGAAATATGTCTCTCGATCCGAAATATATTGGATTATCAAATCATTACCCAAAAATAAATCACCAGGGTATGACAGAGTCACTCCGATAATGTTAAAAATTTTATCCAGAAAAAATCTAGCATTCTTAAACAATATTTTAAATTCAGTATTACGAACGGGACATTTTCCCACGTCGTGGAAGCTTTCAATTGTAGTACCGATTCAGAAACAAGACAAAAATCCTATGTTGATGTCAAGCTATCGTCCTATTAGACTCCTACCTATATCATCAAAAATATGCGAGAAGCTCATTCTTAAACGTATAAAATACTTTATAAGTAAATGAAAAATAATTCCGCCGTACTAATTCGGTTTCGTATCTAAACATGTCCTCCGCACCAACTACTTAAACTAACCAAACACATTCTCTCAGCCTTTCAAAAAGGACGTCATACACTAACGGTATTTCTCGATGTAACTGAGACCTTCGACAGTGTCTGACATTTAGGTCTTATCTATAAACTTCGACAATTGGGAACACCTATTTCCTAGTCAACATCATTAAAAGTTCCCTATTAGATAGAACGTTTAGAGTTAAAATTAATTAATTTTATTCAAACCCGTACCCCATCAAAGCTGGTGTCCCACAAGGTTCTCCCCTATTTCCAACACTTTTTAATATCTTCACAGCAGATTTGCCATTTCATTACCACACTAATATTGCTTTCTCCGCCGACGATACAGTTCTATTCAACTCCGACCCGTTCATTAACAACTTAAAGTATTTCCTTCAGGATCACTTAAATTCCTCGGAAAAATATGTGGAAAATACTCCTCAATCCCTCCAAATCATCTCCAAATTTTTTTTCCTTCGTTTCCCAACATACCCTCTTTCATTATTTATAAATAACGCCAGTATACCCTGGTCACCTCCGCAATCCTCGATCAGATACATAGGTTTACACCTCGACACCCCGCTCACGTGGAAGGATCACATCGAAACAAATATCAAACAGGCAAACAAAGAATTTTCTCAACTATTTTCAACCGATGCTGCTCCATAAGCTGCGAATCTGCATTCGTCCTCTTCAAAACTATTCTTCGACCCCTATACGCTTGCCCCGTATGGTACAACGCTGCTCCCTCACACATCCGCAAAATTCAGGTTTTTTAAAACAAAATACTCCGTTTAGCCACCAAAGCACCCTGGTTTATCCGAAATTCCTCTCTTCATAAAGATTTGAAGATTCATTTCATTCACGCAATATCACATGATTTCTTTTTTTTTCACTTCCAAAAATCCCTGGCGCTGCCCACTTCCACATCGGCAAAGTAAGTCCTCTCACTACCAGAATACGCAACCGTTACCCTCTTCATTTATATTTGATAGATCACTCTGAGATTTAATTCACCAAATTAAGAAATTCTTAGGTGGTGCTCAATGAGTTTCCCCAATCTTACTCGTTTGTCTTATGTTTTAATAGTTGTAGTATTTTATTGTGCATGTGTAACCATTCAACATCTGATAGAGCTGTATAGCTGAGCGATGTGTGTTCAACTAAGATTTAATAAAAAAACATGATTAAACTGTTTCGCGGAATATATAAACATTATGTTGGGGTCAACAATTGTGAACTATCGCCAAAATGGTTTGCCCTGTTTAACGATGATGTTGCGAAAACAACTGAATCGAGCTGATATTATTGCTCTTGAAATAACTGTAACATGCATACCGGTCTTCTCTATGCTGATCAAGTTATCTGCTCGAAAAGGAGTTTTTCTCATCATAGGTGAACGAGAGCAGTAGAAGTTTTTTAATGCGGGCCTGCCACGTCTCCAACTCAAAGAGGAATATACAATTTCTTACTACGCAGTATGTTTGAGTTCTACTGTACTTGAGAAATGAAAAGTCTATTTGCATGAAGTGCTTTCGAATATGTACTGAAATACATGTTACTATTAAAACTAGGCTCAATATCACTTACGATCATTATCAGGAAGGATGAATTTGTGCTTTCAGTCAGACACGTATTTTGATGTAATAACTGTTGTACTGTAGAAGATGAATGCCTCTTTCAATCTAATCACTTAAGAAGTAATCAAACGTGATGAGTCATTAGAACTCTTCCAAACAATTCAAGACATCTTTGCAACATGGCACCGATATATACAGACACGCTCAGCCTGACCATGCGTGGGATTCTTTGGCAGCGGCCGAGCACAGCTGTCATCAAGTATGAGAATTTCATAAAATAGTAGAAAAAACTATAATGAATATTCCATAAGGGATCGTATAAAAGAAGAATTATACGTATTTTTTATGAAATATATTGAAGTTGTTTGAAAATACAGAAGCCAAATTTAGGACGTGCCGGAAATTGATTCCCCCGCTGTTTTCGAGGTAATTCCAATGATTCGCCAATCAACATTTTGCGACGACGGACACATGTGCCTCATTACATGTGTCGGTGAGTGAATGAAGCAGTGTTAGCGTGTTTGAGTGTGCGAGAGAGTGAGCGTCCTCGTCAGCTTTGTATATAGATATTTCCTCTGAATAATTGTAAGAAGAGAATCGAAACGATATTCCATAAGACTTTAGTCAATTTAAGATATTGATATCCAACCATTTGTTGTAAATTAAGAGTATTATTATATAAGAATGGAGAAAAATGCATACAAAAATGACATACTTGTTTCACTAATAATTCACATGCTTAGGACAACAGAAACAACATTCAGTGACATTCAATGGAACAACCTCACTTTGTGTCAAAACGTATCTTGTAGCATTCACTATACATAATGCATTTTAGCAACCTAGAAAATACCAGATGGTCACTCTGCAAAACTATAATTAAAATCCTCCTACTAAATCACCGTATATATAGTGAATAGGAAAATTGAATTATGCAAAACCTTTGTTTGTTGTAAGATACCGTAATAACCTTTGTGTTGTACGATATGTAAGTATTGCTCTTTTTTATACATATGAGGCTTATTTCAAAAGTAAGGACCAGTCAGTTATACATAGGGATGGCAATACTGACTAATTTGCGTGTGGGCATAATGTGGAACTGATCTGTTAGATAGAAGCAAGTGAAGCCACCATAGTGTCTCAATTCTACAAGAAACTATTGAAATTTAACATGTTAAACTTTTATATCTGGTTCTTGAGTGTATGGTTGATAGTCACTGTATTCAAAGTTTTAATTTCTTTCATTTATAATTTATTATTGTAATTTTGTAACTGTTGCATTGAAGATGGCCACCATGTGGCCAAAATGGCCTTATGCCACAACAAGGAATAGCAGAGTGACAAAATATTTTATTGTTTGTGATATGTTAGTGTGTAACTGTCACATTGTCGTCTGTTGATTGTTGTTTGCCATTCTATTGTGTTTGACAATGTGTTACAATGAGTGCGGTAATATCGGATCCCGTCAGACGTGAAGTCCCATCAGTGGTGGTATTTTTAAACGCAAGATGTCATAATGCTGCTGAAATTCACCCACAGTTCGGTGAAACATATTCTTACGGTAAGGTGTGAAGTGAATGTGGGGCAATGGTGTCGTGAATTTAGGGAAGGCCGTTCAGATGTTCGCGATGAATAGAGTGGCAGGCCTTGAGTCCGGACTGACGATATCACTGAGCGAGTGAATGCGAAACAGAGATGGAGTCCTTCCCTAAATTCACGACAAAATTACCTCACATTCCCTTCACACCTCACGGTAGGTATGTGTTTCATCTAGGGTTGCCATCAACAAAATCTCAATTCTAGAACAACCTCGGATTTTGGAGCTGAAACCCGGATGTAACTACGTAAAATTATTTCTACCCTTCATAACAATAAAACAAGTTTAACTTATTACGGGTCATTAATTGAATAATAAAGAAAGAGGTGAGAGGTATAAAAAAAAAAAGAAATGACGGAAGAGACGGAAGCGTGTTCAAATTTCGAAAGATCGCAAAGAATAGTCTGTGTCACACGTCTTATTTAAGAAATCCGGACGGTGCAGAAAACCTCGCCGGTGCTCCCCGAATGCCCTTCAAACGAGGACAAATCCGGAGAAACCCGGATGGACGGACACCCTAGTTTCACCCACTTGAGGATGAATTACAAGAGCATTACGATCTCTTGCGTTTAAAATTCTAACTCAACATGTGGAACGATTTGAGATTACCACACTCGTTATAACTGACAAACAACAACTAACAGATTAGTGGAACATTATACATTCCGAAAATTAATCAGTGCTGCCAATCGCTATTTGTGACTGACCGGATCTTACTTTCGAAACGCGTCTCGTATAATTGTCATGTGTCTGTCATTTTCTACAATACCGACATTCGATTTTCGGACGATCTTACTTAAACTTCTCGTGCATTACTCTCAATATTTTCTACTTCCGTATTCATCTTAATATCTTAGAGCAAAACGTGAGAACATCATTATCATAACATAAAATTTCCGCCTTACAAAAGGAAAAGTATCACTTCCTACATAAATGTCAAAGATTCGGGAAACCATTTAAAATTTATTCATTTATTTACTCAAAAGAATGATAATTATTTTTAAATTTTCTATTAACAGCTACGAGCTATGACCAGTGCGTATGAACATTCAAATATCCTCTTGATACCTGGAGTATGTGCCATGGAGGAGCTTAAATCGTGATTGTTTATATCTCATATTACCACCGTTGTGCTCAGATATCAAATTATGCCAGTATTCAAGTTTCCACTGCGCGACGATGTTTCCAACACGAAATAATTTATTTTATTTTATTTTATTTTGCCTTGCCTTGAACTTAATTTTACCTTAAAAACGTACTTACTCTTCGTCTAACTATGTAATTTTGGCCACATCGAACCAAATAAACTCAACAGAGTACAATCGTTATGGTGGCAGGAAAAATTTAGCCAGTATCTAAAAATTCAGCGATCTCAAATTCTTCCACTGCTAGCTCAGAATTCAGCCAAACCATCATTGGGATGTTAATAATGAAATTATTTGACATTAAATATGTGTATAGAAAGCAAAAGAGTTTTTCAGTAAGTTATTTTTAGTTGTATTTCCAGATCAGTGATGAAATTTTTTAGGACACTATATTATGAATCAATAAAAGATATCACCACAAATCACATTATGGTTGTTATAAATTCCATTACGTGTTAATTATCAGGAAGGTCACCCCCTCTAGGCTCCTCCACCAATTCAAAACCAGTCGATCTTTTTTATATTTACTTTTAGACAGGGGTCCATTGGTTATGAATAGTTTTATTGCTCGTTCAAAAGCGACGAAAAAAGTATTTGGGATATGGAAATGAATCATTAATGAATTATAATAATTTTTTTATAACTTACATTATTGATAGCGAAATATTTTTGACTGGATAGTAGCTTTGACTTGAATCTCCGTTCTTGGAAGAAATGATTTTAAATTTTAAAAGTTTCCTACTCTTTCATAATATTTTCAAAAAAAAAATCATTTCTTATTTCTAGTGGAGTTTACAAAATATATTTGAAATACTTTTCTATTCACTCAGACTCTTGGGACTATCAGTAAATATGCATTATCGGATGGATCAGTTGTTTCCTAACTGGGAATAAAGCTTACTAATGAAAACTAATCTTCTTTAATCAGCGAAACTCTCTATCTGAATGAAAACTTTCTGTTTTACGTATCTCTTGTTTCCAAACAAATTTAGGAATGTTAGCGTTTTACCACCTTCTGATACCTCTTGCTTAGCGTAGATACGCATCAGAATTGATAAATATGATTTTTACAATCATTTCATAATTCATATAAAGTCATTATCGAATGTACAGATAGTATACATTTGAACGAAAACAAATGCGACAGTGCCAATATATTGTTTGTACTGCTTATGTAGAAAAATTACGTGTTATTAAACAACAACAGTAAATTTTTAAGGAATATATGAATCAAATCAATAAAATAAAATTTTAAACTTCAATTACTAGTATATATATAATTTACTTTACTCGAAATGTAATACAATTCTCGAACTTAATTTATTCTGTCGTGAAAGTAAATTGAAATTTCAGAGTATTCTTAAAATGCGAAAGTACTATTCGTATTGAAAGAAAATATTCCTATGCATAATTCAATCCTCGAAAGTTGCTGTACAGTCTTACAAAAAACTTCATCTGTGACGCCAGAAATATCTTACACACACCTCAAAACATGGCACAGCGTCTATTACGTTTTATCGTAAATGTAAAACCGTAGTCTAGTGCTCTTTCTATTACTTCCTATTTTGTCGCATATTCGTGCATAGTTTTTACGGTATTTGTGGTTGTAATCATATATTCTGAAACCAAAATATCAGTGCTTTCCATGTCACACGTTTGTTTCGATATTATCGACCGAAAAGTGTAGAAAAAAAGTTATTCATGAAAGTTTAAGTCTTTAGTCATAAGCTTCATGCTGCATATATGCATTTACGAAAGATATGGAAAAAGTTTATTTCACGTAAGAGTTTTTCTTCATCTGAAATACCTCCTATCACCTGAAAATATAAGGTGTGCATTGTATATCATACAGAGAGGTTTTTCGATGATCAGATACGATGTACAGTTGCTTAGATAATGAAATAAGACTAAAAAAGTGGAGAAGATGTCACGTGGAATCGTCTTAAATTATACTTGTTAATTTTGATCAATTTTTTAATAGTAGTCCATGTTGCACTTATAGCCAACCCCTACTGTTCGACATCTTTCAAAACGGTCTTGTTTAGCAATAGTTCCTCATTGCGGCCATATGATTCCTTTTCACGTCCATTATTCTTTTGGAAGTAGGTCATGTTCTTTCAGGTACTCGTACAGTTTAGTAGCAATGATAGAAGCTATGAATTCATACATCAAAATCAGCACGATAGCTGCATACTTCCGCCTCCTTTTAGCAACTAAAAGATGACATCCCTCTTTGAGCACATCTGCATGATCTGGGTTTTCATGGAAATTGTTAGATGTACACCCAAACGCCTATAGGAGGCGCTTATCTTCACAAACCGATTCATATGATTCAAACTCATACGTCATCACCTACTAACCTACATCCCATTGATCTGTGACCTCAATACTGTCATCGACTGGTGTTTTCACGACCCGATGGAGAAGAAAATTTGAATGTTAGGGTCTTTACATTTGGAGAGAATGTTGCTTTTGTATTATACAGGATCACTATGAAAAAATGTTTCAAAATTTTCGTTGGGCTGAAAAATGGTGTTTCAAATTTTCTGTGTATCTCACGAATCAATTGATATATCACCTGGTTTTATCTCCGTAAACGTTAATTTAAATATCATGTACCAATTTATGGTTTTTAAACAAACCACTTCTTCGAGTGTAGTTGCAAAACCACAAAACTTCTATAATTATATTGTCACACCTTTTATTAACTACATCCCGGCATCGTTAGTTCTACTGTCATATGCTTGAATATCTTTGGTATTACTATAAAACTTGGTATTTAAACATTTACTTTATTTTAGTTCTATTCATGTTGCCATGATGAATTTAAAGAAGAAAGGATGTTTACATGAATAACAGATGCTCGAATTAAGGTCTTGTCTTTTGTCAGCGTGTTACTGCGACCAATAGTGACCTAGACCCATCCTACACATAGGCAATAGATGATCCTCGGTTTAGACATCATTCTTTAAGATTTGCATTGCACGGTACATAGAGGTACAGTATCATCCCATCCTCACATGAAAATCCTCACCGATTACTGATAGATTTTCGATTCTAATCCATCCCTATTTTACCAATTTTTCTCTGGTCTGGCAAATCATCGATGTAGTGGAGTTTGATTTAATGCTTAGTTGTGATTACTTACTGAATACTTTTAATAACATATTTTAACTCACAACTTCCGAGTATCTACTCGTGGAGGAATGTTTGCAATGTCAACAGCCAGGTGAAAATTGCGACGGACTGGGACTCGAACCCTGGATACCCTGCTCTGGCCGCATGTGTGCTACCCACTGCACCACCCGCCTCGACTCCCAAGTCCGTACGCATCCTCCACCTGGCCTGATCCGGTGAACCTGGGTCACATCCCCCTTCAGGGGATAAGTGACTACAGGCGGCTCCAATGCTGTCGCGGGTTCGAATCCCGGTCCGTCGCAATTTTCACCTTGCTGTTGACGTTGCAAACACTCCTCCACGAGTAGGTACTCGGAAGTTGTTGGTTAAAATATGCATCCGACGCGTAGGTAAGCAAAAACTGGGTTTAGGAGCAACCGGCATTGGAGCCGCCTGTGGTCACTTATCCCCTGAAGGGGGATGTGACCCATGTTCACCGGATCAGGCCAGGTGGAGGATGCGTACGGACTTGGGAGTCGGAGAGAGTGGTGCAATGGATAGAATACCTGCGACCAGATACGTAGATCCCGGGTTCGAGTCCCGGTCCGTCGCAATTTTCACCTTGCTGTTGACGTTGCAAACACTCCTCCACGAGTAGGTACTCGGAAGTTGTTGGTTAAAATATGCATCCGACGCGTAGGTAAGCAAAAACTGGGTTTAGGAGCAACCGGCATTGGAGCCGCCTGTGGTCACTTATCCCCTGAAGGGGGATGTGACCCATGTTCACCGGATCAGGCCAGGTGGAGGATGCGTACGGACTTGGGAGTCGGAGAGAGTGGTGCAATGGATAGAATACCTGCGACCAGATACGTAGATCCCGGGTTCGAGTCCCGGTCCGTCGCAATTTTCACCTTGCTGTTGACGTTGCAAACACTCCTCCACGAGTAGGTACTCGGAAGTTGTTGGTTAAAATATGCATCCGACGCGTAGGTAAGCAAAAACTGGGTTTAGGAGCAACCGGCATTGGAGCCGCCTGTGGTCACTTATCCCCTGAAGGGGGATGTGACCCATGTTCACCGGATCAGGCCAGGTGGAGGATGCGTACGGACTTGGGAGTCGGAGAGAGTGGTGCAATGGATAGAATACCTGCGACCAGATACGTAGATCCCGGGTTCGAGTCCCGGTCCGTCGCAATTTTCACCTGGCTGTTGACGTTCCTTTTAATAGCATCTCCATCTTTTTTTCTTATTGGTAGGATACATGTGAATGCACCATTACTACAAGGTTTTGAGATAAACTTTTACAAGTGTTAAAAAATAACTTCAAATTTGGTATTAACAAATAACTTCAAATTGAACTTAAAAAATTATAATTTAGATTTGTACCTTCAAACTCATGGTAAAATTTTCATTGGAACATTCAGTTGAACTAGACACAAACAGTATCAAATCAATAAATTAAGCGTGTTTTGCTATAAACAATTATTTATTTCAATATGAACTCATTCTCATCCCATATTCAAATTTCGCACATACACTTTGAAAAATTTCTTAAACCCCATATTTTTTCGAAAAAATTAGAAATTTCAATTTTATGATATTAAAAACGTTTGCGATTTTTTTGAATTTGTTTAACTTTTTAACTCAATTACGTATCACATCATTTAAAAGTTTATTAAAATTTATAGAGAATGGCATGAATTTCTGCTCTCTAGGTTACATAGTTTTAAAGATAGAGAAATTTAAATATTTGAAAACGCGGAGTAAATAGCACTAATTTCCAAAATTTGACGATTGGACTAAAATACGGATAGTCAGAAAAAGTTTAAATTTTGTATTTTTCATATAGACCGATAGTAACACCAATAGTAAAAAGAAAATAATTCTGTGACATCTAAATAAAATATGATTGATTTCATATAAAATGACCCTTATGCAATTCTGCAGATCCTCGCGATTATATTTGATATTTAGGTGTTTTGCAGTTAGGAGTGAATACTTATTAAATTAACGTTTTGTCTGTACATTGAAATTTCCCAGTACATTTGTATGTGAAAGTGATGTATATTTTTAAAACATCAATTTATTCCGACGGGACCCCTCCGGCGATTCTATTGTTATCCCTACTCTCCCAAAGTACTCCAATGCCTAACATGTTAGATTATTATTTTTAAGAAAAAAGGTTTGATTTTGATACGGCGTGGAAGGAAAAGCATTCTAAAAATAAATTGTTTTCAGAATTGAAACCTTGGTATTCAATGCAGTTTAAATGCCAAGTAATGCATTTCCCGTTACATTAAAAAGTAATGTCCGTTGGCTAAAATCCCTGATTGGACCACGGATTTTGGAGTTACGGTTTCCGTTTCATCCAAAATTCATGATGACGTTTTTAAAATAAGATTTAAATCAGGTGTGTTATTAAACTATCAGTCTCTCCCACCTTTGCACGGAAGTTTTTGTTGTAATGATACGGTTTTACCCCTCGTTATAATTTCATTGTAATATAATAATTAAGACAAAAATAGCATGTTCACATTCAACAATCGTGAAGAAACTTTAACTTATTCCTGAGATATAGCGAAAATTCAATAAAACATATTTTACCATGATTAACCAGTAGGATTTTCAAATATCTTACAATACAAAAACGTTCCGCCAAAATTGCAAATTTCTATTTTTGAAAACGTTTGTTTTTTATGAAATTTTTTGAAAATGTTTGTCCTGACAGATTAATTCTCTCTATTTCACCAAGTAAAAGGGGGAATATCTATAATTGCACGAAGTATTTTTTAGTTATTTGATTCAACAACATTTACTTCCAAAAACCGAAAAAAATACGTTAATTATCTCAAGAGATATAGTGAAAATTATAAACCACGCCATTAATTTGAATGACAAAAAACTGAAAATATTTTCTTCTCTTCAAAACAAAAAAAGTACTTTCTGTATTTGAATGATCAATTTTAATATACAGATACTGAGTTTTACCAATTTTAATGTAAATTTCTCAAATAGTTCGTGATATAAAGTACAAAATAACATATAACATTTCATCTAAACACATAATTTTCAAATCTGAATTTAAGAAGTCAGTTCAATAAAAAACGTGTGATTGTAGACATATCAATAAATAAAACTTCATCCTGTTAAGATTTCATGTTCCTGTCTCAATTAAATATTTAACCAGCGTTGATGAATGATTTAGTCGGTCACTCAGGACAAGGTCGCTTGAACATGAGGGGGTTAAAGTCAAAATGGTATAAGTAGTGTCTTATTCATTTCGAGATATAGGCGGTTTTGGTAGATTCGTTAAATTAATTACAAAACAATTTATTAGAATTTGTTTCGTGTTGTACGGTGCTGGTTGATCATTATTTAATTGAATACGTAGCTGGAAGAGTCCATACTCCAAAACTGTTTTCAGTTCTTGTCATTAGAGGTACTTGCTAGTTTCTTGAGGAATTATACAGGCTCTTAGAAACGCTATTGTTGTCTAACAATAAACTGAGAACTCGGTGACAAGAAGAAAAATAACAATTAAAATAATACTCCTTTCTAATCAGTTAACAATGAAGATGAAAATGACATGTTACAGTCCCGTTTTTTCGGAGAACAACTTTTGAGCACATTTTTGAACTGGCAAAACCTCAAATTTCCATCCTGTTTCTACATCATATATCCCAACGAAAATTCTTAACTAGATTCAGCGCAGTTAATTCGCAAATGTGTCAAAAATATAGTTCCAATTCAAATGAAAAATATGTACGACTATAAAAGTGTAATAAGGTTCATAAAATTGTTTTGAAATCTTGAGTTTACTCTGAAACTGAATATTGAACTTTTCCATAAGTAGAAATTGTCTATGTGAACGCAAAATTAAAATCGTACAGAAAGTCTCAAAGCAGTCATGAAAATTCGATGAAACAAATTACTTAAGATTTAATTCGAAGCACGTCATCTTCATAATCACTTGAAAAGTCGTCTTCCGAACTATTACGAGAATTTCCAGATCGAAAATGCTCAACAAAAAAATCGATCTAAAAAGCTCTGAGATTGGACATCTTTAGTGGACAACAACCTGTATATTGCGAAGTAGTTTAATGAGGCATTACTACTTGATGTGCTTGAAGGACATCATTATCGGATTGTAAGGAGCTGAAGCGACGAGTTCTCAGAACGCGCTGTATTCCAAAATTACTTATTGCTTTGCTCTGGAGACAGCACTTTGTCATTGGTTTCTTCACAAAGAAAGGCTCAGGGGCATAGATTCCCAAATACTTTCTTCTGCACACCCCGTGCCGATGTTTTTCTTGATGGGTAGACCCCTACATTTATCCCGGGCCCATCCTGGCCCGGGTTTTTCTCCGTTTTTCCTTCGGGTAGAGGCGGATTTCTTATACAGGTTCTCTAGGCTTTGTCTAGGGGCGTGTCTATTGTAACAATAAATCGTGAATTTAGTGTTTTTTCAACTCTTATGATTTTTAACCACTATACTCAGAATAATCTATAGTTAGATAATAACTTGTACATGTAAATTTACAAACATATTTGCGTTAAATTACAAACATATTGACATTATATATGTATTATAACTCGCAGCTAACTTTTTATCTTATCTAGGAACTTTTGCTGAAATTTTTGAATCCGCCTCTGCCTTAGGGCCCTTGATCGGAATTGATGGGATGGTCCCTTGCTTGCTTCCGGAGAGTAAATTAGTTTATTGTCCTCCACGTGGTCATACGCAGTCTGTACTGTTTTTTGACAATAAATTTATTAACATTATTATAACTTCATCAACTTCAAATGTGTTTTGACAGATAACAGTGATACCAAGGCAACAACGCGCGTCTCTGAAATCCATCGCTGGTCGTTATTTGAAAACATGGTTTTATTTATCACTTGCTGCAGGTTACGAGAATAGTTTTAAACGTTTGCATTTAATTGTAATGTGATCATGATGTTCTTCTGAGTGCGACAGTATAAATTTTATTCCCTAATGATGAGTCTGGTCGCTTTTGGCAGTGTTTTTGAAGAAAACTTAATGACTCATTATATTTTGCAAGTAGAAGCTTGAAATTAATAAATGTTGTCACAAACACAACAGTGATAATTCGCTGAATAAGAATTATTTTTGACACTCTTAGTGTGTTGTATAAAAATAATGAAGTCGACATATCATCGGCAAAAACCGTAAAAATGTCACTCTTTTTAAAACATTTCAGGTTTAAAAAAATTAATATTCATTCATAAAACAAAAAATTTTACTTGTGTATATGCAAAACAAAATGACAAATCCAATGGTAGTAACTGTGATTTTTTTGTACTTTCCACTGCTATTAGAAGTCAGGGGTCTATAATAAAATATCCGATAGTAGGTAGGGTTTACTATAGTGTGGAAAATTTCAACTAAAAATAACAGGTTAAATTTTATGTATGAATTAAAGCGACACTACGCAGACATTATGCAGTTTATAGATTTATTAATTAAAGCGAACAATTATTACGAATTAAACGCAAATCTAGTAACATTTCTATATAAAATTAATAAACAAAATAATTAATGCTTTTTATGGGTGGGAAAAATTTTCAATATTTTGCTGCAATTTGTCAGGTTTAAATGTAAACATCATCAGTGATTTCCAACCTGCTTTCTTTTGATATAAATTACGTTATCGCGATATAAATTATGCAGGATAAGTAAAAGGTATCTCTCCGAAACTAGAATTCTGGTATCCTTTTCTAAACTGCACCTCATGTTATCCTCTTTCGTGATTTGTCCACGAGTAACGAGATATTCTCAGCCACCCGCAAAATATCGTCGCAAATTGATATCGAAGCAAACATACTGTTCACTGTACTTCTGAAGTTTTTCTTTTGGTGTTTGAAAATATTTCAAATCGTTACCCTTTAGTGTAACAAATCAGGGCGATACAATCTAAGATGATCCTCCAGGTTTCATCACTTCAATTTGGTTGCAAACGAGGAAACAATTATGCTTATACTATTTTATGAAATATAGTAAGTAGTTTCTTGTTGAGAAAATGGAAGGAAGAAAACAATATTACGCACCACCAACTTTTCGCAATCTAACAATTCCTTCATCATTTGGCGGTGTGAAATATTGTTTTTTTTATCTGTTCTCAATTTCCAACTTGTTACTATGGATAACGGGGTAAACAATCAAGAACGTTTGTTTATGAAATATAATTAGTAAATATGTTATTAGGTAATTTATATGTCAGCTGTAAGAAGGTATTATGTAAGTACATACGTACTATCCGAGTTGAATGGAAGGCCGAAATATTGGTGGTGATTTACCTAAATGGGATCCACTCTCTTGGACCCCCATTTACACCTCATACACCCCCAATTTTTGTTTTCACTGATATGCATCCCTCCAGGTCGTAGTTTAACCCTGGGGTTCGATATAAACCACTTCGGGTATCACGACAGGGAAAACAGTGGGAATATGATAATAGAGTCAAAAATAAGATGAAAGGGAGATTGATTCATTTTGCAGCCACTATTTGGTCAAAATAAGTTTTCAGTTTCCAGGACTCCAGTTATTTTTATTTGCCCTCTCATTACTTCTAAGTTGCGGTCACATTGACTGAAAGAATGACCACTCACTGGACAACTGGGAAAGATTTCAACATTTATTTATCGCTCATGAAAACTATCAGAGACTGAAAACCACATAGACGTAAGTCTAAGGAAGAAGAGCCTCTCAAACCCTGCTATAAATACTATATCCTATAAAATATACCAATCCGAAAAGAACCTATCGGTTTGAAACTTGGACGTAGCAAATAAAAAAGCGTATATCTGGAAAGTTCTGCTTTTTTATTATTTTTGTTTTTGGAAGTGTAGATCACGAATTAAAACTTTGAAATTAACTGAAAAACAGACAAAAATATCGTGCCTCTTTTAGTTTATTTAATGAAAACCACATACATGTTTTATAAAATTAAATTAGACAAATGTTACTACAATTTACTTACGTAAGGTATTTTTAGATGAATAGTTTGCCTGATAGAGTGCATTGAAATTGTACACAAGAAAACTTTCAGACAGGAAACTCCAAATTGCTAAAGATCGGAAAATTTGCTACTGTCAGTTTTTTTGTGCTTATTAAGAATTTTAACTTTTTCACCTCAAAAAGATTGAAAAAGAATTTTCAAAATTCAAAAGACAGTTAATGAACTCCTGTTGTTTTCTAATTTTGACTAATTACATAAACTACGCTGACTTCAAAAAAGAATACTGTTTACTTCAGTAAACTAGACAACATTTACCATAATCTAAGTACATTTTCTCCGACAGACTGTTCTTTGACACAATTTATAGGTAATTAATTTTAACTTACACCAATTATGTGTATGTTCTTTGAGATCAACAAAGATTGTTGAGAATACTAGTTGACTGCAAAGTGAGAGACTGCGTGGATTCAACGGAAGATAATACACAGAATGCGACCTTACAACAACGAATTTAATTTTTTACTGGTTTGAAGATTCTAATCTCAAGCGTTTAAAATCGGGAAACACGGAGGGATTTGGTCGGATCATTGTATTTGGTTGATTAACCTTTATATATTTAACAACATACGTCAGTTAGTATTAAATTAATATTAATAACAAAACTCATAAGGTTTAAAACATTTTAATACCATTAATTCACAGTAGACATTTTACTGTACATTTTATCTCTAAGAAATTTATTCCTTGTCAGTATGACAAAAGTACTTATGAAAATTTTCTAAGTTATTTCACTGAAACACGCAAAATATATGTTGAAATCGCTTTCAAATCGCATTAAAATTCATCGCTTTGCAACTAGTATTCAAAAGTTTCCAAGGGAGAGTCCCCCAATCCCCAAGGTGACCCCTTCCCCCAAACGCAAATCTTGGATACACCTCTGATATCAGTATTCTAAAATTCATCAGCAACTACACTGGTCCAGGCCATGATAAAACAGAGGTAGATGAAATTGGTTTCTGCTTCAAGACACTGGTAGCACTTGAACAGACAGTTTACGAATCCCAAGCGCTCGTGAACATAATCCAAACTAATACCAGGAACGTGGTCCTAGTCATAATTAACAAGGAAAACATAAATAAGTTTCTCACGTCATTCCAAAGATTCTCCCATCGTTTAAAGGAGTAAATGATAGTTTGCCGAGTGGTTTTCATACCTTTTCTCTAGGAATACTACCAACGAAATTGCTCAGTTATTCCCGTTACTTAATGCGCGACGAATTCAAGATTGCAATGAAACGAATTTTTACTCACTTTCTCTATCCCTTTTAATGATTGCTGTCTTGTAGATTTAAGAGTGGATTTGTTACTAGACATTTCGACATAATTTATATTTAAAATCTTAAGTACTGTGCAAGGTTCTCGTTAAGGTTAAACAATTAAAGCAGAATGATTTTTTCTGATAAAGACTAACTCAGCGCATCGAAGTCAGATAATAACTTGTGATTCAAGAACGCTATTGTTCCTTGCTACTACAATGTATTTTATTAATTCATCATATTATTTCATTAATGGTGCACATATGTGTAAGTAACCAGGAATATGTGCAATAAAATATATTTGTTTAATTTGTTTGCAGTAATATTTGTAAATGTGTTTATATGGTTAACAATTTTTTTTTTTCATCACAAGAATCTTTACCTATGGGACATGTATTTCTATTCAGAACTGAATAGTTTTTAATAATGTTTACTGTATTATTTGACAGATGTAAGACTTCACATTTTGTGTTGAAGTTGATACATTTTGTTTCAATAAATGTTTTCATATTACTCAACAGTTATTTCCTGCGTGTTCTTAGTCCTTGGAATGCTATCTCATATTTTAAAAAAATCACCAATTATTTCAGGTATTACTGAATTGAATTCTTCAGAAATTGTTATTACAAACAATGACCGCAAAGCTTCCATACTACTTTGATACTAAGAACTGTAAAACCTCATGGTCATACTCTAAAAGACATGTTCAATCTACACTTTATTTCTCAAAAATTTAAGGGAAGATTAAACTTTCAATCCAGAAAATATCACACACTCATACTCATAAACTAGAAAAATTAAAATTTTATCAAATTTTGTTTACATCCAACCCAAAAAAAACAAACTCGAAATCAGAATTTCATTTTGTCTTTATGGTAATGCCTTTGAATATAGGTCGTTAATGGGTACACATAAACTGAGGAGTGTAAATGAAAAACGTTCTACGAGTCAAAAATGTATTTTTACCGGAGACCAAAAATATGATTAAACATCATAATTGGTTACGAAAGAAGATAACAAATCATAGATTACAAGTTTCATGTTGCAAATAATAATGTTATAAAAATTTAAATTTCATCCAAGTTTGAAGCGTCTGTTAGAACCTTTGTAAATGCCAAATAGTTAAAATGTGGAGATTTTGTAAAACCGCCACATTTGATTTCAAATAACGCTCCAAGTACCACGGATAATACCCAAAAGAATGTCTGGTACCATAATTTTGCTTGGTGTTAACACAAAATATTGAAAAAAACAATGTAAAGTACAATGTTATATGGATTTCTTCGACTGATATAGCAAAAAACTCATAACGTAGGAGTAAAAGGAATAAGCATGACGCTACTAATGAAATATCTCAAGAAATATCATCCTTCTGCAATATTCTTATATTCATGATAAATTATTATCAAATAATATTTTTATTTTCTTCAAAATGTTGTAGGTTACTAAAAGAAAAAAGTACAGTTAGGTGGAACGAACACTCATTTTTTAGCAGGAATCCTTCGTAAGTAAAATAACACTCACAGACAATACAACTCACTCAACAAGACTCATATAACAACTAACGACAACAAACACTACTACTAAATGGCACTTAAAGCATGGCGCTCGACACTTAAGCCCGATTTACAGGCTGCCAGTAGCTGGCATACCAGCCGAGACGGTGGCTGGAATGTTAGACATGGCGGCTAGTGGTGATTGGAATGTCAGCTACTGGCACCATCACATTAATGCCCGTTTGAACATTGCCAAGAGCTGGGACAATCCTGGAGTTTGCATATGTAGTGCAACAAGATTCATTGAACTGGCTGAAATGCGCAATAGAATTGGTATACAAAAACTGACTTTTGTGTGAAAACGTATTATTATATATTTATTAGCCCAAATTATTGTAATTTAGTTGCAAAGATTCCTTTTCTCTGAGGAACTAATTTTTACGTGGATACAATACTAACGATACTACGTGTTCGAGAGAGAAGAAAGTAATAAAACTGTACCTAACTTAATAGGAGTCTGTGCAAATAAACGTTTAAGAAAAATCGTACGGTCTTCATGTCTTTGTTAATTTAACTGTGATTTCTTGGGACAGCAATCTGATTGTTACGTTGTGCAGTCAGGATGTAGCGGTGATTTGTTAGTGATGAGTGCTTGAATGGGTGAAAAATTTTAAAATTAGTAATTCTAAATCAGGAATGTAAAATTATGTATCCTGGGTACGTAATTTTTAAAAAATTTGTTTGTAATTTTCATGTCTACTTAAGTTATTTTTTGCATTTTTTAAAATTTGGTTTGCGTTTTCAGGTTAATTTTTATTGTATCCTTGATGGTATTACATACGTCGAAACGTTGGCAAATTCGAAGGGAATTTTAATTTTTAAAAATTGTAACCTAATCCTAAGTGATATCAGTTAAATATTTAATACTTACTACATTTAGAATTTTATTTATAAAAAATGCTTGAATAGTATTTCAATACGTTTTGCGATATCTCAGTCTTGTAGATATGATACGTGTTACGAGAATATAATTTCACTGTCCGTCCACAATCATGCTAAATCGTAACTGGAGTGGGTATTTCGTTCTTATACAAATTTTATCATTATTATATCTTTGATTATAGTTTTCTAAAGCTGTAATGTCACTCTGTTTGGCACATTTAAACCATAAAAAAGTTTTCAAGTTTCTTGAAATGGTAAATTAATCTGATAGTGTAGTATAAGGAAATTATTTTTCTGCGTCTATCCCAAACTTTCAAGCAAAATAATGCAAATGTGGATGTAATGCATAATAATTACACTTTCCGAAACGAATAGTGAAAAATAACTTTCGAATATTTATAGGAATTGGCTTCAAAATGTAATTTGAACCTAAAATAAAGTACCCTATACATTAAAGCTTAAAAAATTCAGAGCTCGAGCAAATAGCAACCAGCAAATTCTGGGCTATACGCGAAATAATAATGAAATGAACCCATTCGTTCAGGCAGAGTCGGTTCGCTCAGGCAGACACACAGACGGACAGTCGGCTTGCTGAAATCCACATGTTTTGTATCAGGGGTTCCCAAAACAGATATTCCCGTCAAAATTTCACCGTTAAATCAGCCTTATCGATACATACGTATCGGTACATATGTTAGCCTCGCGACGATCTAGACGCCAGCGCTTTCTTTTGACTGTCGTAGCAATTAAACTTTCAGAAAAAGGTACCAAGACTGATTACCACATCATTGGCGTTGCCAAAAAGACATTTAGAAAACTTTTTCACTTACGTGCCTCTAGTTAATGTACTTGTTTGCGTTTTCAGTTAGGAGTGTATCAAATTTTTCTGCGATACATTGAAGCAATTGAACAATACCGTTAGATTAATAACATTGGCTTATTTTTTATTCGTATAAACATGAACAGACTCTTTAGAGTTTGCTATTTTTTGACAGCCCATACTAATCTGAAAATATTGAATTGTTAAATTTGATTTTAGGTTCATCAATTGAGGGTAAGTGATTACAGAGTGGCGTTTTAACCTATATTCTGGAATGAACCTATGATTAAACATAAGTCATAAAATGTTCAACATAACGAATTTCGACTGTGTGTTGTATAAGAAATTCACATTATTAGCATTTTTGTTACAAAGATTTCAATGCTCGGCGATTATTTTTATTTGGTCAATTTAGAATTTCTGCCTATATTCAATTAAATTATAATATCGCATTTAGAGGATCTAACAAACATTGGTCTCGTCAGGCCAAATGATAGTAGATTGATTTTTTAACAACGCACAAAACAAAATATTTACTTTAGAGGGAATGTGTCTCGTAAAATAACGATTATTTGATACATAAACTTACCTAATAAAAAAGCAACTGTTTACAAAATGAGAAAGATAAATGTTTACATCACAATTATTAGAATATAAGTTATAAAATTTGGCCCTGTGAATGCAATCAAAATGACATGCGGAATGAATAGCGAACAATCAAACATTTACTTGGGAATGTAAGCTCATATTTGGAATAAATACTTCAGCTGAAAGCTTTGATGGAAGAAAGCACATAAGGTTAGGAATATCACAAAGCTAGAAATTTACCGGGAAGAACAGGTCTCCAAACATTACGCACAAAGCAACGGGGTAGTCAAACAGTTTTGAAATTCACAATTGGAAGAAACACACAGCGGAGGAAGTTTACTTTTTCACTCAAAATGACGACACAAAAAAAATGTCGGGAGTTGGGATGTGTAATGTTATTCCACACGTAATGTCACTTTGATGGTCCATAAAATAAGTTTTAAAAATTGATTTTCCTCATATGACTCTTTTCTCTCGGAGATGTAGTTGGATTACCTTTAAACGTATTTTATTTTGGTCCCAAGAATATTGTATTTTAAAGAAGTTGATTAAAATGGAGATAAAAAAATTGACAAATATTTTTCATAATTTTATAATTGCCACGTCAAAACCTCACTTTTATTAAAATAAAATGAGAATGATCTTGAAGATAAGAAAGCTTCGTCATATGTTTTAATTTTATAAACCAATAAAATGTTTTCAAAATTTTTTTCATTTTTTATAATATTTTAATGTACTCTCAGGCTTACTAATGCGTTAGTATGAAATAAGCACAATGAGATAATTAAAAATATTGTTCAGCGAAAATGTAAATAGTGATAATCCATAGTGCGTAAAAAATGATAGACATCATATATACTCAGCTGTCCGGGACATTACACGTCTTTACTAGACAGAACTATTAACATTTCGGACATCTCAGTATGACCTTCCCAAGGGCAAAGTGAGAGTGAAACAGAATCATCGGTCCGTTCGACTCTAACTTAGCCCCGAGGAAGACCAAACCAGTTTGGTGGAACCATTCCGAGTTCAGTCTCCGAAGACAAGGAATATCTCAGAAAACCGAGTATACATCGCCCCTGGCCGCGATAGCTTACATTTTCAATAACACTGCACTGAGGGAACAGGTTTGAATTCAAATTCATAGGAAGGGAAAGCTTTCTCCCAGCTTTTGCATCAGACAACCCAACCTTTGCTTGTCACATCCCAAACTTATAGTATCCTATCTTTAAGGTTTGAATGTCATATCCAAAGATTTGGAGAAATCCTATCCTATTCTCATCTGAAATTGGAACTTAAATCCAAATCTAGGGTACACACCACCCTACTATTTGCTCAATGAGTGACTGAGTCAAATAACAAAAAAAAAAAAAAAACATTAGAAGAAAAAGTGTTTTTAACTGTTCATGTGAAACCTTATTTTGTGGACCACCGAATTGTGAGCAGCTCACCTCCACTGACGATTTTAAGACGATTTTCATCATGTATGGAAGTGGACGTCTGCTGGCAGCAGAAGTGGCACGGTGGGTCGCCGTCCGGGTACCGGAGATCAGCCAGGTGCTCCACGCCCAGTTCTGGCTCGAGCTCTGGAGCAGATGGATTGGGGCGCTTTCGATCCGCACTCGTTTGGGATTCGCCTTAGATGTACGTATACTAATTATGATTATGTGTCGATCTCGTGGTGTCATTACATACTTCTATGTACCAGTGCCAATGGCACATACACTGGTCAGGACATTGAATTTGCAAATATATTGTATATGGTCACTTCACTTGGTACTAAATTGCACAACTAAAATGATGACAGAGAATTGGATTAATGAATAGAAGAATCAATATATAAAGGGAATTATTTTTGAAAGATTTCAAAAGTATATAAGTTTAGTGTAGAAAATAAATTTGTAACTAAAAGTAAATTAGTATTATGATTTCATTTGCTACTGTAACGTGATAGGCATGGGTACATTATTTACACTGTAGATGAGAGGTCCTATTTGGAAGAAATTCTACACACGAATCAACGAATGTGTCTGGTATGGTAATGGTGGTTCCATTTTAAGAGTTTTGATGGGCATCCGCTACGTATTGGTTTAGTATTAAATGTTTAGCTTCCTTTAATTTCGGCTCTTCCACAGAGTGTATTCTGAAGCACAATATAGAATATATCATCGTTTGAAATATATACGTCTCTAATGACCTAAACGTTGGTGAGCCATAATGCCCCAATTAAAAAAAAAGAAATATATAAATTCAGTTTCAAATAACTGAACGTTACACACGCATCACTCATACTTCATTAGAAATGTTTTTAATGTTTGGTAAATTACATGGCCTGCAACAAAGATCGAGATACCGTGTACTGACTGAAACAGAAGCCTCTTACGCTTTAACTGCACTCGCAAGATAAACGGCTTTTGAAACACGCAAGTGCTCTCCGAATCCGCGGTCGTAACCTTACGGAAAGGGCGGTAAATGGTAGCCGTCTCTCGTCCTCACTATTCCAAAGGTGAGCTCCGAGTCTGTTTTCGCACTCTCCTTTAAACACCCTTACGTCAGAACTTCGCCATCCTCGATTCCTCTCTCTCCCTATTTATTCTTGCAACCTCATAACCGCAGTTATATTCTGATGAAATTTATCACAAACCTTCTCGATCATTCTTGCTTCCCGTTCAGCGCGAGGCACTTTCCAACGACCCGCAGACGCTCCTAGTCGACATTTCCCGATCCATACTCTCCTACTTTATCTGAATCAAGATTTGAAACCACACGCTGTCGAATGCCCTCCTACCTCCCAACATCACTGCGTCACCGAAGCCTATCCCCTCCGCTGCGACACTTCCCGCACCGCCGCGCCGGTCGGTCCCTTTGATTGAGAAACCGATCGCTTCGGCCGCGAGCTAATGCACACTAGTCAAAGCGGCGTTTTTTCAGGTCTGCATGCTGTGAAAGGATTTTCTGGCACAGTGACTCCAAGAGGCGGCGGTCGGTCGGTCGGCCAACGCGTGGACCGGCGTGGCGGTCGCCGCTTCACACGACCGCCCACCACCGCTCTCCTCCTCTGCCCTCCGCGTCACGTCATCGTGGCCCTCCCATACGAGATCCCAACCTCACCATCCTCCTACTTCTCATAGAAAATCAGTCCTGTTCCCTCTCCTTCCACGGGCGAGGAACTCTCTCCGTTAAACGTCACCCGTCCCGTGCTCATCCGTTTAAGAAACCGTGTCCTCAAACTCTAGTCGATTCCATTATACATCGTCACTTTCACGATTCCCATCCCACGTCGTCCAATGCCCCTTAAGATGAAGCAAGCACGACTTCAATATTCCGACAATAATTTTGTCATTTTAAAACCCTTTGGTTCTTTTACCTCATGGTTCAAATTTTGCGGAATAAAGTGGGTCAACCTCAAGGATACATTTGAATAGTTTTTTTAGAATGAGTTTAGTTAAGGAGATTAGTATTATTTTTGGTGCGCAAATTGATGGTCTTTCTTACTCCACCGCATTCCTAAGAAAGGTCGCTAATGTAGCTCCAGTATACAAAAGTGTTGAAGAAAGATTACAAACATTCTCAGCATTTATATCTAAAAATGTAGAATCATGGTCCATAATTCTTTGAGGTTTCACGGAAGTTTATTATGACTAAAGTACTATTAGTATTACAATAAGGAAGTTTTTTCCTGTTAGCTAAGCTTATTCTCGTATCACTTAAAATATGTCAAATATTACCAACGCATTTTTTAAAGTTCTGTACATTTTCAGAAAGAATGCAATTCATACACTTTTCTTATTACGTATTCGAATGCATTGAAGTTCAACAGCTGAATAATGTTCAATGTCTTATTTATTTATTATTCTCACTCAATATTTCCAGCTGTGCCCAACGATCATCCACGGAAATTAAAAGTCACATTTTGTTTAATGTAGTAAAGGGTGCGCTCAGGTTAATAACCTCAAGGTGGTGTTACACAACCTCAGTTCTGGTGAAGTGCGAAAGGGCGTTTTCATAAGGTGTCTTCATCATTTTTTAAGATCTTTATCTGTGCGAAAACAGTCATAATCCAGTCTCAAACGACAATGGAAAGTGGAAAAAGTTCCATGGTGCTGAAAACTCTAGCTCAAGTCTGATAATTTGGAATATTTGAAATTTAGTTTGAATTTACGATTTGAAGGTGCATAGAAATTTTCAGCTCTTTGGGAATGTTTCGTAGATTCTATATTTATTTTGGTTGGGCCATATGTCTTCCCGAAGGGTTAAGACCGGATGAAGTGAAATGGGTCTAATTGTATTCTGTGAGAGTGAGAATTCGTATGCCAACTGCGTAAACCAACTCTACATGTTTTAATATGGTTGAAAATTGTATTTTTTAGCCTTATATACAAAAGAAATTTGTAGCAAGTCGTCACTTAAAAGATGAAATTGTTATTATAAAAGTGGGTGACAGAAACGTTTCCTATGATCTCTGATACTCCATTTAAACAACCAATTTTGTTTCAGAATTTTTGAATCATTGCTGAATATTAAGCAAGGAACGTATTATCAAAAATTGAATTCATACAAGTTATTTAGATATTCATTAATAAAATCATGTTAAGAATATATGATTTTCATACAAATGTCTACTTTCAATGTAAATGACCAGTGTCATCCGCGTGGTCTATCTCGTTTCATTCGTAAGTGTGACCTTTGCAGGGTTAATTAAAAATTGGCGTAGTTCTCCCTTCTCATTGTTTACTTGGATGGAATAATAGAGATTAGTTTTAGTAGTTCCACAAGGCAGAAGAGGAATTTTCTATTTCATATTTATAATTTTTGTTGTCTAAATTTCATTTCGCATTTATCTTTCCCATAATGATCCCTATTTATTTTCTCAGAACTGAAGGAGGTCAATAAATAATTTGTTAAGCAGGTGAAACATTTTCTTCTTCAAAGTCCTAATCGTCTTTGATTCCAGGTTGTATTTTTACTGAGACCAGTGTCACATCCGTGAATTGGAACGAGATGTCATGAACGTACATCGGGGGATGGTACAAATTTTGCTATTAGTACTTCATCATGAAATTTATCCCAAGTCTTATTTCTATCTACGCTCAAGTTTACCCCAGCAAAAAAGGGTATTGTTCGACCGCGTAATTGGAATATGACTTTTTGATATTTGATAACCTCTAAAACGCGTCGAAACATAAAACTCCGTCGTTTATACGTCATCACGGTATTATTCTAATCACGAAAAGCAAAATAATCATTTAAAGGCTGCTCGAATAATGAAAGGGAGGGAGATCATACTGATAGGATATCCAAGAAGCCTATGTTGCTTCCATATAAGTGTAACGCCAGCGTTTCCCTTCACTGACATCAATAAGCTTGAAGGAACATGTGTGACTGCAAGGGTGTTCTCGTTCCACATGAAAGAAACTCACTTAGGTGAATGGGTCATTGCTGGATCTTCAAAGCTTTCCTCAATGTACTACGACGAAGTTCTTTACATTCTGCGATACTACTTTGTGAACGCGATGCACTAGCATGAAAAACTCCAATGCCTGACAAGATCCGGGTTGAATAAATTTATTTTGTCATTTTTATCCCTCAATTTTATGTTTTGCTCTGTGACACTCGCCGTTTCCTGCATGAGAAGAATCATTTCTATTCAAACAAAGCAACTGCGTATCAGTAGCTTTCCTGTTGTTCTGTCGTTCCAGGAAAATTGCAAGGTGTGGCCTTCCATTTTATTCTCGTCCAATATATTGGTGATCATAAAAGGTCAACACTTGCAACAAAGAGGTTAAGTATGTTTCTGAAAGACAAGGAGCTATTTCGGGTGAAGTATCTTTAACTATCACCGTGTTTTACATCTCAAGTAAAATTCTCAACGGAAAGCAATATAATTCAGTGCGAGGTTCCTACCTTTTTCCCCTCCTTTCAATCCCGATATGTTTGTTTGCTTGTACAATTTTAATAAGAATTTTTAAAATATATTTTATACAGCATATATTTCCTAAATAATAGTAAATTTATTTCACCGATATCTATCTTATCAGTAGTGATATGATATTCCAGCAAAGAGGTTACTCTAAAAAACTCATTTTAAATAAATTAAATATTATATTAAGAAAGTGTGATAAAATCTTATTTATAATATTGTATGACGTATTTTTCTGCCTCAACTGTACATATTTGTAACCACATTGAATTTGTCTATATTTTTCCTGGAATTACTTTTTAGATAAGGAATATTTTTAAAAAGTTTTATTTTAAATCAAATAGAGTAAGAAAATATTTTATAAACAAATCAAACTAACCTTAAAAGTAATTTGCCGTTCTTATTCAATATATATTTGTTGCTATGTCAAGCATTACCGGTGGTCAAAAGAAGAATTTTCGTCAGTATGTTGGCGCAATTATGTTATTCCTACATGAACTCCCATCCCTTCGTCATCGTCATCCCTTCCTATACATATTAAATACAAATAGTGCAAATTAAAATGAGCAATACATGGTCAAAATCGGACGTTTTTTGAATCTTTGGAAGCCTATAACTCTAAAACCAAAATAAATCTGAAATTTTCTGTTTTGATATACGTTTAAGGAGAACTACAAGTGTGTTAAAAATATAGAAATCTGAGACGTCAAGATCATTGGATAATTTGACATAAAATAATCCAGTACTGTCCTTAACTCTAAAAATATTTCCTACAGCCGGACAACGACGGATTAATTTAGTTACTCTGTTTATAAAATTGAAATTACTGACACGATGCGACTGTTTACTTCATACCAAATCATTTCCCGATTGGTTTAGGAGATCGATCCTTAAGCGTTGATGTGTGTTTCTCATGATCATTTATCGAAATCTTAGCTTCTTAATATTAATCATTTGTGACGCACACCTATCCAACTCTGTTGAAGTTGAACGGAGACTTGTTCGGGAAGCTAGAGGTCTTTAAACACACGGACTCAGTTACAAACTGTTCACCTTTCAAAGGCGACTGAGGAGTAACATAAGTTAAACCAATTTTAGTAAAGTTGCGGGAGGATCGGAAACGATTCCCAGAATGACTGACTGGCGAAAATTAAACGGCAGTATCCCAATTTTCCTCGTTCCAAGATTCCTCCACAAAACACTACCCAATTATCTATTATTAACTATCCCAAGTAATCCCTTCTTCGGAATCTGACTCCTAGCTCCAAATTCTTCAGTTTTATATCTCACTTTTCCAACATTATTCGATAATGGAAGATATCGTTTTCATATACTTCTCCGTTTTCTCATTCTCATAATTGAAAACGTGAGAACTCAAAGCTGTTTCGAATTTTAAGTTATTTCATTTGCCTCCTATTGTTTTCCACTCAATCTGTGACGTAATTTATAATACTTCATGTGATGTATATTTTTTCTATTAAATCATCATTGAAATATATTCCAAAAGTCTACTCCGCTTTCTCCGCTACTTATTCTGTGAACCTCCCGTTAATCTCGTTTCCTTCTTCTTTTATTCGAAGGTGCAATAAAATGTTTGAGTTCCTAGAAATCCCGGAAGCCATTCTTCCTCACATCTACTCACTCAGAATAATCAATGCCTCATAAGCACCACCTCCCATCTCATCTCGCGCCCGAATTCCTCACCGCGTCGCCAACAACCCACCCCTTTTTGTGACTAGGAATCAGGTCCGCTCTCCGCTCTGCTCTATATGCCCTGATGTCCGCAGGCCAACGCGCGCGAGAGCTGCCTCCAGCATGGCGCCAACAATTTGGGTATTGATCACTTCCGGCCGCACACACGCGCGGGCTTTCGCGCGGCCAAAGGCGGTTGGTAGCCGGAGGCTACAGGCGAGCAGGAAGGCGCAAGGCGATCCTCATGACGGGGTCAGGAACACGTCCGAGTGACAGAAAGTGTTGCTATCGAACGCTGATTGACAAGGAAACAATCTCTGTTGCTTTGTAAATAAGGATGTATTGTAAAACCGTAAACGTAAGTTATAACACTACAAAATTATTAATTAGTAAATACTTTTAATATGGTAAATAAGTAAATGTAAATTTTATGAAAATAAGCAATACGTATATATTTATGCATTACTACATAAGTAATAATTAAATGTAAATATTTAATTAATATTTTTCAACAAAGAAAAAATAATTATATAATGTAAATAGTATGGATGAATGGAAGTGTGGATAGTGTGTGGTTTTGACTGGACGGGTCTTGAGGGGTTCTCCCTTCACCCCCCAATCCCTTCTCCGTTCCTTGCGACCAGAAAACAAGAAAGTAGGTCCTATCAGCCCAAGAACAAGTAACAAACAAACGTGACTCATAAGGAGAAGGTCGATGATGACGATACAAAGTGGCTAATGTATCGAGCATCTACACTCTCCTGAAGCAACAAGTGACTGTCCTCCACGCGAGACACCGAGTATTGAAGGGTATTTGGGATTACTCCAAGATTATGTAAATACAACCTAAAACAAAAAGTCAAACTACCCCACAACAGACCCCGAATGTGCCAAAAGAGTTCACCGAGGGTAGAGCTCTGAAATTACTTGACCTCGGCACTAGAATTTTTGTCAGGCACATTGGTTGCAATTAATAATTCCAAAATTATCCAAAAAGAGGATCGATATCTAATTTATTACTCTAACTTTTATTACTCTAATTTTTTAATTTTTCCACTTTCAGAATGACAAAAATGTTTCGAGGTGTATAGACGAACGTAAGTGACAATGAAAAGTTAACTACAAAGGGAAAAGAACGAAGAAAAGGGTATGATGGGGAAAGTAATGAAAAAAATCCCAAGAATGCCGTGTAGGTTTGCACGGTTAATGTGTAAAAGGAAGTGAAGGAATTCCAGAAGAAGTGGGAAAATCAACCAAGTTTGTTTTTATTCAAAACATCCGAGAAAGTCCGGTTCAACCTTGAAAATTATTTTCACATACAACACAGTCACCAAAATGGAAAAATATTATATATCTTGGTAATAGGCTGCGATACAGTGTACGGATATGAATACAATATAATTCTTACATTCAAATAGATGTTTGTAAATATATTTAAATTCTTGTTTGAATAATAAAAACATATAGTAAAAGTTTGATATATTGTAAGTGCCAAAAACAAAACTTTTTCGGGCCTGAAACCTTTTTGATCACATCGTAACCTAATTTATATGTTTAAACGTAACTTCGTCGGACCTAAAATTCGTAAGTTTCATCGTAATATACACGGTTAGAGTCGTCTAGGAACGATAAATGTCCTTTCCTTGACATCAAAAACAGTGAAAGGCTCGCCATTTGCCGAAGAAATGGAAACACATCTATTCATTTTGACTCGTAATTGTATTAGAGGTAGTAGAATGTCCATCTCTAGTAGAACTACAGAAAGTTATGGTAGAAGTCTTTGGTGGCTAGACAACTGAATGCACCAATAAGTTACAGAATAATAACTGGGTTTGGATTCAAATGGATTTGAGGTAAAAACTATTGGTCGAATCCAGAGACGAGAGGTATCTCTAGAGTAGAACGCTTTCTATAGTGTCTGATGGGATGCTCTGGTGTTTGAATGGTTCGGAAATATTTGTGTTCTCCCACCGTTAGTGGGAAATAAATATATAAAATAACATAAAATAGAAAATTGTCAAAGAAAAATTGCATGAAGTGGGTCTCAGTCCTTTCTTACTTTATAAATAGGGGACACGATAGCTCACAGAATGCACTACATGAATGTGTTACGCATTTCAAAGGACGACAATTGTTAGACGATTAAGTGGGCTCAGAGTTAAGTCTTGAAATTACAGAATATACACAGATATTTCCATTAGCTTTTGCAGAACTAGAAACATGTTCTCCAGAAGTTGTGTATCAAAGATTCTGATTTTAAAATCGATTATATTTTCCGATGCATTTGTAAATTAAATATATTACTAGGGGTAATGAACAAATTATAATCAATGAAGTTTGCCTTAAATTATTAAGTTCTAAATTATTAGCATTGGTTATGGTTTTAATCTCATGTAATTCTTTTATCTATGTTTACAGTGATTTGGTTTCCGCATAAAATTTGTGGGAGGCACGCAAAGAGAGGTTCGCATTTTGTTATCGTTTCGAATTTTTCTACGGTTTCTTAGTATTGTATTGTCATCTAAGTTGTAATTCTAAATTTGGCAGTTTCTTGGTTGACATCATAAACGAAAAGAAGTTGTCTTAGTTTGATCCAAATGATTTTTATTGTACAAAGCGGTACAAATTTGAGATATTGTCGAAGTATTCTGTTCTTCATAAACCAATTCAAAATTTGCGCTTGCGTGTAGGTAAGTTTGTTTAACTTCCATTACGTGCTACACACCGAACTCTTTAGGAATTGCGCTCACTGACTCGATACGGTCGGTATTGCTCGATTCAGTTCAGTACGGAAGGTAATACTTAACGGGGGGTCGCACACTAACTAGATCGGTCAATTTATGTATTTTTTAATTTTTTTTTCGGACAGTCAATGTGGTACGAAGACTTCTGAACTTCCTACAATTCAATTTCGTTGTCTGGCTCCTTGCCTTGTGTTTTGCGCGACATGTAGGCCAGCGCTGTCAAACTGGCGGCCCGCAAAACTATTTTTACGGCTGGCGAGTGTTATAATTTTGCATAAAATTTTGCATCAAACGTAGGGGTGTCAAAAGTTTGTTTTGTCTATGTCAGAATGATATGCTGTCAGAACTAATATTTGACGTAGCATGTCTAGTCTGAGTAATTACAAAATCGTGTTCAGAATAATCCCCTCATACATTACAATATGAAAACATTTTATTATAAAATAAGTATTAAAAATACTTTTTAAAAATAAAGAAATATACTATTTAATATTCACAGCTTGAAATAATATACATTTGTCGACTAAAATCGAAATATCCTTACAAATAAATAAAGAAATAAGACCCATTAGTTTAATTCATTGTGTAACATTTTGCCAAACTCTATCCCGTACCGGTCCAATCGATCGATAGTATACAGAAAATGGCCCGCGGGCTAAGATAAGTTTGACAGCGCTGGAGTAAGCTATAAAAAGTTGCGAATGTAATTTAAGTTAGAGAAGATGATACAAGGAGACGAAGTAAGGTCAGATTCTGGATTCACATCTATAGGATGAGATTAGAACTTGGGAGAATATCATACCCTGTTCCAGAAATCTTCCCAAAAATCACGCCTCATATTGTTGATGTACTTTGGATGCAACAAAATTAATTTAGGCACATTCATTGTGTTTGCTCAAGAGAATGCAAATGAAATGTGCGAAAAGCTCGTCTAGATACACGAGTGCATACAAAATTGCCAGCGAATTACCTGTACGTCGGAATATCCAAAAGATCTTTCTCTTGGACTTTTTACAAACTGTGGAAAATGTGGATCGTCTCGTCCTGATCGTGATAAAATGTGTGCACCACTTAGGAAACATTGAAATCATGTTTAGAAAAATTCATCGCGTTACATCCGTCTACACACTATCAACCCTTTGCACACTTGGTTTCATTATGGAAATATATTTACATTATTTTATTATTCATTGTTTCTCCATTCCACATTTCTTTTTGGCTTCTGCTAACATTTATCATCCTATGGAACACCGATTTTATTGCGGAATAAAGGGGGACCGGGAGGTCAATATACCGGCAGAAATATCGATTGTTTAGTAGTAACTTTTGTTTAATGCACAATTAACATGGGTATTAGCGTGTCTGAAATGATGGACATTTATTTCATTTTTTTGCTCCTCCAATAAAAACTACGTTTTATACATTTGCTATTTGTTTTACTGGATGGAATAGAAGTTACTCGTTGGAATAGAAATTGCTGTGCCGCACCTTGTAGAAATAAGTGCACGGACCGGTAGAGTGTACCACAGTGGGAAAATATCGATTAGTCTCTGTGAATATCTGGAGTAGGGACGTTGAAAAAAAATCAATTGGGGCTTCCCAGTCCCAACCAGAAAAGTTGACTCTAGTCAATTTCGCTCGGAAACGCGAATGGAATGCAAAAGTGGTGTAGAAGTCGACTTCTGGGTTCGCATGCGCGTTGGGTTACTGAAATGCTTTTTGTGAGGTAAACGGTCACCATATGCTTAATAAACAATGAATTACTTGGCGATTCTTTCAATTCGAATCTTCTGACTAGACTCAACTCTCATCCTCAGCCCAGCGCGATTATTCTGAATCTTTGTGAGACTATCGATTGTTCTGACTGCGCTCAACTCTCCTCCTCAGCCAAGTTGACTACAGTCATTTTTTCACATAAATGGAATTCTCGGAAAATTGACTAGTCGACTTCAGTCAGCAGTTGGCGTAACTGGAAAGCCCCAAATATATCATATGAACGGTATTTTTTCGATATATCGATATTTTTGATCGATATATATTTAACGATGTATCGATCTATCGATATTAAAATTACAGAATCGTCCTCTGATATTTTTTGGAATTTTAATATTTTAGAAATTTTAATTATTATGTTATTCTAAAGAATATTGAAAATATTAAATTTAAAAACAGTGTAAGAGATAAAAGTCTGAAATAGTGAGATTGAAATCTTACTTATCTCGCATTAGTTAAAATTGAATTAACGTGAGAAAGTTATTGGAATATCTTCTGGGTGGCATGAGAACAAGTGCACGCGTTGTCTCACAGGCAGTCGATCCTGTCAACCTCGTTGTCTATGTCACCGCAAGCTTCACATCGGGTTGAAACATTCCCAGTCCCTCTGCACCGCAACGTCCTTGACTGGCGAAAGACCTGTCAATCTATTACAAAATTCTCCGATCGAAATGCTAATTCTTGCTTCTTCAACCTTTGCTACCATTGTGGATGTATGAACAGGGAAGTCAGTAGATCTACACGTGGTGGAACGGTCAGATCGTTGTCTAGTCACCCACTCCTGTAGAGTTGGTGGGTAGAGCCGCTTCTGCGAGTATTTGGCGGTGTTCGTCGTTTACGTGAGGAGAAATTCTTTTTAACGATCTTGTGGTAAAATAATTACAATTTGTCAAAAAGCAGTCATATTCCGTATGATCACGCGAATGGTAAAGCGTATGTGAATTGTCAAAATGTGTCATGTTATTTATTATATTTTGTAATTTTTCTACCATTATTTTGTCAAAAAATCGTAATAATAGCAATAGATTTATGTATACACTTATTAAATAAAGTTATGCCAAAATAATTATCAATCAGATTTTGAATAATTATAAGTAAACATTGAACGGGAATAAAACAAAGAATCCATATTAATACATAAATCCACTAGTTTAATTTAAACTAGGAAAGAACATAAAACTATAGTAAGCATATCTTTAAATTTCTATTAAATAATATCTTTAAATTTATATTTCTATACTTTGTTATTAAAGACATCAAACTAATTTAAAATCACAGCATGTAGAGTATGCCATGGGTGTAGTTAAACCCATGAGCCATTATTTTTATAGAAGAATTTAGAAATGGCACTAATGTTTAACATTCTCGGAGCGCAAACATTATCATTACACTATTGTTTCATAATTTATTTTTTATTAGACTCTTTCTAAGCTTAGAAACATAAGAATGACGTCATTTTCGGACTCAATTTATCATGATGCGAATATTTCAGATATTAGAAAATTATTTCTTTAAAAATAAAAACTAAAAGGTTGTAGTTTGTCATGTAATACCCAGTGGTTGAAACCGTTATAATTATAGATACTTGAAGTTTTTTTCCTTCGGGTTGTAGGGCTCGGCAACGTCAAGGTCATTAGAGCCTTTGATACTTGGATTAATATTTAAATAGAAAGTAACTGAGAAGGCCCGAAGGAAATATATGTACCAAATTAAGCTTAATTTGTTCTGCGCAGACTTGTAAGAAACACAATTTTTTTGAAGTGACTGTCTCAATTTTATAATATGAAAAATATTACATCGACTGAAATCAAGTTTCAACATTTTGATGAGAAATACTTATTTTGAAAATATATACGTAAATGTAAAACATTCACCCAAAAGGACGTTTACTGCATAGTTATAAACTATGGTATCCCGGTTGGCAGATGGTCGTAAAATTTTGTTTCATTAGAAAAAATCACCTTCCAAGAGCTCAAGTCTATTAATTTTTATTTATTTACAATTAATTTGTTTTATTTGTGCGAGGTTTTTGTACAGATTTGTATCTAATGTTGTTATTATAGGCGATGGAAGCTCGTTTCGTGGCATTAAATGTATATCCGTTTAAAACCATACAAGTGCATTGTAACTCTTGTAAGCGAATAACTATTACGTTCTGTATTAATAATGTCACAGTGACGAAGCCTAAACTCGTATCACAATGTGATAACTTATCACATATATTCTCCAAGTGTAGGGTACACGGAAGAAATATGTTCGTATCACAATGTTTAAGGTGTGAAATTTCTATGCAAATGTACTCGCAAAATTGGCGGAGTTGGTGTAAGATTTAACACTCAGATTTCAAGAAGATATGTTTCGACCTTCGGCTTCGTCAGACCATAAGAGTTACAGCATCTCATTTTGAAATTTGTGACTTTAAAGTGGTTTTGTTTTCATTTTCTTTAACACTATATAAGACGCTTACGGAATCGTTTGTGTGATATTAGTCGTATCGCCCTTACTCTATGAGTCATTTCGTGTGAAGCGGATACCAAAAAAAAATTCATCAGTCTTTCAAATTGTTTCTCTTTTGCTCGAGTTGTACTCATGGAAGTCCTTAAGAAAAATATAAAGTGATTTTATGTACCAAGCGCAGTTACTGACTTTCGGGCATTTACAGATTTGGCTCTATATGAAGTGGAGCTAGTTTCGAGTACAATTCTTTAGTCGAACAAACAAAGGACTAAATTAGAAAGATTTTTTTTACGAAATAAAATTATCTTTTCTGTAATGATATTAATTTTGAAGTTAATTTTTTTTGTACAGAAAAAACTGAATTTCTTAGGATCTGAAAAAACTCTCAGAACACTGATTTTTTTCGAAGTCCTTGGCTTAAATAAATGGTAAAATTCCTTGCTAGCATCTGGAAAGTATATTAACTGTATTATCCCGCAGTTGATAAATTATAAATTATGTCTGTCTTATAAATTATTTACTAAAGGAAGTATTTATTCGTTAATAAAGACAAAATGTACATTTGTTAATATCATATATTCTATAGTCTAGCGCATAAAAAACGTTTTGATTGTTTGTAAACTTTCTTTATCGCGATATTTGTCATAAGCAAATGTAATGAAATGTTCTTTTCGAAATATTATTAGTATCATAGAACAGATTAACTAAATTATGTCCCCTTCGTGGCTACGGTGTCAGCGTGATCGCTCGTCACCAAGTCATCCCGGGTTCAATTCCTCGGTGGGGCAAGATAAAATTTGTAGCTTTTCATTTTTCATACATCACAGTTATTTAAAGTTCACCCTCTGCGACTAACAACAGCAGTTGTAATAATCGGATACAGCAATCTGGATCCCATCTAGACGCTGATCCTCCGATCTCAGTAAAATTCACGATGTGTCTAGTGAGGAAACTCTCACAAAAACTGAGCCTTACTGGCACTCGTCATTCGTGGTCATAGCTGGCCGAAGTAGATAGACATATTCAATGATCTTGAGGTTATTTAATCATATTTTCTCAAATAACAGAAAAAACTGTATCAGATTACTTCAATTGGCATACGATTTTTTATCGATCTGTATTTATTATTTATCATGTTCCATTTTTCTTTCGACCTCAAATTTGATATAACTTTTTTATAATTTATATAGTTTTTTATCATTCAAGACCTATACGCGAAATTATAAAAAATATTTATTATTTATGGAGTTTTGTGACAACCATTTTTTTGTTAATAATATCTCAAATAGTACTCCATTTCAGACAAATTATTTACTTCTTTAAGTTGAAAAACACTTGTTAATGCAGACAAAAAATATAAATAGTTATTATCATATTTTACGATCAAGTCTATAAATACGTTTGCTATGGCTGTTCAGTTTGTAAATTTTCTTGATACTGATATTTGTGTACAGCAAATTTAATTAATAATTCTTTGCGAAATATTATTTTAGTACCGTTAAACAATTTATGCAAATTTGTAATTATTTCCCAAAATTATCCCGATATATCGATATTTTCTTTCGATATATCAAATGATCGATATAATATATTTTTGAAATGTCGATATGATGTTGATATTTTTTCGATATCAACATCCCTAATCTGGAGAGATCAAAGTATGACAGCGGACGGGGTGTGAGAGGGAATACGGAATGATGGTGCAGGGCAGAGCATCGTGGGACGTGACGCTAGTAGGGCAGAGTTTGATTGGCGGGCACTCTGGCTGCGAGGATAAGCGGAGGCTTCATAATACAGAACCACAACTCGAGGTTGGCTCAACAAGTGCAAGTTTTATTTTAGATTGTTAATTAATATAATTGGATTCTTTTAAAACATCCCATTCGTTGCTTATTTCATTGTCGACCTGATGCACAGTCACTCAGTAGTTCAGTGTGTATCAACTTGCAGATATTAATTCGTCCGAGAATTATCGCCCATATTATCGCACCGGAACCAAGAGACGAGAGCTGCGTCTGCAAAGTCGTTCATCTACGTGGTTCCTCGTTTATGGTCATTCTGCGACAAAGACGTATATTGTATCATTTGGTTGCAGTTATATTGTGAAAATTTATTATATTTGTAGATTCATTGAAGATGACGGCAATGTCATCAGATCTGGTTTCGGATAAAAGAAGAAATAAATTGGTTGAGTCCATGAAGACTTGTTTTACATGTATTTTGTAATTTGTGGCGGCTACTTTACGTAACAGTTGCAATAATGAGAAATATTATCTATGCAAATGTTTGTCCCATTTGTTTGATGTTGTAATGAATTATTAGTTATTTGTTTCGTTCTTTCAGTATAATAAATACGATAAATAATTAATAGAAATAAATATTAAATAAATAAATAAACTTTGTTGTCAGAAAAGTAGTTGCATCCTGAAAATGACCACGTGGGGGATAATAAACTAAGTTACTTTCTGGAAACAAGCAAGAGACCATCTCATCAATTCCGATCAAGACCACAAGGGCAGTGGCGGATTTAATATTTAAAAAAAGAAATAATTTCATAAATACATACTGTTATCCATTTATTTTTCCAAAATGAATTGTAGTTATTAGGTCCAGTATAACAATTCGAGAATAATAAAACAAAAGTGTTTATGACATTCCCGCCCATGGAAAATCACCACCATCCGAAGGAAAACTGGAGAAAAACTCGGGACCGGATAAAAATTAGTAATGGGAAACATTTATTATTAGGTTGATTCACTAATGATTTAGTTTCATAAGCTCTATTGTGAAAAAGAAATTCGAGCGAAATGTATGTTAAAAAATAAAATGAGAGCAATCAAAATAAAAAATGACCGAATATTTTACATGCAAGGGACACTTGAGGTACTTGAGTTGTAAGGTAAATATATTACGAGTCGTACATTTAGACCGTTTTCTTCATACCACAAAATATTTATTAAAATTGTCAGTATTATCTGTATAGCGAAGCAAACTACGCTAATGATCTTTCAACCAAAATATAATCATCTGAGTGCCATACCGCTTAAATTATTTTTTATTTTCCATTTAATGCTCCATGACTCAAATATTTTACGTTTGATTCATATATGAATTATTTCTGGGCTCCATTTCTTTTTCAAAATAAGTTCAACATGTGCTGTAACGCTTCTTAGTGCCAACTACACTTGATTCACATTCTAAAATGACATATTTTTTTATGTGTACATTCGAAACAATTTTTTCGTCTTGCCTCAAACTAAATGACTTGTGAATCTCTCTGCTCTACATGTTTAAATATCTTTTACTTTGGAAAACATTTAAAACACTATAATTCACGTTCTTGTCTTTGAAAAATCTTGAAAAGCAATTAACCCAGGAAAATATGTAAATGCAAATAGACTACTTAGCACTTCCACCTATACTTAGATTATTGTCGTTATGCAACCAATTATAAATAAACATAATTGCAACAAAACGTTATATTTATAAAGTTCTTCCCTAAGATTTTTCTTTCATGGTAATTCTACGGAGATAATAAAAGGTTATTTACCCTACAAACAATTAAACCCCTAGAGCTCCTTGTCATAGAGAAACCGTCTCGATCCCTTTTCAAATGCTGACCTTTGAAGGCTATCAAATTAGGTGGTAGACAAGAAGAGAACGCACGGTCATAACTTGTATGTGCCGGACACTACAAAAGTAACAGGAAGGGATGTGATATGCACTTGCTTCCCTGAACGCACGAAACGGCGCATGGCATAGAGGAAAGCATAAAATGGACGAATAAAAATGACTCAATAAATTTATGAAACGCGTATCATGAGTTGAGGATCGGCGAATAGTGGATGCTAGAACATATTGTCTGCGAAGTGTAACCGGAGACAGGAAATGGACTCGTCGGAGACTTCACGTTGAAGATCCTAAACTGACCTACTGACCTTAGCAAGTATCCAGGGTTCCGTAAAACGGAGTTTATGCTGATTAGATTGAGAGAGGAGAATGTGCTTCTTGGCCTTGTTTATACATTCGACAGTTAACCTTCTCCGCGATTTCATGATAAAAATGTATTAAACAATTATTTTTCTCATTACATCTTTATTGTTAAAGTAAAAACAATGATTTGCAGCAACTCCGGGAAAATATTTTGTGCTGGAAATTGTTATGGTCACGTTTGGATGTTTTGAGTGATATATAAAGTTTTTTAAAACTGTTTATTCTTTAAATGTAATTATTATTTAGTGTTGGTGAATCTATCAAATAAAGTAAGTTTTCGCTTATGTGATGAAGAATTACTATATTGAAATAAAATGTGTGTAACATACGACCACAATTTAACGAGCTGGAAGTTCATGCAATAAAACTTTTTAAAAATACAAATAAATTCTCTGATAGACTTTATTTTAAACAATTCATATTGCAAGATAATTAAAATATTTGACATAAAGCAATAAGTCCAATAAAAAATCCCCATTTAGAGAGGTCGTTTGATCTCCCATAATTTATAGATGTATTTATCGGAGTGGAAATGCATTGAATGGAAGCAATGCTAGAAGTAAGCTATGTGTGTCATAACTAAGGAAACGATTTCCTTGTTTTAAAAATAAGTGAATTTCAAACGAGCACCGTGCAACATCAACTTGATTAATATAATTTATAGTAAATCTTAGAAAACCACTGTGTGTGCTCAAGTTGCAAATATCCGTAGTGTTATTAACGCGGTTCTCCGTAATCAACTACCAAATGACCTCTTTGTAAAAAAGAATTCCCAGGAGAACATACCCAAGAGAAGAACAAATAAGTGAAAGAAAAGAAATTAACTTCGAGAATGGACCGTAATGATAATTATATGCAAAACGTACATTCAATACCTTTCCCTCAAATCTGGTGATTTGTCCTCTGCATTGATTTCAAGTAGGGATGTGCGGATTTTGATTTTCGATAGCTCCCGAAAACCGCTATTCTCAATATTTTTGGCAATTGCACTAAATATGATTCAAGTCGAAAGATAATTAATAACATTTTTCCTCTTGCTTCCATCTTGTTATCCACTTTGCACTTGATACGTTAGGGGAAAAAATTAATCGCTACGAATTATCACAAAAATAAACTTCACAAATATTTTCATGTTAGGCGTATTCGTTTTTTTATAATTCGATCACCAAATTGGTAATAAAGATGGTAATGGAAAACCGGAAGTAATAATTCGATAGCTCTAGTTTTGTATTTTAATTTCGTAATTGTATTCATTGGATTAAAACGAAGTGTTAAACTGAACGTATACAACCAATGAGTTTGACATGGAATTGTTAAAAACATGAATAAAAATTTAAAAAATGTTATTGGCAATGTGAATATGAGCTGATGACACAATACGGCAAATTTTCTTTGGAAGGTAAGCATAGAGGCGGAATGTAGGAAATAATTTTAATCGAATATGAAACTGAGAATCGAGGTAGAATAAACGGAATTGAGATGGAAATTGAAATCGAAATATTAGGAATTGATGTTTCACTAGTATTAAGTGTGTTATTCTCTATTTCCACTCTTTGGAGCTCTGCAAATAGCACGCCTTTCTCTTCAATCTTCTCGCGAAAAGAAAATCACGAATACTTTTCATATCCTTTGAATTTTGACCCCGCCCCTTTTCGTGAGAAGCGTCGCCACCCACCCTTTCTCTGCTGCGTCTGATACTGGAGGGAGAACCCACGCGACGTAACCTCTCAAAAAGAATAGGGAAAGAAAAGACTGCACCTTTCATCCCACCGCCATTGCGTTTCTATGAGCGCTCGAAACTCAATTGTGTGTGCGTGGAAAGACTCCTTTGGCGTGGGACTTGTGCTGCTTCCTATTAACTGGCCGGACAGAGCCCCTCCACGAAGCAGTCTCGACACTATGTCGCGCCGCTGTCGCCGCCCTGCGGAAGACTTGTTGGTGTCACACTATTGGGGAATCTTACAAAAGCACTTTGTAAACAAGCAGGTTTAAATTATCCTTTAGTGTGAAAATTATATTAAAAAACAGATGTTGTTGTTTGTTGTGAAGGAAAAATTCAAAACAAAATCTGAAGCTACAATCCCAGAAGCAAAGCAAGTTCCTTTTATCTAGAAGTTAATCCTCCAAAGTTTTCAAAAATATGGAAGATATTATTCTTTGAATGAATCTGACGGTGTGATACTAGCGTCAAGAGAACATCTAGTAATAATGGAGAGTGTCTCTATTAATGGGTATAAGATCTGCTCTGAATTGTATTGCTACGATTCTCTTTTGGATTTCTCAAGAACATTTGCAGTTAAATTTAAAAAAATCAATATTTTTGAACATTTTTTTTTCACACTGCAAAAGTATAGTCGTGTAAATTAATTCTTTTATAGTAAATATTCAAGTGTCTATATTACTTATCGTGATATAAACTTTGGACTTCATCACCCACCCACCGTTGAATTGAGTCGAAGTTCATTGCATCAGATGAAGTAAATTCAAATACGACGTAAATNCATCACCCACCCACCGTTGAATTGAGTCGAAGTTCATTGCATCAGATGAAGTAAATTCAAATACGACGTAAATGAGCTATTGCCTCCATTTCAGTGAATTCTGTTGACAATTGCTAGCTTGGTAACATATGAATTGTTTATTGTAAAAACATATCTCAACTAAAATCTTTAGAGGGTTCAAAGGAATTTAACATGATTGAAATATCACTTTTATTTTAAGAAATTATGTTTCTTTGTACAATCTTTTTACACAATAATTCTCTTAGACCCACGGAACAATATGTTTGCTTATGGCCAAGTCTACAAAGTCTTGATTTGGAAAAACTAAAACAGTTACCAAAAACCTAGTATTTAGGATCGTGATTGAGTCACTGCTCACGTTTCATATAACCACTTACCGCATTATCCATAAATATATATGGTATAATGTGTTCATAATTATCTCATTACATAATTAATTAGTCTAACTCAGGTATAATTATATCATTACTAATTTGTCAATTGGGTATGCCAGGAGGGGCATAAATGATGATCAATTAAAATTGTAATAAAAATCGTGAAGAAAGTTAACAATTGAATCAAGGTTGGTTTTATTTAGTTGTCACACCGTGATTTCTGTAGTTCATTACAATGAATCAGTTCTGTTTATAGCCAATTTTTAATTTTCCTTGGACTAAATTTGGCCCAATTCTCCTTGAATATCCATTACATAAGGTTAATTAAATAAATTAACCCGAGATAATTCAATTCCGGAGATCGAACTCTGAATCTGAGTAAAAGACACAAAGGTCATTAATAAAACGACATTAGAAAGGATGAACGATAATAATAAAATATTTAAAAACTTGTAATGGAGCTGCATTTCTTCCCTAATGCAATAAAAGCATTTTTTGCGTATTTTTCCGTATCTGTGATCGTAAGGTCGTGTTATCAAGTTTTCAGATAGACAATTTAAATTCAAAAATTTCCGAGCGAGCAGACAACACTACGTGCTAGAAAAGAAGCCGCTTTTTTTCTCTGAAGACAATGGACCATCTCTACCATTTGATGAATTACCAGAGGTAAACAAGGGGGAAAAAAAGGATTACAGAGATTGAGGATACTATGTGAACTTTCGTTATAAAAAGAAACATACCCACGAATATCATGCATGAGTTTGTCAGATATGTTGGAAAAGAGTTAGTCAGTATTAACTTTTATTAGTCTTTTTATCGATCTGTTTCACAATTTCGGAAAGGTCCTGGAGATTTGGTCAAACAAAACTCATAGGCAAGAAAATATGAGAGACCCTGTCATTCACAAATCCCTGGCGATGGTTCAAATACTAGAAAAGTTGACGGAATATTATGTCCAAGTATTATTTGAACAGACCTCATGAACATTTTTGTAATAGTAATAACTTTCGTTTCTTTTGGGAGAATGTTTTATAGAATAACTGCCTTTCTGGAAAAGAGCATTAGTAATATTTGTTGGGAAACATTATTTATTTGGCTTTTGTTGTGCTCTTGAATACGAGTCGAGAATGTGGTGGCTCAAAAGCGAATATTTGTGAGTGAATATTTGTTTTCTCTCACAACTCAAGTTTGAGTTTACTTTTTCAACAAAGTTCCAGCTCTAGGAAACTCGTATGCAGCAATGCCTTATTTGCTTGGAAACGTATTCTGATGACTGTTTTGTCCGAGAAAATTTCAATGTCTGCTTCAGGAAGTTATGAAAAAGTTTACACGTCCGAAGTCAATAAATTATTTTTCAGAATAGGGAACAAAAAGTAGAAACCTGGAATGGTTTGTCAAGATGTGTGTAATTATCCATTTTCCCTGAAACTACTACTACTCACCAAAATATTTAAACATTTTACCTTATTTACTTACAAGTCAAAAGTAAAACCACTTATAACTGAATAACATCCCCTTTCAAATGAAAAGAAAATAGAATCAATTTAAAGTATCTCGTACATGATGTGTTTCATAATCATATAATGATAATCCCTCTAATTTCAAACAAATTTATTGAAAATAATTTCCTATTTGTCTTACTATGTCATATAATAAACATTGCTATTACTGAGTTTTAGATATTAGCAGTTTTTCTCTCACTGATTTTTTATAAAAATTAATGCTGGAAGTTTGCTCATGGTGAAGAAACTGTGATTGAATAAAGGCAAGCTGATAACTGAATTTGTAAAATATATAATCTTAATCTGAACTTCATTAGATTTACAACTAGAGAGTTATGAAGTTATCAATATGATTATAATGAATTAAAAGAACATGAGTGCTGCAGCGAATAGTGACAGCGAATAGTTACGTAGTTTTAGTTGCATTTAACATCAAGTGATTTTCTGGAGCGTTTACGAATCACCAACCTACAAATTGGGACTATCTGAATACTTAAATACAATTACTTATGGAAGATGAACTTACGCGTCAGTTGAGTTTGCAAATGTATTTGCGTTGCTGTTAAGTTATTTCTAAAATAAGCAAAATGTTCTTGTGACGAACAATTCATGACATCAAAGTTGTGAATTTTTAAGTATCGATATTCTAAGAATATTTTTTCGTTCGGTCAATGATGAATTTGTTCCCTTTACAGTAACAATTTCATAAAATTGGAATTAATATGTTCATCTAAATGTACTTACTAAATCAAAATTTTTGTAAATTAAAATATCACTAATAAGAAAAATTAGTAAGTGTCAATTAAAGCAATATGATTTCAGAATCAGTTTGAAAATCTTTAATCTTCAAAATTTCTTTATTGTTATATTAATCCATAAAACTGTTTCTTTAAATTAAATGCATGTCATATGTTTATATAAATATAATGTTTAGAGACTCTCTTAAAAATAGTTTGCGACGCAAAATATATTATAACTTAAGTCAATGGATATAAATCTCCAAATATGCTTTAGTTTTGGAAAATTTAGGTATACTAGTATTTTGATTTAGGTTCACAGAAAGAAGGCAATTTGTGCACTATAATTAATTTAACAAAGGCATATTATCATTTCTTTCCCATCCATACTTTTATTGTGAATGATATTTAATACTACAAAATCTTTTTCTCTTAAATATAATATCGTAGTACTCGGTTAAAAGAGTGTTTTTATATTATCACTTTTATTTGTACGAGTATTTACATATTATTTCTATTTCGTGACTAATTTATCACGTGGCGAAATTAAGAACTATCAATCTCTCTCTTCGAACGGTCCAAGAGAAATCTCAGCAATTTTCATTTCGTCCTCCAACAAATATTCATTTAAAGTACTACGGCCATGACAGTTGACAATTACTTTTAAACAGACGACCAAGCCTCCGCCGACAAAAAGCACGATGAGCAACCTTTAGTCGCAGCACACAATTAACATATACCAGAAACACACTCCTTAATGAAGTAAATAATTAATATTCCTCAACATTCATTTAGTTAGAGCGGTAGCGTTCTTTCGCCAATGCGGTTCTGTCCAAGATTCGCATTTTTCATGAACAACTCCGGTGGTGGAAACAAAATTATCTTACGCTATCTCCTCACACTTTTTCGCTGTCTTGATTTTCACCCGTTACACGAATCGACTGCAAAAATTTTTTTTAGAGATTTTTAAGGCCACTTAGGTCACGATATACTCGTCAGATGTTCATGTATATAGGGGATGGCTGAGTTACAAAATGAGAAAGGGATGAATGAAATGAGAGAAAACAAAATCAGTCTCTCAACCATTGGAATCCGTAGCGTTTGTCATAAGCCATTTGAAGATTGGCAGACGCTATTTTATTGACTCATAATTACCCCTTTGTGTGGCATTGAGGTGGCTAATGAGCCTTTTGAATGACACCACTAATAATCGGCATGGCCCGGCGCGTGGCAATGCGTGGGAGGGCGCGGCGCGGCGCAGCGCCGCCGGGGAACGCGGGCGCGAAGCTTCGTGCTGGGGCAGATCACGAGAGAGAGAGAGAGAGTGCCCGGATCCTTCGGCGTTCGCTAGCTCCCTCTCTCACTTTTCTCGCTCACTCGCACGCCGCAGCGTCGCGCCGGAGGAGGAGGAGGCACGTCGATAGTGTTAGCGTAGGCGCAGCCGGCGCAGACCACGGCGCGGCGCCTGGGGCGGTTCGGGAGTGGCACGCGGCGAGGCGTTCTGCGCATGCACGTTTCCCGGCCCGGCGGGGGTGATGCGGCTGGCCGACCGCGAGCGCGAGAGCGGGAGCGGCAGCGGTGGGGGTGAAGGGTTCTGCGGTGCGGAGGTAGCTCGGGGGCAGAGGCGGCTTCGGCGGTGGGCTTGCAGCCGTTTCACGCCGTCGCCACTGGACCCGTGCTTGAAACACCCTCTCCCACCCAACGTAACTCTTACTCTCACTTATGAGTATTAATCAGCGAGCCACGAAGACACGAGAAACTGAAGATACGGCGGCAAGAAGACATTCCGAGACACCTGTTCCGTTCATCGAGTCTCTTCTCGAGCGCAAACACTCATTCATGTACTTGAGAAAAAATAAGTGTCACAGCCAAAAGCTTTTAATGCGATGAGTTTATTTCATCAAGAGTTTCCTATTGTAGCCCTGCAATTTTACTCCCTCCTTAGAATTTTGCAATGGTGTAATGGAGAGCGCATAAATGATTTCGCATTTTTCTGAAAACGCGTCAGGATTGAAAAAAAGGGTATATATCGAGAGATTTGTCTTGAAGTTTCATCAAAAACACTCTTACACACTTTTCAACTAAAAAGGATTTTCATATAACCGTTGATGAAACTGTTATAAATGACTTTAAATGCTAGACATGGAAGCGTAATATTTTCGCTAAAAGTCATTACTTTCTGTGTTATTCTTAAATTTCCCCCAACTTCTTTGTTCAAAATATCCAATGGTTACGTTACCGTAAAAAGGAACCCACTCTTTGTAGGTGACGAGAACCTGGAAATAATAAATTTAGATGAAATGTAAAATAAAAATATTTTGGATACAAGATATGAGATAATGGAGCCTAGGAAGCAAAGAGTTCAAAAGATTTAACTGAAAAAGGAATTTAAAAATGGGAAAAACAAGGAGATAAAATGACGAAAGAATGTGAGATGGAATGATATGTTTATAAATTAAAATGAAAACCCACTACTTCGGAAGAAAAACAGAAGGGGAAATTTTGATCAGAATAACCACTAAAACTTCTTTATAGAATTCAATTATTGATTTTTTAATTCCTATTTTTTATAACATAATTGATAGGTTTACTCATAATTGACTAAAGATAGGTTTTCACACCTCGACGCAGGCAGGGATGAAAACTGACATCAATCAAGTATGTGTCTGAGGAGCGTGGTCCACATCTGATATAAAATGAAGGTAAATAAATTGTAGAAAAATAAAGAAGAAACGACGTCGGGCAAAAGTCGTGTGAATCGTAAAAAATGACATGTGCATGGTTTGATTTTATTATCGTTTATCGTTATTATCGTCGTGCAAGCCGTACTTTGAGGATTGGATGACCATCGTTTCACATATTTCTGCACTTGGGAGGAGGAAATATGGTCCTCAAATTTGAAAAATTCTGAATATAAGATGTAATAACATCCTTAATGGTATCTGGCATTAAATTCTTCAGTTTTTAATTCCTTTTAAAACTATGACCAAGAAAATATGTTGTAGCAACATCAATAAAGGTTATGACACTAACACAGAAGCTGTCAAGCAGGTCAGGTATATGACCCCTCTCGAAGCAGTGCTGAACAAACACTATACGGAAGGATCAAAGTCATCTACAAGGGTGTGTTTTGTAATGGGTACGAATCCCATATTCCCGACCGATCGGTCGGTAGGAACCAGTGAAAAGTTTTCCAAAAGCTTTCGTAAAAAAAAATTAGCACTCTGTCTCTTTGGTCACTTATTATCAAGCTGTAATATTTCACGATTAAAGTATACAATATGAATGGAAATAATTCTCTTTAAAATGTGGGTTACTTTGACGATAGCATTTGGTCCTTTTTCGTTGGTCTCAGAAGAAAATATTTCGATCTAGTTTGCAGCTGCTCGCAGAAAAAGTTCATCCTATTCGGTATTGTTTTCATTCATAGTACTCCTTTGTAATTTAGATTTTCGGTAATTTAGCATTTTGGTCATTAAGTTACATCACATGAGACATAAAATTATGTATTCTCAGTATACCTTGATTGCACTTTATTATTAAGCGGTTATGCATCTCGCTTGAAATCAACATTTAAAACATTCAATATAATTTTCTGAGAATTTTTAGACGACATAGACATATCTCAGTCGGTTGAGTCATGACAGGACATTTTTTATTTCAATGAGCGTTTCTGATCATCCTGAGTGCAAAGTTGTCTAGTAACTGTGCCACATTATCGACAACAAAATTGTGACGTTCACTACAATATATACTCTCGAAACGGTAAAAGGTGCAACCATGTCTACAGGTATGTTTAGCTCATTGCATATACTTGAGGAGATTATTGATATCGATTGCACTGTAGATATTTTACATCGATCGCTAGCTACATCATTTCTACATTGAGCCAAAGTGATTCTAAAATCTGAGTGACGAAATAGAGAGAATTATTCAAGGTATAATATTGAGTACTCTTAATGGTACATAATGATGTTATGAATAATTATATACGATATTATGTGATGAAAGAAGACATGATCATGAACCTACGATAAGTACAACAACTTCCTGTAACTCGTTTGAAATGTGTATACAGTGTTTAAAATTTCTGAAACTTTCGGTTATAAAAGTAGGCAAGCGATAACCAAAGGTTTACATCATTCTTCTTTCCATATCCACATGGATCAGACCTTTTCTTAAGTGAAGTGAGATAACATCTGGAGAAGAAATGAGACAATTCCAATTTTCGCATTCTTGTATTCTGTCCCACAGTGTTATATACGTTTTTAAACCTTTAATATGCTGTGAAATATGAACTAATTGGACAACAAATAATGTTCTTATACGCATTTTACCTAGTTTAAATTTTACAACATTTTAATGGCATATTTATTAAAATAACAATTTTTAATCTTTGTGAACTACATTCGATCTTTAATTTATTCTCTCTTGTAAATGTGTGAGTGGCTTAAGATTTTTAACTACAAAAGTTACTGTACAATGTTGGAAAACAATGATATCGTCATAATTCAATTAATTTCTTCTTTTACATTAAAGTTGGACATAAGAACATTAAGCATGGATTAATATATTTGAAGCAAATCTAACTCTGAAAACATCATGCAATGTAGTTTAATTTTGTTTGTTCTGTCATTTTGTGTGTCTGTGGGTGACCAATTATAATTTGAACCTATCGTTTTTTACCACAATTTTAAAAATGTTTCGTCAAATAAAATTCAAATTAACTCCGAACCTTTGTAGACATCATTTAGGCTTGTCATGTTGATCATATTGGGATGAAAGGGTTGAGTTTCACGTGTTTATAGTCAGAAGGAGAACAAAAATATTCGAGAGACTTGATGATTAACATGGTCTGACGATGTCTAAACTTATGAACGAGGTAACAAGTATGTGTTTTTGATTTAAACACACTACACGAATCGTTTTATAACTTTTCATTACGACGACTTTTAATTTACAAAGCTCTAACAAAAATATTCTTTATTTTGAAAGTATACATGTCCTATTTTATTTCATGGCTACATTTTCTAGTGCAATTCTATTACGTGTGTAGTGCCTCTCATATAACAAACCTTGATGCCGGAGAAGTCGTAAATTCGACTGCAGTTCGAATAAAGTTTTGTTTGTACCAACACGCAGAAGCTGGTTTTCATTTCTATTTTATCAGCGAAGGATCATGCCAATATCCACTTCGTGGTAGTCGGGTGAATGGTCTTTCTCGAACTGCCGGTGAATGAAATCGGCGAGTCGTGGAGCAACTCAGAGTTTCCATTGCTTTTGCGGTCGACCTAAGCGTACGAAGTTGTGACCAGGAATTTAGGTGGTTTTCTGCAATAACGCGGTGTCACAGGGAGATATGTATGGACACCCACGTAGACTTGAATATTAGGATTAGAACTGGAAATTTGGATTCTCGTTGACTTAAATCACACTAGAAGGTAAACTTTAAGAAGGTCCATTTTCAACTGGAGAAACATGCTACCTATTCCTAAAAATACTGCTGAAAATGATTGTTACAGCCTTTGCAAAACTAGGGTTGCAGATAAACTGAGGTAGACACCCAAGGCAGAGATAGGAGACAGCTGATATTGTGAATGTAGGTTAATTATAATCCATCGGGAGCCGGATAGCCTGGCTATACGGGAGTAGCATGAATAGATTTGTAGATTGCATACTGGTGGCATCAGCTACAAACATCGCCACATGTTAAATGTCTGAAAGAACATTATTTGCGAACGGGAAATGAATGCTCATAATCTATTTAAACTATTAATTTGTAGAAGAAAACAAGGCAAGTCATAAAAGTCCTTTAAACCATTGTTATCAGGGTAATTCAATAATAGGCTCAGTAGAACATCATCAGTCAAATTCATGTCAAATAAAGAAAACGCAGTTATTGTATTTTGGTCACTCGTATTTATTTTGACAGCATATCATTGAATTACACAATTAACTTTCAATCCATCATCCAAACTAGATTTTTGGTTTGGTAAGAATGGAGAACATTCTGAAGGATTTAAAGGGCATTTTTGGGAGACGACGTGCCTGAGCAGGACTATTCAACCATTCGCGTCGAGTGCAGACACGACGGTGTAACGGACGGTTCGTAATACAGACGTTGAGAAGGAAGGACAACGAAGTCAGTGCAATGACGACACTTCTTGTTCGGGTGATAACATTGAAGGTTAACAGAAATGCATTAACAATAGGAATTAAATTAATTATTTTATGTTGAATGAAATTAGTAGACGGGACTGAGAATCGGACCCGGAACCTTCAGCTTCCCGGGACCTCCGAACCCCGGCTCCGTCTCCCGTTTCCATTTAACACAACGGCGGTGTGGTTAACAGTAATTTAAGAGATTTATGTATGTATAGAACAAATTTACGTCAATATTAAAATTCATAATTCACTAACAGTTGTCTAACAACTAAATGTAAGCTTAATTATTCCAATATTACTTCAACCGGGCATCTATGCTGGAGTATCAAATTCCGAGTTTAGAGATAATTTTCCCGAAACTGACTTTAATCCGAGATCTATCGCAGATTTGTCATAAGAGGAGGGATTGCAGGACAAGCCACGTCGTAGCATCAGTAGGCAACATTATGGGAGGTGCCCAAACGAAGCAGAGCGTCAGTGATGACCCATCGGGATGACTTAACATCAGACTTTTTATTCATCAAATGTGAAGTATTGAAAATATGAAACCAGTCCGAGAGGAAAGCGATTTCAATTATTTCTACAAGACGTATTCTCATTTAACGAAAATATCACTTAAGATTGAGCAAAAATCATCACAAACAAATTTCCGAATAAAATGTTATATAACAATAAATTGTACATTTTAGTGCCAGTTTAACAGAGATATGACCAATGGTTGAAAATGTATGGGTGAATTTGGAAATTGCTTGTGTATGATTATACCTGCCTTGAGAGGTGCACCCAAAAGTGACTTTCAGAAAAATCGAAAAGAGACCCCGAAGAAAGAAACGACGAATAATGATCACAATAGTTTTCGTAAGTGTTAGCTAAAGGGAAGAAAGGTAGCGAATCAAGAGATTTCCAATACTGCATGCTAACGTTAATTAGGTAATTTCGATCGATGATAAACATGCTACTCAATTTGTTAGTTGTTGACTAGCGAGCACGAAGAGAAAGAGAAATTGGAAATAGAGTGATTAAATGATAAAATGTACGATCTAGCTTGGAGATCATTTGTCTCAAGGTCTTAGAATTATTTATATCCGAGTTATGTCTCTTGACGGGTCGGAATGTTCGGATTTACATAACTACGCGAATGATTAGTAATCTTTTAAAATCTAGAACAAAAGAAGAAAAAAATACCAACATGAAATAGATATTAAATAAGAGTTCAGTGAGAAATTACTCTCTCTCTGTAATCGGAACTTATATTATCCATATAACACCCAACAAAATATTACTATGCAGACAAAATCGCATACCCCTGAGCCATGTTCAATGAAAGCATACCAAAAGCGTGTTTTTAATTTGATAATTATCTAGATAAAATGCAATTGAATATTTTGTAACAATATTATACTTTCGGAATTCTATCCTAACAATATCAGACAATATGTTACACGGAAATATGGTAAGATAATATTGGATGATAATTGCATTCTTGTCTGAATTTGAGAGTAATTTGTCTGAAGTTGAAATTTGTGGATTCAAGATTAAAGAGGGAAAAATTAATTCAGTAAAGTTTAAGATAAAGTTAGAAATAAATGGTGAGAATTAGCTTAAATAAAATGAGTTTGAAGCCATTTAATGTTTCTGAGTGATTACGTTCTTTTTTCTCTTCCAAAAAATTGTGAGAATTCTTTATATTTCTTTGAGGGGAGGGGGAATTTGGAGACTAGCTTTCTAGGTATGTTAATGAAAATTAAAAACAATAGAATAAAATAAATAATAATATAAAATTTATTCCAATGATTTACAACGGAAAATGTTCATTCGTCTCGTCGCAAATTGAAGACTTAACAGATAATCGAGGGATATTTCTAGTAGTGCTCCCCTTTTCTTTAGTATCCCTTCTGTCTCTGAAATACAAATACATTACGTAAAAGAACTGTAGACTGTTACCGTAATAATCTCATTAAAGGACTCGGTCGGCACATTCACATCATAGAATTGGTAGCTTTACCAATTCTGCCCCCTCCCCTAATGCAATAGAATTGGATATAACATAATTATATCTTTTTAATAGTCCGACAAAAATGTATAAAACGTGAACGCAATTGAATCTCAACTCAAAATTTTAAGGTTGATTCGAAAGAAAATGTAAGTCGTGAAGCAGGGGAGAAGCTTCGATTTTTCTCGTAGATTTATTCAGATGTAACGCTGATACGTCCTCTACCGCTTTTGATCAATTGAAAGAGGCAACACCTGTCAACTTCAGAGAAGCTCGCGCTCTTCCTTTGACACGCTCGTTACTCCGCCTTCCTCACCGTCATTTCTGAGCCGGCTGACTCTCATTTAGTTCTGCCCAGGTTTTTCCTCGATTAGAAAGATTTGTTTGTTGGATATAGACAACATAATATTCTACAAACATTATATAAAATATTGATTTCAGTTCTACACAAATTTATCTTTGCATAATATATTAATTGGGTAGAAACAACACAATAGATAAAGACAAAGTAAGTCACTGGTATTCTTATGTTTTTATGTGTCAGTATTTTAACTATGTTACTGTACATATTCCATTGTTACTCGAATGAATTCTCCAAATTTAATTGAATTCTATTTCCAGTACTTGTTTCTAAGATTACACGAAATCATATCCCAAATAGCCATATTCGAAAACTACGATATAAATATTTGTCCGGTATACAAATTTTTTTTTATAATTCGGTGGATCTTTACAAAACTTTGTTAAATGGCGTTTTTACGGTCTACATTAGAACAGGAGTGGGTTAAATTTTCACCCACACCTTTCGGACGGAAATTAGCACTTTTTTTTAAAACCTTGTTTTATTATTTTCGAAAACCTTCACTGCACCTGTTTCCTCTTAAGCAATAACCACCGACAGAAGGTAGAAACTTTAAATAATTGGGTAGCCATTTCACCTACATCTCATGAGTCGTATACTTTTATTCATGCAAAATGAGTTCACTCCTTGAAAGTTTTTCGGGTCCACTATGTTGAGCAGATGAACTTGTTTTCTACTCGGAGAATCACAAAAGCACATATTTTTTTATAGCTTTCAACCAAACCGCGAGGTAACAGATTAACCCCGGTCTCATCTCCCGTTTTCATTCAATGTAATATCGTTAATTTGTTTCCTATTGTGTTCCCGATGTTGTGTTGATCGGCGAATGCACTGAGAGGACTGATAGAGATAATGTTAAGATGATTATGGAATATGTAATTGAGGGATGTAAATGGAAAAGGCTAGAAATGCCGAAAACATTGTTGTACAGGAGACATGGAATAATCACAATAATTGCCAAAATTATGAAAACAATGATCATAGATTACTTGTTTGACATTGCAACTAATAGTGCTTAAAAATTTAACCAAATTGAATGTGTTCTGTTGAAACCTTTGAAAGTGTCAAATAATTAAAAAGAGAATGTTCTAAATGGCAATCTGATTTCCAAAAACCCTCCAAGTACCACAGACAGAGCCAAAAGAGAGTTTGTGTCACGCCTATTAACCATCATTTTGCTGGGCGCTACGACAAACGATTGAAAAATAGTAAAAAAAAATATCGATTTTCCTGACTGATATTGCATAATAATACAGTGTTAACCTACCAGTATAATTAATAGTCATAACGCTATAAGAGAAATATTTCAATAAATATACTTATAAAGCCTACCGCACGATGTAAACAACACTCGCACCAAACGACAACAAACACTTTCGCTAATGGTACTTACAGCATGGCGCTTAGAAGAGTCACACTACGATGAAGGCGATAACGCTATCTATTGAGCGTCCTAGCAATTAAACTATCAACACCATGCCGATTACCACAGCATTTACGTCATGAAGTTCTTTGTACTTTTTTTGACACTGAGAATCTTCTTCATTTACATGGCTCAATTGTATATTAGTCAAAGTTTGTGTGCATTTTTGTAGTTGGATATGTTTTATATTCGTTATGACTGATATTGAGTGCCATGCTTTTGTTTCTCTTTTGTACAACTATGAGGATGACTGAAATAAACCGTCAAAACGTTGGATTGATGAGATTGTGTGTTATATTTTTCAGATTGCATAGTTTTCCTGTTAGTTTTAACGGCAGATAATTCTCCATCTATTTATACCTATGATTGTAAAAGTTTTTGAAAACCTGACATCAAAGAAGATTTTTATGAGTTAATTAATTTTTGGGTTGTTTGCTTTTTAGATGCCTCATACATCTTTTTCCATGAACATAAACAAAAATGACACATTATAAACGCAATTAACTGACACAAGAAATTTAAAAGATTTTATGCAAAATTGAATATCGTATCTTATCCACGAGAATTGCGCCAGGTGCCCCGATACTCGAGAATGTCAGCCTATTTATTTTCCAAACAAATTCAATTTTGCAATTTGATTAGCTAGTAGCATTTTTTTCAGCTCAAATGTCTCAATGATCATGTTTTGTTATTTAGTTTTTTTGAATAAGCTTTGAACTATATTTGCATTGAAAGATATTGCATAATTGCCGAACTACTCATAATTAAACGAAAAAGAAACTACATTCTTGGTGAATATGCTTTACTTAGAAACTGTATGTAATTCTGAAACTTAAATATCTTAACATGTTACCATATATGTACCAAAGATACAAAGCTGATGAATTACACTTCGTCCGTGAAAGGTTCGTCATAACCAAAGTTCACCAAACATTGCTTTAATTATGCGGACATGTGTTTGGAGCAATAGTTGTGAGCAACTTATGAATGACTTCCCACTTAATATTTCTGATTAAAGAGTTATGTTCGACTTCCATAGTTCCATAGTTACTCTTCACTACAATTAACTAACTAGTTTTAACTCGAGTGTGCTCGTTCCTCTCCGAACTGTAGAGTTATGTCGTGAGTTCACATTATCACGCAATTTCGCAATTAACCAGTCCCAAATGGACAGGCCATTGTTGTGATGCACTTATTTCTAACTTAGTAAACATTTGTTTTGTAACTAAATGCTTCCTCAACTTCTGACAATAAATAATCGAATGTAGCTTGTGTATGATATTATTTATTTACTGCAAATGGGCAGATCTTACCCGGTGGCAGAGATAAGGAAATACAATACAAAAAATACAAAAATTCATATCACAGAGCACTGAATTAAATAAATCATTAAATAATAATAAATAAATATATTTATTGTCAAAAAACAGTACAAACTGCGTATGACCACGTGGAGGGAAAAAAACCAATTTACTCTCCGGAAGCAAGCAAGGGACCATCCCATCAATTCCGATCAAGGGCCCTAATTTATTATTTATTTATTTATTTATTTATTTATTTATTTATTTATTTATGTATTCAGCAATACCTCGATCAAACCCAACGATTAATACGAGAATGCTATTCAGTAATTCTGAAGTGACCGTTTTATGGTTGTTTATAACTGGAAGCTCACTAGAAAAAGTAACTCACTAGAAAAAGTAAATTAAAATATAAGATTCAACTAATATTAATGTATTAAATATATAAAACATTTTACCCTGAGACATCTAAATAATTGAAAAAAATTATTGCACAATTTATTTCACTGATGACCGAAACACTCGATTTACCCCTTTCGTGCACTTCACTTCACTTCACATTTCCCTTCCAACCTTTTCTAAATCCCTCATATCATTTCACTTCACTACCCACTATCAATCCACTAGCTTCCCATCTACACTAACGAACCCATTATTCCAGAACTTGTCTAATCCTTTTAATTTGTCTGCTTCCCTTTTCTTAGAGCGGTTTTGAATTTAAGAGAGGTTGCTGAGCCCGATAGCTCTCCCACGACATCCGCGGGAAAATTGTTCCAGTCCCTGATTGATCTATAGAGAAACGAGTATTTTCCTAAGTCTGTTTTTTGTTTCCTTTCGCGAATTTTGAAAAAAGTGATCTTGTCTACCCAATCTAGTCGGTTTCTCTAAACGTTCTTTGACATCCCGCCACGCTGGTTCGTTTTTAAGAGTACTGAACAGACATCCCAGACGCGCTCTTTTTCTACGAATTTGGAGAGGTTTCCTTCGTATTCATTTACAGTTCTACTCGCAAATGAAAAGACGGATTGTCATTTCTAGTTTACGGTTTATAAGTATTTGAAATGAAGCCGAGATATAAACGAATGTTGTAGATTTGCATTTATTTAATATTGAAATAGTTCATATTAATACTTTGTCAAATTTATTTCAGATTAATTTATGGAAACGGTGAGCTTCAAACGAAATGATTATTCTGCTGTTTATCTCAATGTCCGAATGTTTCACTTTTTTTTAAGAATTTGAAGCTGGATAGCAAAATGTATTCTGAAAATGGAGGTCTCACAACTTAAGCATAAACCATAGAATGAGGAAATAACTACTTGCCACATTCTTTACAATTCTTACTATTTGAACATGGTATCTATATTACACAGTAGCTCTAATAAGTATGTACATTTTGATTTAATTGAAGGTGAGGTTTGAATCGCAATTTAAATCTAATGACATTCACTGCCAAAACGTGTCATAATGATTACGACCACGTAGGCCTGAGTGTGACAAGTTGATGTTCAAAGGATTAGAGTGAGCAGAGCTGTGAAGTTCACTATTAAAAGACATGCCAATAATACAGTATGTGCTGTATTGACAGAAAATATGAAAAATAAATAATTTCATCGAGATATTTTCTAATTCCATTTCAAATTAAATTAAATTTTCATTAAATGAAATGGAAATGACAATTTCTCATTCATCGTGAATTAAATGATAATACCATTTATCTTAATTTGATTTATTCTTTGATTCAAGAAGTTAAAAATATTGTAGGTTATTTTCACATTGAGAAAACACATTGTTTAAAGAATATGAGAAAGTTATGGACATTTTATTTTCAAGATTTAATCGAAAATTTTACAAATTTGAGTATTTTCAAAGTGTCGGGGAAAATTACATATTATCTTCATTTGAGCAAATCATGTTTATTCTCTTGTGTTAGATGAGTTTTTGTCAGGAAGGAAGATGTATCTTCTTCCTGTAAATTTATTCTCATTTACTAGATATATTTCCAATGAAGTCTTTTAAATATTCTCAAAGTATCCAAAGGTTTTTTTAAAGAGTTCGGTTGGAAAAATTAAGAATCTTTGATTAAGGCTGAATTTAAGCTAATAAACAACGCTCACTTACTCAGTGAGTTAAATTTTAATACATTTTCGTACGATATTTAAATTGCATACGGAAGGTGAACATTTCATTGGTTAAAGTGTAGAAGACTTTGATTGATTGATTGATTTTTTACAGATTTCAAATTTTATAGAATGAAGCTTCAAGTTTTTAGTAATTACTGACTATTGTCTCTATATAGTCAGAATCATCTCATAATTGTCAAAGAAAGAATGAAGAAATTATCTCAAGAATTATTTGAAGATGTGCTCTGGATGCTATCGTTGTCTTTGCTTTGGTGTCGACTCACAAATTAACACAGGACTCGTAACTAGCGTATGCCATCATTCGCCGTCGTTGGAATGTTCTGTCTCCTTCGCACAATTCTTTAAACATTAATTTATTGGAAATGAGGTTTATTGCCAGGGCAGATTATACTCTTACTTGAGATGCAGCAGATTTGAAGGATTATTAGATGTTTTCGAAAGTGTGGTAAATTGTTTTGTGGGGAAGGAGCAAACTATACTACTCCGCCAAGATAAGCCCCATTAAAGATTGGAATAGATATTACGGAGTAGTAGGATTACGACACCGTTCTATCGAGGCGCACGTGTTTATCCGTTATTCACGTGATCAATAAAGTTTTGTAGTTACGACGGTTTGGTAGAAATATAATACTCGAACACATAATATAATACTCGAACACATCGGCAACACATCGGCAACAGATTTTTTTCAATGTGCTTCTCATGAGCAGTGACCTCTGAACTCTCAGTTTTAATTGACATGTGTCAATAACCTATATATTTTTGCAAAATAATAATATTCAATTCATTATTTCATTGAAACTTATATGAATCATAACTTTCGACACACATTCAATAACAGGAGACCATTCCGTACTAAGAAGTCACCTAGCTAAGCACGAGGAGCATCTCTATTCGCTCGGATCGCAGAGTTGACGGATGTCTGTCGCAAGGGTGAATTAAACACCCTTGTTGCAACGACGCCGAGTGGAACGGGACAGACGCCAGCGGTTATTCTTGTGGAGATTGCCTCTGACGTCACCAATAGGCGCCATGAGTAACAAATAGGCGTTCGACGACGGCACGAACAGCGCGCGTCGATGGTGCGGTGCGACGTGGATGCAGCGATGCGAAAGAGCCATTCTCTCCCGGCCCCCTCCCCCTAACCCATCCGCAAATGCGCTACCCGCCCCTCCCTCTCTTTGGTGGGAAGAGTATCCAATTCAAACGATCTTACTCTACGTCAGAGGTAGCCAGCAATTTACCCTTCGACGAATGCTACGGGTGACTGTGGAACGCGTTGAGGGAGGTGGGGGGGGGGTAAAGATCCGTCAGCTTCTGTGAAATATACACAGAACAATCTACACTGCTGTTACTGCGATAAGTAAGCGATACGCAGCACTGGCTGTCCCCCACCACTACGCGTCCGATCATCCCTCCTCAGCGAGCTGACCGTGCCCTTCGCTCGCATGTGATATGCCAAATGACCGCGATGGGCAGATGTGGCAATCACTGCTAGATGACAAAATCCCCACATGAAACCAGGTAAAAAGATGAATATTGCTAATAGATAGAACAATGTTGACAATAAACGAGAAGAGAAATGATCAGACATTCACTTTCATTTCAGTGACATTTTCTGTATTACGCTAGTTTAGGTTCTGATAACTTTATTTTCTTGGAATGTTATAGTCTTCATTGGAATAACTTCAAGAAAGATTCTTGATTTGAGTCAAGAACGTTCAGTCTTATTTTGTAATCATAAGAATGAATGACCCTCCGGTCGCTCAGGGGCTACCATGCTTGCTCACAACGCAAATACTCTGGATTGAATTCCCGGTNTTCGCTATCCCGGTTCATACAGTTAACAATCGAACTCTCCTTCTTCTATCCACCTACTACTACTCCTAGTATCACTATTACCCTACTAACAACTCCATATGGGTCAAGTTGTCGGTAAACCCAGCTAACCAGCCCTCCTACGAATAATAGCCCTATCAACCACCACGTACTTCCTATCGTCCCTTGTACATAAGCTTCAAGACTACATTTCCCATTCACAAACACTACAACAAATCAAATAAATAAGAGTAAACGTAATAACAGAATGCTCCAGTTCCTAACTGAGAAATGTAATAATAATTCCGAGAACACTTCACATTTCACGTGGCGAAACGTTCTGGGAGCTATTTGGCTTTGTGTATGACGTGCAGGAACTGGAAACTTGCGAGTTGTCGTCGGCGAACTGACAAACATGCAACGGACAATATTTCTCTATTTTTGATCTCGTTCGTAACGACTACTGCACTTGATGTGAGTTATGTAGTATTTCAATAGAAATTTTGTAGCATTTAATTCTATTACCGGTTGAAAAAGTAGTGTAAGCTTTATAATGCACATGAGGTAAAAGTAATTCTCCTAAATTAAAATGATTCGAATGTCGTATGGAAGTACTTTTGTACGTGTTCTTAGATTCTTAACACTTTTCTGTTGAAATCTGGAAAACGTCCCAATTATTTTTGACCATATTTATTTAGAGAGAAAATAAAGTAAAAATATAATATTTAAAACTTGCAAAGCAAAACAACTAGAAATGCAAAAGAGGATTATATTCCCCTAGAAATGAATTATTACAGATATATTTGTTAAACATTTTGATGTGTAATGACAACCGGTTCTAAGAATTTTATTTTGGAGTTTCCGTTCGGACTCTTTTGTGAACGTATCTTACACCCAACCTGAGTACGTGGAATGATGGAATAAATTACGGTAGAAATGAAATGGATAAGATAATAGATGGCACTATCTCAGTGTCCCTCGGAGTAAGGTGCAATACCAGCATTTGCGTCGGATAGATCGTGGGACCACTTGAAATCATCCAGGAGAGAACTTCACCTACAAACATGGATCGGATTAAAAGTTTGCTCTGAATCTTTTCGATCAGGTGACCAGTCAGAAAGTAAGTTTACTATTCAGCTACCACTGTTAAGTTTAATTTACTATTTAGAGTTAAATTTTATTTTCCTCTAAAAGAAATACATTGAGTTTGTTAAAATATACATCTTATCCAGTGAGTAATTACTTCTGTACAGTCCAACGCGATACTATTCTAGACATATCACATTCACTTCAACCGCTGGTACAGAGGAAATTAAAGAGATATTCCTATAAATGGAAGGATTTCTCTGGTGGTCGCAAAAATATGCAATCGAAAGTGTGGTATGAGATTAATCACAATGTTATGGAAATTAAAGAGAAGTCGGAAGGTAAAACGCTCTAATAATAAAATAATTGTTTCAAACCATACGGAAAGTATCGCTCCAACAATTTTTAAAGGGAATTTGTGGCTATTTTGATTAAATGTAGAGAGTCATTGCAGACCTACGTACAGTACCATTCCACGTAGTCAGAGCAGATTTATTTTTTAATGATGATCATACAAGACATTCCGTCTAAAGAACCTTCAATCTAACGTACATCAGGTAATAACGCGCGTAACCGTAAAAAGTTGTCAAATTCTGTATTGACGTGTTATTCAACCACACTCATGTAAAAGAGGCCAAGACATATATAAAACTGTAGAAAATACACGACAGAGAAGCTAAATTCTTCACGTTACTCAGTACAATTATAACGTTATTATGACATTGCGAATCGCAAACCATATTGGTTATTTCGAACAGAGTGAAGCAGTCACACAAAGCAGTGATAAAATGATTTCAGTAAATATTTTCATGTCTTACGGAATCATACGAAATGTCCCTCAAGAATGCAAAAAAGCGCACAGTAAACTGAATATTGGTTTTCTAATCAAACCATGAGATAGAATATTCAAAGACCTAGCGTTGCGGTATGTTAAAAGTTATGTTAGTTTAATTATTTGGCGTAGAGTATATCAGTGTTTATAATTTACGTTCATATTTACACAACCTTTTTATTATTCTATGCGACCTTCAATAGAAAATTGATGGTTGTATAGAGAATTGAGTAAGACGTATTAGATTTGAAATAGTTAAAGGCATACAATTTCAGTCGATATTTATCACGTCAGTTTGTAGCTATTCATTAAAAAGATCATTGATACACGTTTACTACTTAAGAGAGAATTATAGGAAAGTATCGGAACTACTTAAAAGAAAATTCATATTTTATGACTTATTACACTTATCTTACAAAATACACTCGTATATTTTAAATAATACCAACGCCATTTCACTCATAAACTTTGTGAGTGTGTGAAATTAGTGGCTTCAACATAGTATTTCAGCTCAGAATGATCTCTAAGTAAGTACAATTCTTTCAAATCGTGTCATTAACATAACATGCAGCTTCTTAAAAACCCATGAAAGGAGGAATAAAAATGTATAGCATTTATTGAAATTATACGAACAACAACAGAAAAAACAGCGTAGAGAATACTTACACTAGAAAATCCAGCCGCTAGTCTCATGCCTGGGCGGTCTTGCAGGTTGCGCGAAAAACATCCAGTTTTCGTCTTTTCACGAACTTTAAAGAAGCAGTGAATAGAATGTAGTTCCATTCAAAAATCATTATAAGTATGAATATCATTGCAAGTGAAGTATTCAATCATTAGAATTCGTCAAATGAATGTCACGACTAATCTTAGTGAAAACCACTCTCCGAAAAATTTATTTGTTTACAAGGTATTTCTGGTGTTCGCTTTTTCTGACTCTGAACATTAAAATATTAGTGAAAATTTGAATCTTCGGATTTTGCAATCTGTCAATGAAAACTAAGATGAACAGTCGTTATGACGTGATACATCGCTGGGCATGAAACCCTCATCTGAGGATTCGATATTTTCAAAGTATTTATTCTTAATAGCTGTCACTAGGGCACTCGTCATTCGTGGTCGTAGCTGGCCGAAACGAGAAACATACATTCAATAGCTGTCACTATAAATGAACTAGAGCGTCAGAATTTTTGAAGAATTTCCAACTTCAAGTAGAGTATGTAATATCTTGGCGCTATAAATAACCGTATTCTAGGAAAGAGAATTTCAGAAATGAAGAACTGATTTGCAGTAGAGTAATTCAATTCGTGGTTGGTAAAGTAATCCGATTAATGGCAAAACATCAATTACGATCGTTATCAGGGAAGCAAAATATTTGTCCCAGACAAGATGTATTTTCCTCAAACGATTGCTGTCTTGTAGAAGATGTATGCCACTTTTGCTAAAGATAAGCAACTAAACGCTAAGACTTGAAAACAAGGTAATCTTTACTTTCCGAACAATTCAATATCATTTAATAGCATAGCAGTCATAGAGAAGAATACAGAAAAGAAGTTTGCTGAATATTCACAATTTCTCTCAATACTTGATCGACTCCAGTAATATGTTCACACCTGTTTAGAAATAACAGATTTGTTGTATGCTCTACGGGTTTGGGTGTACCAGTAATGTGAAATAAAATAATTTCTAGTAAAGTATAAACTATAATAAAACAGTGTCTAGTAGTGATTGAGAATTTTTCGTCACTGTTGACGAGCACCCACGCTCTGAAATGAGCGAAATCTAGACGAAACATTGGCGGTTTCTTCAGCTGAATAACTTTTCTAATGCGAAATAGCACCACGGCTCTTTATACAATAAGTAGGATCTCTAATTATACCCTCGAGTTACTCCAGTTATAGGAGTGTAGTGACTATGATGATGCCTGACTCTCAAATTGTCGAAACGAGGAAAGAGATCAGTCGATCAGTTCCTGTTTCTGTGTGTCGGAATGTTCCTTTTGATCTTTCACGCGCATTCACACTCCACCCCCCTGTACTGAAGTTCGCATTTTATATCTGCTCTCTTCTTTCCCCTTTGTATTAATTCGCTTAAAACACACATCTCCAGGCATTCTATTATGATAATTTCTTACAATCCAGAGTAACACGACGAGTTGTGAGGAATTGAAAATTGAACACTTTTAATTTTTTTTCTTGCACTGGAGAATAAGAGCAATTTTGCTCATTTGACTGGTGATTGGATAAGTTTATAACAATGATAATATATCTTTAAAAAATAACGATAATTCTACTTTACACCCGTTAGGCAAGAATGATATATAGAGAGTGAATAGAAAGTTTGGTGGGAATATAAGGGTTTCGATTCCTATAGCATCACAGAGATTTATGTTTTGTGGGACCTGTGGTTTCCTTCTGGCGGAGTTTTATTCCCGTGCGTTCCGATTTTCGGCTTGAAATGTATGCCCTGGCGAGGCACCCCAAAGGCAGCTTCACGCGGAAGCTATTAACGCGGTGCGGTGGCTGCCTTCGCAGATCGGTTGAGAGAGAGGCGTGGGTGGGCAGCGAGCGAACGAGCGCAGGTGGACGAGTGAGCAGCGCGGAGGGCGAGCGCACGCGGAATGGCAGAGAAACAGCGAGTCGTCGCTATTTTGTTCACTCGCCAATCAATATGATTAGCAATGCTGTTTTATTGGTCTCGCGACCGCAATGCGTTCTGCGGTGTAAAGAATGATCATACACGAAGAGGCAGGGAGGGGGAAATAGAATCATATATGGAATTGGGAATGGGTTGTGAGCGAGTAAGCGCCGGGACTGTAACTAAATGAACAATAACTGCAAAATCAAAGCTTAATGAAGTGGTAAGTGGGAGAAAACAATTGGAGGGAAAATGTAGGGAGAGGAAGTGAGATATGGATGGACAAACTTGATCAAATCAAAACGGAAAATGATATATCTGAAACAGAATTATTTTGAGTTGGCCGTTCCATATGAAAAGTGGAGTATTACATTGTGACTAATCAAGAACATCTTCCTTTCAATAAATTGTCTGATTATTTACACCAAAAATTTATTATATCAAAATATATCGATACACTACAGTCAACTCCGTAGTTTTCTAATGAAAATTTGTACAAGAAAAGCGCCAAAATAAATACTGAGAATACATAATGAATGATTCCGCGGACACTTCTTAATTATGATTAATTTTCATCATGTAGAAAAGGGCAGTTCTAACAACATGACCTGAAAAATTATACCAAATGCATCCTCGACACTACCACGTGGCATTGATAGCTCAAAATCATATATCGTTCTTACAATCAACCTCCTAATATTGATGTTAAAGAAACTACTATTGAAGTAAAATCCAGTACTATTTTAAATTGATTTGAACGTGAACTTCCCGTTTTATGTCCACATGACCGTTGTCCATTCATTCCGCTACTGTCTTTCTGTGACAATATTTTTAATTGATTTATTCTTTAGTTTACTCCTCTGTCTTACACTCACTGTCAGATTGATTTTCACACTACCTTTGTCAATACACTCCATCACTGTTCGACTGAATATTCTAATTGAATCGAGACATCTCAATTTATATTTAACTGAGACTGAATTATTTATGTTAATTGGGTAAGTTTATTACATATGTTTATTTTTAAAAAAATTGTACATTGTATTTTTTAGATTTCTTGTGTATTTACTTTGAATGATAAATTGAAAGGCGTTTCTATGTTGCTCATTGTTTTACTGGTATAAAGCTTTTTCGGCTGCATAGCAGCCATCGTCAGTAACATACACTGAAAAATATAAATGTACATAAATTGACAATAATAAAAATAGAAACATAATATGAAAGTATACAATAATTGAGTGAAACAGTATCGAAAGAAGTGTAATTTTTGTTGTTGTTGAAATAAAGAAAGGAAAGAACAATGAAAAATGAATAAAAGAAAACAAATACAGAGTGAGCAAACCGACAAAATTACGTACCTGAGTATTGAGGAATATTTTTGGCGAATGCGCAGAGTACGCCGAACGGAGGTCATTATATGGAAAGTGAAGGGGTGTTGCGGGGTGGGCGGGGGGAAAAAGGGGCTGTCGGAGTTTTCCAGGAACTGGCGGCAGAAGACGGAAAGAATTTCCAAGGGTTTTAACTGTTGGGAATGGGGTGCAGTGTCCTGGAGAGTTGGGGGTGAGAGGGAAGGAATTTGAAGGCTAGTTTCATGAGAGGGGAATGAGATTCAGGGATTTGTTCATTTAATAGGGAAATGTTGTTGTTTTTTAGAATACTATGGATATGTAAAATTTCTAATTTTATCCGGGGCCAAAATCTATTTTCTACTTCTAAAATATAAAAATCCTTTTCAATGTTGAATGTGTGTGTGTTTTCTACTAGGTGGTTGGCGAAGTGTGAGACTGTAGTGTTATTTTTCCATGCATTTATGTGTTCCTGTATCCTTTGTTTGAATGTTCGTCCAGACTGCCCGACATACACAGAGGGACAATCACTACATGTGAGAGCATACACTCCACTTCGGAGAAGATAGGGAGTGGGATCCTTAGTGTATAATAAGGTTGTGTTACGTGTTTGTGGAGAGAAGAAGGTAGTGTGAATGTTTAAATGTTTTAATGAATTAGCGATTCTAAGTGAGAGAGGGCCTATGAAAGGGATTGCATGTCTGGTTTGAATATTATTATTTTTGTTTACTTTGTATTTACTTTGTTTACTGACGATGCTGTTTACTGTTGATCACTGACGATGAGGAAAACTCACCGAAACATATGTTTTGTAATAAAACATGAATTAAAATGGTGGGAGACAATTTCATTTTGTTTCCTTAACATGTATTACAATTGCCACAAGATATCGGCTTCAACCACGAATATTCCCAATATTAATCGATAATGAGAACAAAATTCTTTTCTGTTAAAAATTTGTCTATTTGAATTTCTGTGGCTTTTATGGCGAGATTCGCTGTCTTTCTTTCTTCTTTAACCCAGCCTTTTCCCACTTCATGTGGGATCGGCGAATGGGTATGGATATATCTTGCTTCAATTGGTTTTGGTTGGGGAATACTACGGTACCGGATGCCCTTCCTGCCGCACCTCCCCTGATGCGGTGATTATGAATGACATGGGGGTGAATGATTATGAGCGAATGTTGTGGGGAGAGCCCCGAGAAGACCTGCAGAGAACACTGCTCCGTCCACCACCTCGGATTCTACTTACCAACGGAATTAACTTTGGCAACATTAACAATCAACTTTTGTAACTAAATTATAATAACATTATAATGAACGATAAGTTCGAAAAAGAAAATGTTAACCTAAAACAAATTAAAGAAACATATATTCCAACAATTAAGTCACAAATGCACATATCGATATCTTAATCTACCCAAATCTGAAAATGTTTACGTAAATAATATTATAAACTTACCGAAAACTACGTATCCAAATGGTTTTAAGCCGTATTTACGGACCAACGATAAATACGTGAGGAATGGTCGGTGAGTCAGGTGATCGCAAAGCTACCTACTCCCCACCACACAAGGTCAGCGTTTATGCTGTATTTTGGCGCTTTGTTAAAGTAGCCCCAAAAACTGTCAAAATTACCCATAAAATCAATTTAGCCCCGTTTAACGGTACTTCCTATTTATTTCCAAGTTAAGACTACAAATTATCAAGACGATCGAAATAAGGTCGGGACTTTTTAAATTGAATTTTGGATGTTTAAGGATTTCTTATACCAATGCTTAATTCTCAAAGTTATTCTTCGACACTTTTACGATGCGCGATTTCAATAATTGTGAACTGTCAAAACTGTTCATACAAGTTCAAAATGTATCGCTTCACTACACCCGAAACGTTTCCTTTGTAACAAAAGATCACTATTATTTTTAACCACGGTATTCATCATAACACATCGTTAATATTTCACAAATTAAAATATTTATTCTAGTTAGATTAATTAAATCATTCAAAGTATTATAAAATAAAAATTTTCGGCAAAATTTATTGCTCTGGGTCGTAATATTGACCTACTGTCAAACAATTCATTGAACCTTTGTTTAATTTAGTTAACATAATTCTCAGTATATTATTGAATTTAAACGTGTTATTAGTTCACTTTTTTCTCTGAGCAATGTGAAGACGGTGAATGAGAAATCAATGGATGTAGAAACGTCATGCAATGTGATGATATCACCTTTAATATCTTTTTATTTTTAGCTAACCTTTCATTTTGTTCGCAACGTAAGATTGACGTTTTATTAACTTTGAGACAGTTAAAAGGTTGAAAGAGCCACTGACCACAAGAGCTTTTTTGCCGTGAAGTGTGACGAACTAAAAGAACCTTCACAACTGACGTAAAAGGGAGCTTTGATCTAAGCTTTGTTGAAGGTGATAATTCCTGGAGAACTTTCTTCTGTCTGATATTAGGGAAATTGGTTTACCTTATAGAGTCTGAATGGGTGCTTGGTGAAATTCAATTGGAAATCCAAGCTACAAATCTATTACATTTAAGATGATTAGTTATAAAAATAAAGGTGACAAGCAGTTTAGCATTATAGATTATTCACTTAAAACATACAGACTTGCAAATTTTTTAAACATTAGTCAATTAAACACAATAAATAAAAATGACGTCTCTAAAAATAAATAAAAATACCTCTTCTCTTTGCACCTGAAGATAGTAAAAATTGATACCGAAAACGTTGTACAACATTTTTTAGTGTTTTAAGGTAATTTTTATGTATTCTTTTGTTTTATTTACTGTGTTTTAATATTTTGGAAGACTGTAGTTGACATGTTTCAAAGTCAATAAACAACAGCGCTTAACTGGTCGTCACAATTATATATTCATTATACTCGCATTAATGCTGATGAGATGATGTTGCATTATTAGCACTGAAGAGAGCAATCCGGAAAATTTTTTGCGACATACTATTTCCTTCCTGAAATCTAAATCCACAGTCATTGATCATGAATGATTTTCACTCGGATTGTATTATTTAAAAAAAAACATAATTATTGATCAGAATCCTGGAAGTAGAGTCTTCGGCCTTTACCTGACTCAAAAAAGAATCTCTTGCTAGACTTCAAGCTTTCAGCATTTTGTGTAAACCCGCAAATAATGCTGGTTTATAAACCTTATTTGCCGCCAACCCAACATGTCACTTATTTGATTCTGCATTTAGATAATACAAGTTTAATTGGGAGAGCAAGTCCGATGGCCAAAACCTCGACAATAGTTGCATGGTATAATAAAGAAGAAGTGTTCTTGAAACACTAGCTTTTGGCATATTACGCCTGCGTCTGTGTGCCTACCAGATACATGTACGAATAGCGATGATGTTTTTTAGTTACAGGAATGTCTCATACTTTAAAACGTATGTGTATAAATAGACTCATATGAAGTATAAATATCAACTAGATCAGGGTATTCAAAATTATTTACTTTATTATCTGTGTACTACATTCCATCTTCTCTCATAAATTATTTCTCAAACAAATTCAGAACTGAAAGATATTAAAACAGAAAATCATTTTCGCGTGGTACGACTACGTTTTTTTATCTCTTGTTTGATAGTGGAAATTATTCTTGAGCATTGGTCGAAATAAAACAACAAAATATGTACTTTGATTTGTCCTTCAAGGACAAAAAACTTCAGCTAGGAATTAATATCTTTCCACGGGTTGTATATTTAAAAGTATACAAAAAGCGAACTTTTCAGAGTTAAATTAATTTACTCTCTGTATTAAATATTATAAATATGATATGTACTATATTGATGTAATTATAATTAACCTCATTTTATTATGAAAAGTATTCATGAATTATTGTATACAAATAGTAATTACTTACTGATTAATAAATACAGGTACTAATAATTGTTTATAAGAAGTTACGTTATTACTAAAGCAGTATTACATCCGTTTCCTCAGTATGCCGATTTCTCAGGATATATTTTGGGAGCAGCTCAGAAATTCTATCAATATCGAGTAACGTGAATGGGGAGATGGGTCACCTATTGAAAATCGGTGGCAAATGGAAATGACTTTCGTCGGGAGCGTCGATAGGTGCAAGCCAATAAATGGTTTCCCTCTTCATTTTGCCGATAATTTCGTGAAATTGCAGATACCATATGAATATCTCGTGATACCAGGCAACTGGATATATACAAGGGTCAGTTCAGTTCCGTGCGCTATCGGATTATGAAGCTATGCATCTGAGTGTTCCGCGGAATGAAATTTACAATTTTGCCAGGAACAATACTCCGGATTTAAACCTCCCAAAGTAAAATCATACTCCTCCCTCCAGAGTGAAAAGTGATATAACATAAAAGAATGTGACTCTAATAAAGAAAAAACAAACAGAAAAATCAATAAATATGTTTTAAAAGTGTCTAAAAAATCTGTACTTCTCAGACTTCAATGAAGAGTTCTCAGAGGTTATAATATTAGCATCATTTTGTAATGTCTCTGATACGTTAGTAAAATAGTTCATTATCTGATTTTTAGCGTGCATCAAAATCCTTTCATAATTTAAAAGAGTCAAAAGGTTTATTACATCTCCTTTTTTCGCGTATTTTTAATATGTGCTTAGCTAAAACTGAAATGAAAAAGAATGCTCACGTTTTATTTGGCTATTTCGTAAGAACATGATGTTGAAGAATTTCCTTATTTTACTGCATTCACATTGGTCTACCGGGAGAGATGTGTTTCGTTGGATTAAATTTTCTAATTGTCCTAAAAGTTTGATTTTTTTAATATGTCAGTAATCGTTCAGTATGTTTTATTATTATTTACACAAATTTTTCATCTAGCTGACCAAATTCTTTACTTAAAAATTAAATAAATTGTAATGCATCAAGTATCATTTTTACACATTTTGTAAGCGTAAAAATACAGAACACCATTTCTATTCATCTCCACTTCTATTTATTTCATTACTGAACTATCATCAATATGCCGACGATGTTTTAAGGAAATACTTCTCAAATCTAATATTACACTGTGAATTTATAATAAACTGCAAAAAAAAAAATTGTTCAAGGGTAGGAAAACGATTATTCAGTACGGTCAGAAAGAACGAACAACCAGTGGTTGATTACAATGCTCATATTATCTGCGCTCTTGAACCAAAAAAGCAAAATGATGAACCTCCGTTCTGTGGATAATTTTTCGAGTAAACTTTGAAACCACGCGTCATTATACAGTCAAGATCTAATGTGGATATGGAATTTTCGTTCACAATTAAATGAAGAAGATAGTGAAATTTGGATGAACACAATGGACGTGAGACAGTGAGATAAATAATTCGTAACGGATATGAAACTAACACAATGAAAAAACCAGTCGATATATGGATTAAAACTGCACAACGTCAATGAGAATTCAAAGTATTCAAAAGCGAAGTATAAATATATCACTAGAAAATTCATATTGACCAAGAAGAAAATATTAATATTATAGATACTTATAAAGACGGAATAGTAAATTGCTTGGTCAAGAGAGAGTTCAATTAACAGACTCCGAAGGAGCTTCCCAAGGGGAGAACCCCAAGGATGATGTCACAGAAGTGAAGGGAGCAAAATAGTCGCCGGGAGTCGACAAGTTGCCCCGAGCGCTTCTGACGGAGCAAGAAAGTCTCGGGTTATCTTCATGGAACGGAGATTGGAAACAGATATGCCTCTGCTCCTGACTTTCCGCTCTTCTCCTCACGACCTTAACCTCCGCTGCATTCTCCTGATCCTGCTCTTGGAGGGGAGGGAGTTCTACGAGCTATTTTAGGCTGCTCAATTCAAGAGCAGAGGCTTTGTTGGGTAAGATGATATTGGGAATAAATTCGCCAATGTCACGCACCACAATTATTCGGAAGACAGACAAAAATTTAAAATTGTGAGAAATTGATACAAAAATGTTACAATGAATTTACATTTTATTCTTTGCACAGAATATTACAGTTAAATTATTAACTACTTAATTGATTCTATAAATAGCTCTCTCGCTGAGTGCGTTCCATTCTCTTCAAATTACATGTCACACAACCGAAAAATTCATTTATGATATGACTTAATTATTTATAATATTTTACTCAATGTTGTCTTGCACGTATGCTTTGTTGTTAACTATTTATTTTATTCTCGAAAAAATTCGCTAAAAATTGAGTGTCCTCAATTTTAAACAGTTTCTAATTAAATTGCAGTGTATTTTACAGTACTCCTGACGATGAAAATAATTAAAAAGAAAATCGAAGTTTACAAGACTCACTAACCGGATCTAATATTTTGTTATCACATCGCTAGTATTTATAATTATGTAAATAATTTGAAGGTTCACAATAATGGCAAAAACGTATTTCTAAAAGGTCACTTTTTGTTAATTTCAAATTTAGTCCCGTAATACATAACTTTTTGTAATGTTATATCATATTTGGCTATTGGTCATTTTGTGGACTTGGGAAGTCACATTTTATCTATTTACTATTTTTCTTATCATTTGTCTTAAAATACAAATTTTATTTGAATTGTGTAAGTTCCTAGATTTCCCCACAGATGTCCCTTGTGGTAGTTTAATTATTCGATGAAGAATGCAGCTCGGACATAATCTCCTGCGTGACTCTGTTCAAGGGTTGATAAACTTCAAAGAATTTATATTAAAATTGTTGTTGCGACGAAAAAAGTAAGCATTGCATAAGTAAGTTATTTACCTTAAATACTCAGTACTGGATAACAATTATGTTATTTACATCTTTCTCGGTACAATGACACTCTTGAGTTAACTTGGCTGCAAATCTTCGCAAGGTATCAGTAGTATCTCATAATATAGGCACATAAGTTTAAAAGAGTCAGTTTTCTAGTGTTAATATCTTTGATGACAGTGTATGGATAAAACAACACCAGTCAATTAAACAATTCTTCATTCTAAATCGGAAAATTATGAGAAGCAAGATTTTCAGCCCCACGTATTGCAGTCAATTACGAATAAGTGCTTAAGAAATTGCTTGGAAAGAAAGAAAATATGTTTTCAAATTCTGTGGAATAAAATGCACTCGCATTTAATATTATTAAAATATAACAATAATAATAGTAATTGGAAGCATCGGTGCGCGAGTTTATTCGCGATATTTACAATTCGCGAACATTTTACTGTATCTCGTAAACGCGCTTGGAGAAATCAGTTAGATCTCAAAATTTATCACCGATACCCGTAGATAAGATATTTCAATACGCGTTAACACACACAACGATCTTGAGCTAGTCAAGTGTTGTGCTTGAAGAAGAGGAAGAGAGGACGCTTCTTTGACTAAACGACTATGCTTTCGTGATGTAACAAATTGAAAAACGTTTTGGATAAATAATCATAAACTTGCGGAATGGATGATTCAAATGATGTAGATAACTTCATTTACGGTAAAATATAAGAGAAGAACACCAAATCTTTAGCTCAAAACATTTGCACAGCACATCTCCACATGATTTTTTTGTACCTTTATTATGAAAGGTAGCCAAAGAAAATTCTCACGAAACGATTTCACGTACTCACTGTATCTGCATTTACATGAGTAGGTAGTAAAACGTGAGAGCAGAAGAGGAGTTCACGGATTGTTTGTCACATATCGTGTGAGTGAATATAGTTCTAGAGTTTGTGTTATGTTCAAATGAACGAGTAAAAAAGAGAATTATCCACATTGCTGGGTCAAATAAAGACTTACTTTATTTGAATGTTTTTGAATTCAAAATTGATTTTTTGTGTACCAAATATTCCATGTTGTGTCTGAAAACTAATATTTCGTAAAATGTTTGTAAAATGTTTTAACATATTTGCTAAAATTTTATCACATTAAGCCTGGGGTGCAAACTGCTGAAAAGTTAAAGAAGCACTAGTATTGTGAGAGCAACAAGTAAATTCCCATGTTCTTCTTCCGAATGACTTGAAAAAGCGCCGTAAATGCAGAACCATTCCACGACGCACTTGGAAGTTCAATAGACGAGAAATCTTTGAACTGTTTTTACTAGTATGTACCACAGCAATGGAAGCAGATAAGTTCAATAGTTTTTATAGATGTTGCGCACAGGGTCTGACACAACTTCTTATTATTATTTGATGAAAGAGCGGTTACGTAATTTTCTTGGATCCACCACTACGAAGGTCATATTATCATCTACAGTTACCAATAAAATACTTAGAAAATTGATAATCCATTAATATTAAGAGTTTATTTGATATTTCAAGTATATACAAATAGACATATCGAAATAATTTTTTGCATGGGATATCAACACAAGTCTCAAAATTATATTTGAGTAAAGTCACACGGAAAACATCATTTAATTGTTGTTGTCACCACATCATTGTTGTTTCTACATCATTTAAGCGTTGTAGAAATTTTGAACACATTTACTTCCGGTTATATTCGTCATTCTTTCACAATATTGCTTTTTTAACGGAAAGAAGACACCATGCTAAGTTCCAGTTCGTCGGGAAGGTGTCGAAAAGTGGATTGACAAATTTTCAGATTCGAGCGTGACAAAAGGATAGACAGGCGGAACTAAACTGAAAGCAGTAGGTAAAGATAGGGAACTGTTTCTTTGGGGCACTGTAAGTATTTAAACAAACATTTTTGATATCCATGTTCGTATTCGTGGCGTCAACTTTACTCTTCATAGGCACATGAAACATCATGATGAAGTTAGAGCTATGAAGAAACACAAATATCAGCACAAATCACCCGAGTACTATACGTCAATAACGTGTGGAAGTCTGAGAACGAGATATTTTATTCATTCAAAAAAGAAAAAAATCTGAAGTGTTTTTGAACAAGAAGAATATTTAGTTACGTTGTGGAGAGTTGTTATTGAAAATAATTGTGATTACTCAAAAATTTTATGTTGAATTTCAGAAATTTAAAAATTATTTTGTGGCCTAGTAATATTCCATTTTTCTAACAGCACTTCATCTCATATGCTATGGTATTTTAAATTAATGTAAAATGTATTAGGTTTTTAATTAAAATTACTTTGTTGGCGTAAACTAAAAAGGATTATTTTTTAACTGCAATTTCATGGGATTAGGTCACAATTTTTTTTAAAAATTCTCTTAGATTTGCCAACGTTTTGATGTATATATAATATCGTCAACAGGGCAACAATAAAATTATAAAGTAAAAATACTCACCAAATATATAAGAAATTTATAAACAAAACTGAAAGTAAACTAAAAAAAAACAAGAAAATTACAAATAAATATTACACAAATTACAAAACAAAAATTATCGCATACTCAGAATACATAAATTACATACCTAGTTCCGAATAACTAATTTTATAAAATTTCCACCCATACAGTTGTCTTCTAATATTAACTTTCTTTTTTTTAATAAATTTGGAATATTTTCACGTTATACTTTTATTGGACCCTGATGTTGATATTATAAATATCGAAACGTTGGCAAGCTTGAAGAGAATTTTAATATTTTAAATTTGGGACTTATTCCCAAGAAATTAGAGTTCAGTGAACAAAAGTTCAAAAACGTGTTTTTTGTATTTTTTCTAGTTTTACTGAGTGATTCTTAATATTTGTGAATAACCTGCAAAATTACAGTTCATACGGATAGGATCCCTAGTATTTTCATTTGCTACAACTGAATGGCTAATGTATATATTTTCCACGGATTAATTTCATGGTCGGCCCCGTCAATATTTTAATATAAAGGGATATAATCCGAGTAAAATTAGAAATTGTCCGAAGTGGATTATATGAAACCAGGAAGAAGGATGTGCAAATCTCTTGAACAACATTTCGTGGTATTCACTCTTATAATTCTAAATATGATATATGCGTTTGTAAGAGGTGGGTATTAACTTTTATAAATGTTCAGATGACTTAATAGTTTGATAGCATAAAATGTTAACAGTTTCATGATTAAATTACCTTCACATCATTATTTTTGGATCTCATGGCGTACCATTTATACACTAGAAATGTAAGTTAGATAAACGGAAGTTTACACTTGATTTATTATTTCCGGCAGTAAAGGCAGACCCGTCACTCGGTTTCCCAGTGGAGAAGAGGAAGCACGACGAATGCGATATATCGTGATGTCAATTCTGGCTCGTTTCCTGTGGGGGATAGCTACAGGAAGAGGGATTTCGCTATAACCCATCAAATGATGAAGTATCATATTTCTTAGCGCTGGCTCTGTTTTTATTCCTAGATTGCTAATTCAACAGATAGCACATTAATCAGCTTGTGTTGTGAAAAATAATTAAAGCAAGAAAGATTTTATGTAGATAATCAAGTTATCATTTAACCATTATTCGCAATCATACTGGGTTGTCAATCATGAGCAAACCACGATTCGGGAAAAAAAAAAGATGTATAGGACAATGACTGTAAATCGCTTCGGATTTTTAATTTTAATTTTATTTATATATTTATCAATTAGACAAACCTATTACATTGACAACGCAGTAACTTAAGAGAAACGGGAAAATAAATATAAAATAATCCCGTTGATATTCATTTCATACTACCGTCCAATTATCGAGAGCGTTTTCATTTTAACGATGCTTTCATGAGGTTGCGAAACCGGTATCTCCATAGAGATAACAAATAAAAATATTACCAACCAAAAGGAAGTTGCACCAATGACATAAAATTATAAACATTGGTGCATGTCATTTATTCACACCTATCCGTTGTAAGAGGTTAGATTCGCTACCACGATACTACAAATATATTTAGCGGAAGAGCGCAAGTTCTATCCCCCATATTCTATCCGGCCGAATAAGGTAAGCACTCCAGATTCAAGTCGATTCGATTCCCCGGCAACCCAACATCTCTCCTTCCCAACGTTCTTACCCAAATCATATAATGTTGGAAAGAGTAGGTCCCGTGGCTTGAACCTCGCAGTAAGACATGAAATAAAGGAAAAAAGAATAATCAAGCATTGAAGATAAACTCCATTACCAATTTGAGGGAAGATGCGAAATATGATCAATCTATTAGAAAATTTAACAATTACATATCTGTAAAAAAAATGAATATTTATGGTTTTCGTAAATTGAAATCTCTTAAATTGCGCAACCTCACCTTATCGCCAGGTAACAGATTAATTATGTTACGTTAAATGAAAATGGGAGACGGGACCTAGTTTCGAACTCGGGACCTTGAGCTTAGCATGGAAAATACGACCGAGATCAAAGTACTTCCTAAGGGAGTCGCCTCATATGAGGAGCGTAGTCTCTACGAGGCCACCTCCGAGGTCGTTGGGTCTCGCAAGTTGAATGAAAATGAAAAACGGGCCCGGGTGGCGAACGGGAAGGCGCAGTTGGTAAGCGCATGAGTGCGCTAAGATCAAGGTCCCGACTTCGAATCTCGGTCCCGTCTCCCATTTTCATTTAACAGAACATAATTAATTTCGTAAATTGGACTTGGCTTTCACATATTATGAAAAGCTGCCGTGTAGTACACAAACAAAATTTTGGGTGTGAGGAAAAGGTGTCTATAAGAAAAATATTGTTAGCAGACGTTAACAAAAAATTGTTAGTGAATGTCGCCTACACCCTCTTTAAGGTTTTTAAATAATTCAAAGTAGTACCTGATATTTTTCATCATTTATACATATAATAATATTAATACTTAATAATAATAATAATATTAGTAGTAGTAGTAGTAATAATAATAATATTTCCATCTTGTTCACGACTTTTTGTCGGTTCCTTGTGGTTGGAGAAGTCAGAGATCCGTCTTAACCGCATTTATGATAATTTCGTTTTGGAAAGAAACATCAAGGAGTTATCAAACATCACATGTATAAGAATCGCAGAACAATGCGGGATGTGTTTAGAATAATTGATTTTTGCATGAGTTGGAAGTTTTGTGGTTTTAGTTCTAGTTCTTGCAACGATTTGAACAGGTTCTTGGGTACTACTCCCATGTTTGACTGTATTATTGGGATTACTCTCAGTCATATTTCCACATATCCTTAATTTCGAAGCTAAGGTCAATGTACTTTGTAATTTTATTTTTGTATGATAGTTCCAGATTATTGTTGTTGGTGATGGCGTTGTCTATGAGGAGTACTTCTTTCTCTCTTTTTTCTTGACTACCATATCTGGTCTATTGTGCTCCAACCTTCTGGCTGTTATGATGGTTCCATCCCAATAAATTACATAATATTAATTTTCAAGAATGTTGGATGGTTCATATTGGTAGTAGTTTACCTTATTTTTCTGTAGTTTGTATTTCAGAGCTAATTCCCGATGAATGATTTTTCCCACTTGATCATGCCTAAAATCACATTGTGCTATAGCTTGGCAACCTCCTACGATATGGTATATTGTTTCAGTTTCCTTTTTGCATTTCCGGCATAAGTCCGATTCAACTCCATCTTTCAAAATGTATTTACGGTAATTGTTGGTCTTGATCACTTGGTCTTGGATGGCGATAAAGAACCTTCAGTTTCAGGTTGTAGTTCTCCATGAGTTAGTACGACGCTTGTATGTCGACAGTATCTCCGCTTACTTCATTTACAAACCTTCCATGCAGGGTCTTTTCTTTCCAACGAGTAAGCTTGGTTACATCTTCTTCTATGTCAAGGGTCTTATGTTCATCACTTAATGTTAGGTGAGTGTATTTATCTGCTTTGACTATTGCCTTGTAGTACTGTGATTCTTCTTTTTGAGGAGAAATACTGTCTTAGATTGTGAACAATTTTGTTATGTAGGTTAAGTACATCTATTAATCCCCGTCCCCCATCTTTTCTTTTCAGTGTAGTTCTTTCTACAGCTGCTTCTGGGTGATGAATTCTGTGCCCTGTCATGGCTACATTGGTTTTTGTTTGCATATCTTTCATTTATGTTTGTGTCCATCTCAGGACACCGAAATTGTATGTATAACAGTGGAACGGCATAAGTGTTCATGGCTTTAAATACATTTTGGTATTTAATTTAGATTTGAGAATCATGTCAATTCTTTTAAAGTATTGCTTATTTTTTTCTTTCATCTCTTCATGTTCCGTGTTCTTCTGATATAAACCTAGATATCTGTGTTTCCTCTTCACACGTTGGTTCAATTTCAGGTAGTTGTTCTCCTTCAATTCTAGCTACAATTTGTTCCCCATTTTTATTGTTTATGTTCTACATTTGTCACTGCCAAATTTAATTTTATGTCATTAGAGAAATTACTTGTTAGTTCAATCAAATGTTTCAGTTGGTTTTCTGTGGCTGCATAGAGTTTTACATTACCCATATATAGTAGATGCCATAGTGTGAGTTCTACTTTTTTCCCATGCCTAATTTGTATGCCTTGTCTGTGGTTCTTAGAATTTTGGATAGCGGGTTTATGGCCATGGAGAATCACAAAGGACTTAATGAGTCCCCCTGGATTATGCCTCTGTTTATTTGGGTGTACTTGGTTTCAATTTTTCTTTCATCACTGCGTAGTACGATTTTTGTTTTCCATTTGGCCATTGTAGTAATGAGAAAGTCTCTTAATGTTGGATGGACAATGTATATCTCTAGGGTCTCTTGCAGCCAGCTATGCGGTACTGAATCACATGCTTTTTGGAAGTCAATATATGATGTATAAAGATTCCTTTTCTGTTTTATTATCTGGTCTGTTACTACCATGTCTACGATCAACTTGTCTTTACTCCCTCTTGATTGTTTTATACAACCTTTTTTTTCAATTACCAGAATTTAATTTTTTTCACAATGCTTGTATTGTTATTATTATTATTATTCATCAAATTTTTGTCACTTATAAATTAAGTTCAACAAACATTCAATCGATTGAAGTGGGATTTTTTTTTGTTTTCACTCATCCAATCATTTTCCAATTACAAGTACTATAACCGCGCTACTTTCTTTCACATCTTTCCTCCTACAATATTTCTACGTCTTTGTAACATCTTCGTGCTCTGATGTGTTACGTACTTTTCATCGTCTTCCTTCAAACGTAGGGAGTCATACTTCCTCTCCATAAAAAGTGTAATAAAACAATAAAAATCGATTAACTTTTTCTAAATGGTGATGCTTTGTGTGTCCATAGTGAATTCAAAAACACGAAACACAAGATAAAATAACACGTCATGAATAACTCGTCTCCATGGATTACTATGCTTGGCACCGTCGTCGTCCGACACAGACTCACGAATCTCCTGTCCCTGGGATAAGATCCGGTCCATGGGATCGCCATTCGCTTGCGTCATAAACGTAACTCAAGGGTCCAAACTATTAAAAGAAGTTGGTTCCTTCGCTTCCCGTGCACATTGCGTGCCGTAAATCGCTGAATAGTGTGGGTGTGGTTCGTCCGGGAGCGCAGTAACCTCCCTCCAGCGGAGCAGGAGGTGTCTGAATGGAGGAGAGGAGACGAGGACATTCGTAGAACGGGGAGCTCCTTGGGTGTGTGCATGGGTGGGGTTGAATGAGTGTGGAAGACGCCGGTAATGGCTCGGGGGGGAACACACACCCGCAAAGTTGTGACTGGGAGTCAGAAGAACCACTTCCATCCGCTGTTCAGGTTTGGCTGTCATTCTGTGGGGTAATGGTCAAAATTGTGATGGGGAAGCATTCAAGACACTACGAAAATATCGTTTTCATAGGAGTGCATGAGAACAACGCTACACCAACACTTTTCAATTTAAGGATTTAAATATTTCCCGATGCTTTTGCGCATGTAATCTCTAGATTCAAAATAAAGTCTTTTACTTATATTATTTCAAGCGAGGTCGTGAGATTCATAATCGTCGTACAAAAACTATCATTTGGAGTTTGAAAGAACTCTCTTCACTACGGCAGGTCAAGAAAAAGTACACACTCGTTTTGACGAGATAGAACTTCATCCATTTATTAACTCTCAACTTCCGAGTACCTACTCGAGGAGGGAAGTTTGCATCGTCTATGGCCAAGAGAAAACTACGACGTACCGGGACTCGACAGGTGAGTTACTACCCACCTCGACACCCGAAACACATACACAACTTATCCCCTGTATGGGGCAAGTTCACCGAACATGCCAGGTGGATGTTGTGTATGGGTTTCAGGAGACGAAACGGGTGTTAAAGCGGTAGAGCACTTGCGGCCAAAGCAGCAGGTCCCGGTTTCGAGTCCCGGTCTGTCGCAATTTTCATTCATTTAGTTCAATAAAACTCGGTTATTGAGATGAGGGTAAGCTAAACAAATAAAATGATCAATGGTGTAAGATTTCTGGTTGATATGACTCTATACTACGTTTGAGATGTTCATTGAATGCTAAATTTTGAAAATTTCGTGAAATATCTTTAATACCGTTCAAATAACACATTGTTAAGCCTCAGTTTTGGTTCTTAAAATATTTAAAATATTGCAATAACAGCGTAATACTACTTAACACGAATGTAATGTAACATAGCAATAATACAACAAATGACCTAACCAACATTGTGGTACTTGCAAATGCCTAGCTCTTATTCAGATGACTTACTAAGACAGATACATTCGGGTAGATTCCGAATCCACCTGGAGTGCGCTGTGTGTTGCGCATAAGACATCACGGGAACTGAGTGAGGTCATGGGTCATTCACATGAGACTTAAGGGTCACGGATTCGTCCCGGTAGTAATTGTTCGCTTCAGATAATTCGATTCATTATTTGGAATCCAGTTACACACGGAATATTTTAGAAATTTCTTTTCATTCATTATTGATATTTTTGGTGACAATGAGAAACATACAACAGATGTAGCTCGTCTAGAACCACGACTTGACCCCGAAAGAGTAAAGGAGAAATGTTACCTAATGCTGCGAATGTTTTAATGACCAGCCTCAGGATCTTCCCAATGAATGCACAAACGTATTCAAAATTCTACCGAATGCAACATTGCAACAGAATTCCATTACAAAATGGAACACAGAATGTGTTGAGGAATACATGAAAGAATTAAATAGGCAGGAAATCTACAAAGTGAGTTTTGGTTTAAGAAAAATTTGGGAGGAGTATTATGGTTTATCTCGGGACATATGCTTTAAGGTAGTAAGAAAATTTGCAAAATTCCAAAACTTTTCTTTTATAAAAGAATTCTGACACTCGCAACATGTTCATTATGAAGATAATCATCCATTACCCACCCCAGATTCTCATGTTGACCTCCCCTTGGTCCATCATCCGCCAGTCCAAAACCTAATGCAGGGTGCAGAGGGTCGATCGGAGAGGCGGGGGTCCGGATGGGTGTCGGGGTGGCAGCCACAGACCAAAAGCCGTTAATGAATTCGTGGTCTGGATGACAGGGGAGTGCACCACGTGCGAACAGCGCGCAAGTAGCTTTACGCTATGCAATGCATGCCTCGACCAACAGCGCTATTTAGTTAGGGCATCACGTTGACACATGTGCCACAAGTGGGTGTTAGAGCGTTTTATGCGGGTTGAAGTATTTAAAACACGCACATTTATGTAAACGCGCGTATACGGAAAAAAGTAGTTAGTATACGTTTAATCTGCGGAAATGAGGATGAAATAGGCATTATCATGGGAGTAGGTGTTCCATAAGTAAATAAGTAATATAGTTCACTTCTGTTCAATATCTGTTTTGGCTTGTATACTTTGATGAGATATCTTAAAATATCATGACTTATTTCGTGACATTGTGGAAGGACACCCAGGCCATACGCTCCCCTCCAATGTACAAGCCTGAGGTCATGGTCTATGTATCCTAATACTGTTATCGATCCTACATCTCAAAGCTGTAAGCTTATTTGTGGAAAATTCTCTTCAACAATGGACTTCAACGGTTTTTGCACATTTCCTAGACGAGGCTTCAGTTTTGGCATAATGTACACCAACGTGGTACTCAATTTTGCGACTTGAATTGTTAAAGAAACATAGCGTCATGAATAACAATTTGATAAAGTATGAAATCCATAACATTTTGATCCGAAAAGGGACACTCTTCAGGACTAGACAATTAACAAGAAAAATTAATTACAAAGTATAAAAAAGAGTTAAAAAGAACGAAATAAATATAGGAAAATACAACTTAGCAATACTTGAAATCTCCAAACAAAGTTTTGTGACAAAATTGCCAAACATGAAGATACAGTGTGTTCGCAATCATGAACAAGACTGGTCTGAGCCACGCCAAGAAGAAGAAGAAGACAAGGAGAACACTTGACATGACGTTAGAACAGATGAGGATGTCTCATAGTTCAATGTCTCATAGTCTCATCTTCAATGTCAACACGTAAATTATATTTTTGTATTATTACTTAAATGACTAATTTCTACAATTATTTTAAATAAACCTGAAGACTAAGGGGGCCGAGACGTCGTTGATTTCAGACTTAATTTAATTGTCTGTTCATGATGCTGTGTTTCTTTCGTTATATTGGTAACCCACCCGGCTTTGCTTGAATATTTTTATGTTGCACTTTCTCTCTTCTTTCTGGTTTAGAATAGTCGAAAATGTTTACTTCGATTGAAGCACCTCACACTGAGTATTGCGCCTGGACCTCCTTCGGCAACACAGGACGACGGCAGCGAGGCGAGTGCTTGTAATACGCTCATACAAAAACGAACTATTAGTGAAAATTTTACGATTTAAATACAGTTTACATCTTTCTTAAATGCACAAAACACAGAATGTATATATAAACACAGATGTAAACTACGATTGATTATGATCAGCCTCAATGTCTCTTGCAAATATTATAATATTATAAACTTACAAATTAGAAGTAATGTTTTATTTGTCAAGATTCTAACGTAACGAGTTATCTTTTGCGCCTGTTGAGGAACTAGATGGCATTTATTTACGTCCTTTCTTGTCCTACTCCTCGAAGCTTTCGAAGCAGAAATATTAGATTTGATCTTCAATGTTTTCTCAAAATGATAAAATAATTATAAATACAACACAAACAATTCGGCATTTGTTCACACAACAGTTGTCCTTGATATCCAAATTTTGTATTCTCTTATCTTCTTACACACACACAGACAGACAAAATTGGTGCGATCATTACAGTTCAGTATCAGAGAGATATAAGTATATATAAAGTTTATATACATTGCACCGTTCCCTGTATAACGTATAGGATAGTAATATCTCTGTTTTGAAAAGATTCTATTTCAAATCTACTCAAATCTTGTGGTGTACAGGTGGTAACTTTCCTGCAAAATACACGAAACTTAAGAAACATTACTACAAGTACCAATGAATAGTTTCTAAACTAGAATTCATAAACCTCCAAAGACGAATAAGATTTAACTTCTGGATTGTTCTTCCGAAATCAGAATATCGTTGAATAATATGAATGCCTGAATGCGCTGAATAATATGAATAAATCTGAATGCCTCTAAAACATGAATCACTAGAAAAAGCAACCTCGTGGGTTCCCAAGCAACCAATGTTTCGTGTTCATATTTCATAATAAAGTAATATTTACTTACATATTAGACTCGTTTGTAGCATTTAGTGAAGCGTAATATATATTTTATAAGGAAATATTTATCCTGCGTTTCCTGGAAGGCGTTAAAATAATTTGTTGGTAATACGCTTAAAATGTATTTCAAATAAAACAGGTATTTCCTCAGATATCATAATTAACTGGAAGACCATTTGTTCTTTACGTGTCGAGCAAATTTTGTCTGAGTATAAAAAGTATCGTACTGTTCGTATTATCAGTATGTACTATCTTATTTTTGTATGAAGTTTTAGAAATTGGGGCAGCTGTGTTATCAAAAAAAATATGTTGAATTGCGTGGCAATAAGTTGAAAAACTCTGATCAAGAGTACAAGAGCTTTCATAAAATGATGGGAAGGATCCTTTTCCTGTTTCATAGAGTAATAATAGCTTTCTTTCCTACTTTCAGTCTTCTGCTTTGAAAGTATTTTTTAAAAAAGAACAAACATAATAACTATTATATTAAATGTCTAATTTAATGAACAAATTATTTTTCAGAACTAACAATGCTATTATTTGAGACTCATGCTTAAGTAAGGACTCACATTTAAAAATTTGTATGTCTGTACTAAATTTTTCGATTTTCCGGAAAAGTTGTTTAAACTCGTGTAGAAAATGTCTCATCGTAAGGTTTTAGCAGCCCTGTGAGTGGTGCTGCCACTAAGCGTGTGTAAAGAGCACTATCAAGGCAGTCGACTGTTAAGTTCTTGCTATACATTTTTTAGATTAACGAACGCATACCTCATGTTTGCGGCAAAACATACCATAAAGATAAACCAAGTTTGGAAGTAAATCGCCAGCTCGTTCGACTAAAAGATATCAGAACGATAGTTGCTTTATTGGAATTCCTACATGTTTTATGCGCTACCATTGACCGTCGTGTTCTCCCTGTAGTTTGCAGCACAAATAACTAAAAACGTAGCAGAGCATAATGAAGTACTGTACATCACATTGTGGGTTCTTCTCTGTATGAAATTCTTGACGATATTATATTATCATTTTTACAACAATCTTTTTGGACATTATCAATCGTCTTTACCTGTTTATATCTTCAAAACAGGTGTATTTCCGTTTTGTAACATTTCGGATGTTCTGTCACCGTCCGTCTTCACGCGTTCGGCAGCACCGGACCAGGGTACCTTGTTTCTTATGACGAGGTCGTAACCATTGGGCCACTGCGAGCCGGCGGTGAAGGTAATATGTTTACCCTCTTGTGTTGTGCTGCTCTAGTATTAGTACCCTTTATTATTGGAATCCATAGGGGATATATGTCGATTGAAGGCTGACATATTGGATTACTATCCAGGCGGATGTATGCGGCTTCCTTGATCTTCCGTATCTTGAGATCGCTTTCTCTGGCGATGTGGGAGACCTTTTACCATAGGATGCGATAACCGTCTTCCCAGGCGTGGTCACATAACCTTGACTTGAAGGTTTCTGCCTTGCGGACGGTTTTTGGTGTTCTTTTAATCGCACGGGTAAGGGCCTTCCTGCTTCGCCGATATATTCTTGGCCGCATTAACATGGAATACTGTATATACATTCCTTGAGTATTTGGTTTTCAACCGTTGGCTTCGTCTCAGTGAGAATGCTCCTTAGCGTTGTTCTGGAGCTGAATACGCTCAATTGGAGTTTGATTTCCATTCTCTTGAGGGTTTCCGGTAGACCTGGGACGTACGGTATGACGTATATTCTCTTTTTGTTCTTTAACGCTTGGTGTTTTGCGTTTTAAGGCCTTGTGTACCATTGTAGAGGGGTGGCCGTTGGAGCGGAGGTCCCTCATGATGGAAGATTGTTTTGCCTCCAGTTTCTTGCTTCCCGAGCACACGATATCTGCTCTGTTAGCTAGGTATTTAGCAATGCCTACTTCAGTGACGTGGAGTGGTTTCAGTGTTTGTGGGGTGTTGACAGGTGGAAGATATCGTCCTGTGTGCGTTGGCTTGCGATACACTGTGGTGTGGAGGTGGTTCTCTGATCTTTCTACCAGTACGTCTAGGAAGGGAATCCGTCCGTCTTCTTCCATTTCGATCGTGAACTGTATGTGTTCCTCTTTTTGATTGAGGTGTGTCAGGAACTCTTGGAAGTGTACGTTGCCATGTGGCTATGTTAAAAAATTCAGTTTTAGTTACCTAATGCATCCAATTTGGAAGACAAGCAGTATTTTTCTTCTATAGAAGGTTCATTATTTTACTTGTGCTAGATGTTGTGTAAAGTAAAATCTCATTATATTAAGCTTAGAGGTGACAACCAAATTACTTCAGTATAACGAATGTATCCCTAACACCCTCCCCTCTCCAACAAAACATCTTAATAACACTTTCCTTTGTGTAACGAGGTTTTACTATTGTGTCGTGTGTCGGACGCGTGGTTAAGCTGTCACCGGATTAGCACCGGTGGTGGGCCAGTTGAAACAGTAGTGTTAGCAATTCAACCATCGCCGGGATTGATATTACGAGCTGAAATATGGGGTAGGAAATTTAGTATTTTAATTGAAAGGGGGGCGGCTTTATCGATATTGAATTCGGAGAAATTGCCACGGGAAGAATTCCAGAACTTACTTCGATACAATAGGCGTGTGACGAGTGCTTCGGGTCATACGTTAGACGTATGTGGTCAAAAAATAGTACGAATGAATATTTATGGGAAAGCCTATGATCATGAACTAGTAGTGATAAATTTAGGTTCTAAATAATATGACGGGATTATTGGGTTAGATTTTTGTAAAAAATTTAAGAGTTTAATATGTCCTCGTAGCAATAAAATTATTTTATCAGAAGGTCACTCGGTGCCTTTGTTTTCTTCTGAGTGGGAAAAGAAACTTGAATGAAGTAACGGCAGGAAAGCAGTTACGACCTACTGAGGTTGGAAAGTTAAAAGTCGTAGATATTTTTGAAGAATTAGATCAGGAAACGTCTGAAAAATTACAGCCACCGTTAAGCTTGAGCCAGTCAAGAAAGATAGACAAACAAGAAGTGCATTAGTTAAATTGGGAATTGTTTGACGCTCAGAACATCGAAGAGAGCAAAAATCTCATAGAACCATTATGTCCAGAGTTGATTAAATGTTTTTCTGATAAGGAAATAAAACAGCAGTCGGTGCAGGAGTTAGGTGTAGGCGTTGAGGAGGTAGTTTCGTGTATGAATGTTGAGTGTGTTTTGGGTCAGCCGGAGGATTCAGATGATATTTTTGTGGAGTTTCACGAATCAGTTAGTGAGAGCCAATGGGGCCAGGGTGGAGTCGGTGACGCTAAGGAGACAAGGTGTGTCTGTGTGCCAGGTCAGATTCCCCTGAGTAAGCTAGCTGAGTTCGAGGATGGAATTGAGGTGAATAAAAGTGGAAGTAAATGATGTGTGTGAATTTGAATTCTCGAGGAAGCCACAGTGCAAGTGCGAGGGGCAAGAAGGCCGTGGAGAACAAATCTTCAATGTTTACGATAGCGATGCACAAGGACGAAGTATGGAAATAGTCAGTTTTGGGGGCTTAGAATTAGACGAAGGAAGGAATGAAATTAAGCAAGTAAAGCTGCTCAGAGACATAGGGGTACCACCGAGAACGATGGGTGTGTTTAGAATAAAAATAGAAGAGAAGAATTCCTTGGAGTGTTTTAGGGTGGAAAGGCCACCGCTTGGTATGCGACTTACGTCAGTAGACAGGGACACGCGAGTCGTTCTGATAGAACAAGCAGCGTCAGGGAAACGGACGAAAGAACGCCGGCATTTATTAGATAGTGCCGCGTGTACAAAAACGAAGTGCATTCCGTCGAAGTCGTGCCTGCATAAGTTCAACGCCCAGAATGTCGAACGCGAGATAGAAAAGGCAAGTAGAGCAAGGATTTCTAATCCTAAATTTTTAGGACAGGAGATTTTTTATGAGGAACTTGTAGTCAGGTCGAGAGCTTAGAGCACATTCGTGGAACATATACTGATAGACACACGGGATGGGCCCGTCTTTCCTTCTTCCTTGGGAGACTGAGTGTGCTGGATGATTGTCTTAGGACACAGAGACTCGCGAGGTAGTAGCGGAGTCGAGGGTCGGAGGTCGTGCCTGTGAGAATGTGCGAGCAATAACAGCAAATCTAACCCAGGCGGTGATCCAGAGTTCGAGACCAAGGTACAGCGAGCCGGAGGCGAAATTCCTTTGTGTGCCAGCGTCGGCGTGATGAGAACGCCTGCACACGCGGTCGCACGAGAGCGATGTCTGGGTCCTGTATGAGCGCCGCTGAATGAGGTGGAAGCGCCTACGTCACCAGGAAAACTGGAAGGGTCCTGTACGAGCGTCGCTGGATGAGGTCGGAGCGCGCAGCGCCAGGAACTGGAAGGGTCCGAGTGAGTCAGCGCCGAACGAGACGGAGCGCCTGCCAGAATGCAGCCCACACGATGTTGGTTGGGTGGATGAAAGCCGATGGAGCTTCGTCGGAGATGGTTTCTAGCCGTCGCCGAGCCGACTACAAGGTGTCTGACCTGTGGGAGTCAGCAGAAAGGAGTTGGGAAGAAGAAAGAAGATGGTGAAGCAGCATAGTTGTTTTAGCTGTTTAAAAAAAACTATAGAGAATAGAAGACTGAATGAACTAAGAACTGAGAAGTTTCTGTAACGTATTAAAGTATAAAAGTACGTGGAGTAACAGTGTAAAATTTTTTTCTCTCTTTGTTGTCGTTTTTGTTTTTGATATGTTGTTTTATTCTCTCTCTCTCTCCGTCTATGTACATATGTGTTAGTCTATAAAAGGAACCTTGTAAATAAAATTATGTAAATACTACATGAATAAGTGGAGATGAGAATGTGGAAAATTAGAGAATAAATAATAATGTGTGATAGAAAGTGAGCCATCAGGTGGCCCAGCGCAAGCGAAACTTCTGTAAAATATTGTATGGGAGCAGTGACACCACGCGTCCTTTCACGACCCTTCGACAGCCTCCCTTTTTTGGGAAGGGGGGGAGATGTCGTGTGTCGGACGCTTGGTTAAGCTGTCATCACTTTATTGAGGGCAAGTATGCGACGCCGAGCGTGGAGGGGGTTCGTAGAGCACAGTGACGCGCACAAATCACATTATTTAAGGGAGAAAACTGGGCAACTCACTCTCACTCAACTCACTCAGCGCACTCCCCTCACTCAATCAGCCCAGCCGTCTCCGACACTTCACCGCACGATCACGGACCGCTCCCGACGACTTCCGTCGTTGTGGCCGCTGGGGAACTCCCGTCCGCCGCGCGCACTGTGCTCCACGGCCCCTCCGACAATCGGTCTCGCTATTGACCACCGTTGTGAGTATTAAACACCTCATGCGCACTCATGTGTCTCATTCGCACCCTAACTATCCCCGTCGCCTGCCGACGGTAACCCTTCCGGCCAACTACTTAGGGTTACCCAAGGCAGACCATGACAATTGACACTAATAAAACCCAGGAATAAGGTGATTGAATAATATTGATAACCATTGTCTTCAGTTTATTTTTAATGTCACGTGTACATCGAAAGACATTACATGACATATCTTTATAATTCTTAAAACTTTTTGTTACTGCTTGATTCTTCTTCACTCTAAACTGCTCGTTCACTCTACCTCCGTTCCTTCACTCTTCCACTCAAGTCCCGTCTCTCTTCACCACTCATACCATCTTCATTCCTTCTTTTATCTACCACATCCTTTCTACAAATTGAGCAAACAATTCGTATTTCCCTTTTTTGTCAATTAATGCATGGATCCTATGTATTTTAACCACGTCCTGTCCTTTCATCACTTTAACATTATGCGCGCTCTTCATTCCACACAACTCACACTCCCACAATAGATGGAACGTGTTTATGTAATAAAAATGAGACCATAGACCATTTTCAATAATTCTTACCTCTGTCATCCGTCTTATCGGCTGAAACCATTTTCTGTTTCGTTCCACAAACATTACCTCGGGTACAACTTTATAAGTATCTCTTTCTTTCTGTGATTTTTCCCAGCGGACTTGCCATGCTTCCAGGAGAAATTCTGTCAATTTTCATCCATCCTGTTTTTTCAACCTTCTTCCCATCTAACATCAATGAAATTCTCACCTGATGGTTATTTGGAAGGCCAACTTCTGGACACACAAATCAATTGGTAGCACCCACAGTAATACGTTGAGTCCATCTGAAATACTGTTCTATATGGTCCGGCCAACCGTACTAAACACATCCTCTGCAATCTTCCTAAGCGCTCTCGTGCTTTGATAGTTCTCAGCACTCGACCATGTCTCACAACCGTACGTCATCATAGGTATAATCACTCCTTTATAAAGCTGTAAAAGTTCTTTTTCCCTACATTAAATTTCGTTAGTACAATTCGTTGTAGCTGATAGTATGTGCGTTTGATCTTTCTCTGCAAACAATCTAATTGTTCCCCGAAACACATTCCGTCATCAAATACAACTCCTAAATACATATGCTGATACACTATTTTAATTCGTTGGCCATTCATCTTTATCACCGGTTCTTTCTACCGAACCTGTATCGATCCGAATACCTTCCCAAATATCTGTTCCACTGCAATTTCCAGTTTTTTTCCGAACACCATTCTGCACAATCTTGTAATATTCTGTTTCCTCGCGTCTCAATATCTCGCCGTGACACTCCATCCACTATCACAACTATATCCGTATGCTTCTATGTAAAAACTCGTTCCATGTCTACAATTTATACTCTTGTACTTTATTTTTAAAGGCCCTTCGTACAAGTTTATTTTCCCTTTCTGTGTCCACTGTAATATTATCTAGCCTTCGTTTTTTTTGTAATTAGAAGGGGGATTAGCATTGCTTCCTTCCACGAATTAGGAAATACTCCCGCAGACCAAGGAAGATTAAAAATATCCAGAAGGTATTCCTTCGATTCTAGACTGAACTAAGTATCTCCTAGTGAATTGAATTGGGGCCAGGCGCATTATTGTGGGCGGTAGCTAGAGCTGACTCAAGTTCCGACATAGAAAAGGAAGAGTTTTAGGGTTTCAGTTGGTGGAAAGAAAGTCAAAGAAAGTAATATAGTTCTCATTTATAAGCTTAATATAATGATATTTTACTTTACACAACATTTAGTACAAGTAAAATGTTGAACCTTCCATAGAAGAAAAATGCTGCTTGTCTTCCAAATTTGATGAATTAGATAACTAAAACTGAATTTTTTTAATTGCTACAACTCTGGCCCAGGTAAAGATAAATTAGTAAACCATTTCAAAGATAATTCAATGCTCTACAATGTTTACTCTTGTAATTTTTACTGTAAAGCAAAGGATTCAGTAGTTAGAAGCAAAAGTTTTACAAAAAATGTCAGAAAATTCTTTTTTTGAAAATTAATGATATTTTTGTGCAGATATCTCAAAAAACTATAAGGAATATATAAGCATTTAATAGAAGCAATATTATTGCAAATGTAATAATCTTTCATTTTGCGACGAGTAATTTTTTTGTACGACCCAGTGTTAACGAGATAGTAGAGAAAAAACAAAAAACGGGACCTTTCCACCACCACCTCTCCCGGCCCTAGCTAAAGGTGTAAACATTAGAACTTTTAGTACGCTTACCTCCTAACTACTCCCAACAAATTCTCGATGAATAAAAATCTACCCTCTTCCAAACCCTCCATACCCTTTTTTGAGCATTCATTGACTGGTGTAGTCGACCTACTACACGAACATTAAAAAATGAATACATGACCATTATTTAAAAAATTAAAAGTCAATATATGTTAACATAGTTGGAACAATTTGTACAAAAACAGTCCAGATAAAATTAGAATGTCTTAAAACAAACTAATGGATTAACTAAATTCACATTTCGTGTTGCACTCGAGGAGAACAATATGACAATATTAGTCTGTTAAATCTTAAGTAATATCCTTTTGACTTACTCATATAGTCGCTCATAAGGATGTGTTATTATTCTCTCGCCTGAATGATAAACGTAAAATTGTAATTAGTTAAATAACTTTTTAGAAAAATTGAAAATATTTAAAGAATGTATCATTGCACAATTGACAGTCAAACTGTCCTACGACCCTGAGGTATGTCATGGGGATTCACGTAGTGTAGCACAAGGGGAAGTATGACCCTCCGACCAATTTTATCCCCGGGAGAGACGAGGTACTCATTATGCTGAAGACAATAAGCCTGCGAGTCAGTCTGGCAATTGAGGGGTGAGTAATGACCGCACAGGGCATTGAACTCCATTCGATATGCTAGCAGTCCCACTAACCGAGCCGCACTGAATACTCATGTTTTTAATGATTCATCTCAAAAAATTATTATTATTTTATTGTTTTAAGTATAGCTAGATAAAGTTACCAGACGTATTTGAAAAAGTCACAGAAATTTAAATGTTTTATTTAATGTGTCAATGCTACATTTGGTTACCATTGTTTGAAGATCTTTACTGGTATCTTGTTTTAACTCGTCAACCTGAATATTTATTTCTCAAAATGATATTTTCGCACGCAGAAATGTCTAAAATTTTGCGATTGATCTGTCTTCAGTTTGAACGATGGAGTGTTATCGTATTTTTCCCCTTACGAGAACAATACGTCAGGAAGAATTATTAACAACATTGAAAGCATCACTTAGAAAAAGGATGTGTCTGAAATGATGGGTAGTTTAATCTGCGATACCTTATAGGTGGCTAGAACATTCAAAAAAGGTAGGTCATGAAAGTCTCTTTCATTGAATTACAATCAAATTGTCAATATTTGATCGATTATTGAAGAGATTTCATTGTATTATTTTTCATAGGTAACATACAAAGATTTGTGTAGCACAGAATTTTGAAATCAACATTTATCTTTTCATATAAATTTAAAAAAATTATGTCTCAAATGTTTAGAAATAAAATCTTGATTCGTTGATCCCATAATTGGTAAAATTAACATTCATACTAATGTTTTTTTCCTTCTAAATATAAATATACTACTTAGTTAAAATAAGTATGTCTATTAGTCTTTACTGAATGATAAAAACATCAATATCTGATTTTAATCCAACCAATGTGTAATGTGTGTTGTATGCTTTTATTTGATAAAATCGTCAGAAAAATACATTTACGCTATAAATTTTACCATTGGTATGGATAAAAAAGAAAAGCACATAAAATTTCGATTACAACACCTACACTATCTAGAGCATATTTCTACTGATCTGTCACAGTACGCACGTTTTCTCTCGCTGATATCTCTGATAAGCTATTTATCACCCCGCAGCTATTTTGCATTTGATAAGCACTCTACGAGTGTACCTATCCATGAGGAAAGAAGAGGTAAACATGTAACTTTTCCTTCGCAAATGGACCACCTGTATTCGGGATCATATTATCTCTGTGAAGAAGGTATGAATGATAAATTTCTACCCCCATGCACATTAATTTACAGGTTTCGAAGAGCATTATAATACAAATTTTGAAGTAACGGAATGGAACGAAATATATTCCTTCCTGTGGTTCGAAATTTTTACATAAAATTATATGTAGAATAGATTTTTAAAATATGTTATGAATTATTATTAATCATAAAAATACCAAATATCGTAAGACAGTACACCAAGCCCCAACTAACATATACCTGGGAGTTGTATTTAATTTAAAAGAGAAAGAGAAGGACAAAGCGGGAGATCGCAGTTTACAAAACATTTAAGAACAGAAAATGCACTGTAAAGGATGGAAAATACCACAATAACAAGTTTTCATGATGATATCCTCACTAGTTTTTTGTAGTGCAAATAATTATTTTCATGATACAACTGATATTCGATTATAATATATGAATCCTGAGCCGCAGTTCAAGTTTTGAAGTGAAATGGAGTTTATAATTGTCATAAAACCGAACCTTTTCTTCTATTTGTAAAAACAGTATTGTATATTTAGAGAACGTGCAAAATTAGGTGGTGCACTTTTCAGAACTACGACAATTTTCTTAATCACAATGAAATAATATTCTGAAATATGTGTTGCCACTTCAATTTCTTATCGTGTTACTATGGTAAGTATATCCCATGCAACATAATTTTTTTGTAAATGAATATTTCGAGGACATTTCATAGTTGTAATCTTTCTTTCCTTCTACATGTCTTTTCAAGTACTCAGGATCTCACAAATTTTTCGAACACTGTACGCGGGAATCTGTGATGTATTTGACAGAGTTTTTGTCTACTGAACAGAAAATGTTTAGGTGATACTGATCACAATCCTTGTTTATGATAAAAGGAATCTTTGGATGAATTATAGAAAAATAATTCGTAGGGTGTATGGTACAACATTTCCGAATTCGAAAACAGATTTTGTAGCACTCTGCCTGTGGATTAATTTGAGTCTCCATTTTGCCCTCCAACCGATACACACATCTAAACTCAATTGCCGTGACCGTCGACGGCTCGAATGTTTGCTTAATCGGTTTCATTGCGTCCATCAATACCAACAAAGACCCTGGGAGCTATTAGCCCGCGTTTCACGGTACATTTACCAGTCAATAGACGTGAAATAAGAAAACTGATAGTCAATCTAGTTTCCTGTCCAGTTGAATGAGAGTAATTTGAGTCGTAAACATACTGAATATTTTTAAACAGACAACATTTTTAGGACGTTGCCGCCCCGGATGCTGGGAAATATTCTCAATAATTACATCTCGAGGTTAGATTCTTCTTGTGACAAAAGTTAGTCATACTTTTATTACTTTAATATTCACGTATGGAAGCATATTTATTCACGAAAACATATCAAGGTATCAATTTCTAGGGGAATTAAACTCGGATACAAAGGCCGGTTTACTCTCAAAAATAACTGTAGAGAAGGAATATGTGCTGAAGCATGCATAAAAAATCTCCTCCCTAGTAGGACTATCCAACAGTACAGATATGAAATAATATTTCCATTATGAATATTATTCTACTCTAAAACATGTTATAATTTTAATAATCACTATGTAAATGCAACTAATTGATTAGTGATTCGTTCTTGTTTATGTTTTAAATATTCTCTCTCTCGATTTCATTTCAATAATTGAGGACATGCATCAATAATTTCACATTTTCACGACACTCATTTTAGAATAATGGTTAGGAGTTTTTCATTCTGTTCACTGTGATGTTTTTAATGGAAATTCTTTCTCATTTTTAAAATGATCATTTCTTACATTACGTTTCTAAGAATTTTATTGTATAAATGTTAATAAGCACTGCCGTAGGTAAATTTAAATTGTTTTCAAATTTTGTTTTGAATTGATTCATTCGTTTCTTTATTTTTTTTGAAAATATTAAATCTGGTCTCAACGCCTTCATTTAAAGACACCATGATTGAAACAGTAGAAAACGTTGAAAATGTGTTTATTTTTGGAAAAAGAAAACAATGAAAATGTATTTATTTTTGTAAAGGTTATAAAGCATTTTTTGAACAATCCCTGTTTCTTTCACAATTCCCGTTGATGTTTAATGCCCTCGAAAAGTGTTGATCACTTAAATGCTTTTATCTTTTCATCATAACTCCATCAAGTAAAGAAAGACCGTCATTTCTTCTCAGTTTCTCTCTATCTTGCTATTTTTTACCTAATCTCAATTTCATCTCACTATTACCACATAATCCTTCACTTCGTCACCTCGTCAAGCGTCCTAAAGTCCCTAACCTTTCACAAATAACAGAATCTGCTCACATCGACCCTTAACCCACTACTCATCCCGTTCATCAACAGCCACCTGCTCCAGTAAAAACAGCATTCTTTACTCTTCTTGGCACCTTCCTCAATCCCCCGAACCATGAACTTTCACTTATAAATTGGCGCTTGTCCTCCCTCTTTCTCATAATGCCCTAATTTCTACGAAATACCGAAGCAACAATCATCGTGGACCAAGGAGTACATGCATACATGGGGGAAAAGTTTTTGACTGGAGAGTGATGAGTGTTTGGTGGAGAAAGTTGAACGTTTCAAGAATGGGAAATAAGCCCAATAACAGTTGAGTAGAGGTGGATAACTCGAAGAAAAGGTTTCCTCCGCTAGTTATGTTGTACTACGCTCTCAATCGAAGGAAAGGGAAACGAGAAAAAAAAGTGGGAGTGAACAAATGGAAAATATTTAGATACGGAGGGTAATGATGGGCAAGAGACAGTTCGCAAGACTATTGAGGAAATGAAGGTGATGAACGTAATAGAGGAAAGACGTTACGAGGATTTTGAGCCACAGAGATTTATAAGAGTGAGAAATTCAGGAGCTGCACCGGAATACTTAAAAGCAAAATTTAAATTAAAATAAAAGTAGAACACGAGAAGTCAGAAGATGCATCATGGTGTTGCGTTTGAAATTTCGAATTTTCTAAAATAAAATTTTGGTAATTTAATCTTCTAAGTGAATAAATAAATTTCGTAGATAGTTGGTTCATTTTAAAGTTCCCCAGTATAGATATTGACCAGGAAAGCAAACATACATGTAAAAGAAGAGGCAACTGATGTAATATGAGATAATGAAGATGCGGCAAACTCGAGAAAGGTATCTGTGGGAGAAATCCGATTTGTTTCATTAACACAAGAAATAGTGATTGAAATAAACACAATAATAATGATAATATAGAAAGTAACAGAGAAAAAGGCTCTATAAATCGTATTGAGTACGACTTATTTCTACATCCACTAAATAACAGGCTCTGAATAAATAAAATAAACCAAAGAAGAAAATGAGAAATAAAGGTGTTTTTTTGTTAAAAAAAAATGGACGTAATGCCGTGGCGCAGATTCAAAATTTCTATATGGATAAAATTCTTTTTTTCTACGAAGGAAGATTCGTATTTCATTAGTACTTCCCAAATTTTTTGACATGTCTTGCGAGGTGAGGATGGATGTAACTTCATAATTATTTAACATCGTGTTTTCCTCATTTTCTATATTTAAGAACTCTTAATGGAATATATAAGGTTAAAATAAAAAGAGATGAAAAAAGACGCAAAAGTGCAACAATTGTATGAACACAAAAATAATAGAGAACAAATAATAGGTGCAATTCATAAAAAAGGAGAACATTACATTCACATTAAGAAAATGGTATTTTATGTTCTAGAGAGCGTGTAAGCTCGATACATTACAAGATATTCACTAGTTTCTGTTGTATCATTTTGGTAACATTCTCGGTTCAAATCATGTTAACTTCATGGTTACAGTTGTTTGGGAAAAAAACATTCTACGTTCGACATTAAGCTATCCCTGAATTTCCTAGGGACAGTTTCGTACGGACGGTATCCGCTCTTTAGCATGTCATGCGCTGGATGAAATTTCTAAAGAGAAACCGAACCATAGACCGAAATGATAAAAATAGTATTTCACCGCTCATGCTCTTTGTCTTTGCAAAGAGATAACGTCTAGTAACGTACTGCCTGCTGCCTGGCCGTCGACAGAAGGTGAGATGGTCTCACTGCGCTCCTATAGGGCGCTTTGCTGACGCCACGAGTTCAGAATGTATCAGCGTTACAACACGCCCCCTCGTATCGAAAGCATTTTATTGCTTTTCACGCCCACCACTCGCCGGCCACTTGATGTTACAGTCATCGGGAGACGAAATTCAGACAATGCCCGACGTATAGCAATATATATTTTATGGACCTTATCATCTCCGTGATTTATTGGAAGCACTGGTCGATGGCAATGTTTTCGAATTGTGATGAGAGCTGGATGGCTCTTTATTGCTAGTTCATCCAAGAACGTGGGCTGAAAGAATTCATCGTCAAAACTCATTAATATTCCCTCGGAAAAATAGAATTCTTAACCATATTATATCTATTGCAAGGATTTAAATTGCACTTTTCTTGCTGTAAGATATCTTAACGACATGTTTCTTCGGAAGTGAACGATGATTCTGCGTCGTTTTACTAAATTGACATTCCAAATCTGTTCTTCGAATTGGAGTTATCAATTTATCTCACTAGTTGTGTTCCTTACAAAAATGATTTGTACCCTGTTGATTCATGGTTCTTACAGTACATCGATATCTAAATACCTGTCATTGTACCCACACTCCTCGATCGTGCTGAGTGAAGATGGAATGTAGCTGTAATTGAATGGTTACACTTTCCCGAAGGTGTATATGTAAACAACAAAAAGAGACCAACATATATGGTATCAACTTTCATAACCCGTCTCTCGGAAATAAAACAATGCAAATGCGATTTTACTGTGTAATGAGAGAAAAGGGGGAGAATTTATCTACAAATCGTAGAATTTTAGCATTCATACACAAATAAATTACGTACTAGAAATAAAAAACAAGTAAAAATCGAATATCTGAAGAGTATGTACGTACTTATACAAAAAAAATTAATTTGAATTTTTATCAGACGAAAACGAAATACCTTCAATACCCCAAATAAAAAGTTTGCCACATATTTTTATGTATTTTTCTTGTTATTGCGTAGAACTAATGAGCATACATCGCGATTTATTGTTGGTCAGTCTCCCTCTACGGGAAAGTTTTGTTCAGTATGCGTGGTTTGATTAATTTTTTCTGTTATAAATATTCCATTAACTATTATAATTTTTTTACTGCGACATATAGAATGTATTAATTTCTTGATAAGATTTTTATACAGGTTTGTGCCTACAGCGCGTTGAGATTTCAATGCTGGGACAGTTTTGGTAAGTTATACGAATTTTTGCAATTCTTCACAGTTTCTCACAGTTACATTACCAGATATCGTCTGTTTATTTATGGGTACAAATAAAGTTGTGTAATTCAACAAATAAAATAAAATAAACAATACAAAGTAACAAATAAAATCGTGTGCTAAAGTTGTTTAATTTTTTTGTAGAGAAGAATTCTAACCCAATAGGTACATCGAACAATAGTGCTGACAATGGAGAACATGGTTGTCTTTCAGGCTTTCAATTTCTTCTGAGATCCATCTACTCAATATGACAAACTCTTTTAAGGGATATCAATGGGGATTCAACAAAGATTCTTTACGCAAAAATTGAAAGGCTGAGTCGAGTGAAGTCGCGGGAACTCAGCTAGAAACTAATTAGCTAGTAAGATTTTTATTGTAGTATTTGAAAATGGGAAACGGGCATGCCATTGAAGCTTATCTGCGTGAGGGGATAGGAGGTGGGTGGTATAGCTATTGTTTTAGGTGGGCTGGTTAGCTGTGTTTACCAACAACGTGGCCCACGTGGAGGTGTTAGTGGGAGTAGTTAGTAATAGTAAGAGTCAGTGATACTAGTAGTAGTAGGAGGTGGATAGAAAATGGAGGGTTCGCTTATCAATAGGCACACCTTCAGAAACTGAGACATTGAAGTCGAAAGCTACATTTTCTGTTCCGCCAGGAATTGAATCTCGATTAACTCGATGGCGAGCAAGCATGCTAGCATTGACCAGTTAGTGAAACGCCACCAATTAATTAATTTTTATTACTCGCACAGTTCTATTGGGTGGAGTGACTCCCAAAAGGTAGCGTTCTACAGCTGATGTTCCCTAACGCGCGATTCTAGATCGAGAAACCAAGGTGGCTATGCAGTGATGAAGAGATGATTGTAATGCGAGCAGAGGATTCGCAACGAGTGATACATGCAAACATAGACACTAAAATTACGCAGTGCTGTTTACGGGGATAATCATAAATACTATCCATGGGTAGACAATTAACGACAATTTCCAATTACATAGGTTTCGCTGTATATGTGTGTGTGAGTGGTTGCGTGTAAGGCAAGAGTTTAACAGAAAATCTATTCCAACCATGTTCACATGTCCTTTCAATTTCTCCGTAAAGTTATAATTAGCTCTGTGAGAAGGCCGAAACTTTACTACAGAGCGCGGAGATGTTCATAATAATAGAACAAGAAGTCACGAGTGAGTATGCGTCGCCTCACTGCACCTGATGATCTTTTGTCGACAAAGCATCCAGCGGCGATAGAAGGGAGCGGCCTACAACTTTGGGAAAGGTCATGTAGTGAGCTCNTTTTTTTTTTGGGGGGGGATTTAGGGCTCGTCAACGTCAAGGTCATTAGAGCCCTTAGATAATTTGTTTAAACGAAGTTTGACAACATTTATTAATTTCTTATTTTAAAAAGTTGTCGATATTCCACTATTATCCAGAATAAAAACAAAATTTTAACTTATAGATAAAATTTATTGGTTTAAAGATTTGCTTAGATTAATTTATTAATTATAAAATTATTAATTTATTAATTAATAGATTATTTGTATCATTTTACATTTGCTATTACCCTAACGGTAGGAAATTTTCTGGAAGCTTACTTAAAATTATTATTGCTTTCAGAAGTATCACACAATGTAACTCATCCATAATTCGAGAATCAGAGAAGAATATGAAGTGGCAATAATCTCCGATCAGTGCAATTCTACGGATGATAAGTTTTCATGAGTTCAGTAGTATTAATTAATAAAATTTCAAAAACATTCTTTCAAGTAAGCTTAAAGTGAGTATTTGGCTATGAAGAATATAACTCTTTCATCACCAATAATTAATACGTAGAAATAAAAATTATTTACTTTTTATACTTACACGTTGAATACACAACTAACAGATAAATTGAATGCAAAGTTTTAGTTAGAAGAGAATGCTTAGAAAAAATGTAAAAAAAAGAAATCGAGTCACATTTTCGTATAACATTTCTGAAAATTATCGTGTTCGGAAAGCTATTAGACTTTGTAATATCTGATGCGTTGCATCTGACGCCGAAAACGTGTTCCATGACAAAATAGGTTGATTGAATAAATCCTGGGATGCAAGGATTCTGCTCTTGATACTGTAAATACACAAAGCTTTTGGGTTCTTTTATTGGAAATGTCATTTCCAAGTTAACCTCCCATGGTATAGACCTACTTCAACTCATAACTTCATGTTAGAATTTAGCAGTTTGCTTATGTTAAAAGCTGGTTTCAGCAACTAAGTGGCAATACTTCACTTTCTCTGGAGTTTGAGTGTTTGAAGAAGATGAGCATTTGCGAACTTATCTCCATCAAGACGAGTGCATTGCTCTTTTTATATCTACTGTTTTGGAGACAGTATGGGGGCATGCTGACAGAAAACATTTTATTGCTAGTTCAGTAGTCAGTGTATTAAGAACGAAGTCTGTCAAAATTATCTATTTTCGTTAAAAGAAAGGGGGAGAGCACTCTAAAGGTGGAGGTATTCCACTGGACTCGAAAGGTAGAGGTATGAGGAATCACATTCGGTTGAATTGTCAATTTTTCTATTATTGTAATAGCATCTCTTATTAATTCACTACTATTTTGATGTAGTTGCGTTTATTCCATCAGGCCCACTCTTCCGGATCGGGATGGGATATTCAATATTTGATAGTTATAAAAAGTACCCCGAATACACGAAACAGAAGTAAAACTTCATTTAACTGCTTACACACAGCTTCAGTGAATCAAGCGCAATGGAACCACCTCTAAAATACTTATTAATCCTGTCAGTAACGTGTAATTTTCAGTCGTGGCAAAATGGTGAATCAGCTGAATGGAAGGGTGTGGGTTCGATTCCCCGCTTTGTCGATCTGGGAGAGGTTTTCGCATGGGGTTTCCCTCACCTACTTCAGACCAATGTTACCCCGACCAACCAACATCTCTCTTTCCCAATTCCTTCGACAGATAATACTATAATTAGTTGGACGAGCAGGTCTACACCTCGCCACATCATATTATACTGCATGAAATAAAGAAATTGTAATTTGTTGCAAACTATAACGGACGATCAACCACCATTCTTTAATTCTTCCTTTGGGAATGTCGACTCTGCCATCAATAATGGACCTGTTTAGGATGGTTTGTACTTTAAGGGGACGTGTGTCCATAATTAACGCGTCGTGTACAAACAGACGTATTTGTCTCTCACCTGGAGAGCTCACACCATCTTAGCAGACGGAAAGCAGCTTTGAAAGCGGAGTTGTCGGTGCGATGCTTCACAAAGACTCCTGGAGAAACAACCGTATGAAGTATCACCGTTATAAGATAGTGGTGAGTTATAAGTAAAACATGAGTGCGCTCTGAGCTATACATCATCCAGGTGCGTTACAGAAAGGCTGTATAATATTTTAACTGGAAGAAAATAATGATGCAAAGGGGACAAGTGGGACAAAATCTATGAAATTGTTTCTGGGAAACTGTGGTTGTTATGTGTTGAGACAAAAAGGGAAGGTGAATAATAAAGGAAGTTAAAGCGAAATAGTTTGAGAATTGAGAACAAAGAACACAGAAGGAGCAAGTCTTCCTAGTGGTCTTCCGATACCAAAGCATTAATTCATATAACTCGTATTATAAATGTTTCTTTCGATCGCGTCATATAGTGAGATAAATTTCAGTAAATTCTTCGTTATTTTTCACTCGTAACTCGATTTTATCTCACTCTCTCTAAATTCTAGAGCTTCTCTTTCATTTATTACTATATTGCTTTCAGCACAGTGAAGTCTCTCAATCCCTTCGGTACTACTGGACGCTTCAATTTTTAAACACATCTCTCATGGAAAATATCTAATGAAAAAATGAAACGAGAATGTGTAAGGTTACCATTCGATGCTAATGATTTCAAAGCCAAACTATAGTACTGAGATAGATCGTCACATTTTCATAGCAATCATAGTAATATTGGCTTAACAGAAACTGAAATTCTTAGGACACTATAATTGCTTTGAAACTTCTCTATCCCTGGATACGTTAATACTCCAAAGATGGCCTTACATATCAAACTTATTTTCAAACATTAAAATATTTTTTTTTATGTTTTTGCAGTTTAGCGTGGCGTGCTCATTCACGTTTAACCGCAAACGATATCAATAAGTCATTTATAAAATTATCAATATGTGTAAAAGAAAAGGAAACAGAATTTAGAAAAGCTTGATAGAGAATTCGAGAGCGTGTGGTCACTAGTCAAACCCATTGGGAAAGCCGCGTCTTATTGAGTCAGGTCTCAGCGAAAGCCCTGACTGTATGGAGAGAAATGTCTGTCCAGAAAGAAAACAAGGATGTTTGCTCTGGTAACGGGTTCCGTGAGTGTGAACTTCTCTGCTTCTTTCTCTTTTTTCTTTATTTCCTTCATCAGAATTTCACAGGCGGGGAGAACTCTTTCCGTGTAATTATTTCTACAGACTTACGAAAAAAAAAATCATTTGAGCGGTTACACATACTGCACAATTTTTTTGTTCATGAAATGTGTTTGGATTGGAGGTGCATGTAACTACCCCCATACACCCACGTCTACACTTCGTTATTTTACCCCCATCACTCTGTAAGCTCCCTGCCTGCAATGCATGTTTCCTGGTCTCTCAACGTTGCTCTTACTAGCGCTCTTGACCATGTTATGATTCTAATGCATGTAGTGCGAGACTGCGGCAACGAATGCGGATAAGGTCACAATGAGAAGGATTTTGAATACGCCATCTCGATGTGAAGGAGTAAGGGTCAAGGTAAAGGCGAGAGGAGGAGAGAACGCGTCATTTACCGAAGCAAGGGATATGTATGCAGCTCATGTGGTGTTAGATGCGACGGGAATCGCGAATGATTTTACATCTCTACTTAAAAATATATTTATTCTGCAGAGAAGTAACATTCTAAAGAAGAAGTATTCTAATATTCACGTTTATTTTTCAATCGACATTGGTAAAAGTGATGTGGTATATCTAACTACTCGAAGTATTTTTGTGATAGACCAAAATTATACTACTGATAAAAAAATTAACAATGTACATACGATTAATAAGCAATAAACTTTATTAAGTTGCTTTAGACTATGTTAAAAATGTTTCATTTCAGCAGATAATAATTGAATTTTAGGGCAGCGATGTTTCATAGCCATGCCTCACTAAGAGGCAATTAATAAAAATACACTGGGAGTTGCGGACATATTTCATTTTATTTTTAAAAGACCAATATCAGTTTTCAAGTATATCTGGGAGATTAGAACAATTTTTTTCAGATTTTTATCTCTTCAGTTTTGGTGTCTTAAAGATATTTTCTCGATAAAGTTGTGTCACTTTTGGCGTTTGCAGAGATTATTCTCAAATAAATACTTTTTTGATTTATTAGGATACCTACTTGGGATAAAATCCATCCTAGTTCACATGAATTCATCTATAATTAATGTTAAATCAAATAACTGTTTGCATTCAAGGATATAACCTTCAAATTGTTTAGAAAATTGCGTTTCGATTAGTAGAAATCACTGGTTTCAGACATTATTTTTCACCGACCGGGTTTTTCTTTCTCTAGAAAGATACTGTAGACTTCTCGATGCCATTAAAGTTTGAGATCCCTAACATATATCCTTGAAGTTTCACGAACCTTCAAATTTGTATATTTGACTAAAATTACTGATCGGTTTGTCTAAAAGAAAACTACACAAATTCTTAAACTTTTACAAAAACTTTTACAAAAACTTTTACAAGTCACTTACGGTAACTTGTAAGTGACGTATAAAATATTCATCATGGTTTTTATCCACAATCTGGATTTAAAAAGTTTTAATATGTCAAATATTTCTATTCATACAGTAAGAAAAAAAAGTACTTTTAGTATCGTACAAATCATATTGTCTGCCCAAATGTTAATATAAGAATTAGGTATACGAATAGGCAAGTTTAAAATGCAAATGACAATAAATATAATATTTANTATATATATATATAGATACAATACAATGAGAAAATAGTTCTTTGCGTGGAATCTGTAGCGATAAATAAATGGCAGACTTCAATAAAACTATGGTTACGTTTTTACACTTAATTGTAGTTTAGATTGTAATCAAACTATTCTCATTGAATTCGGAATATATTAGAATTTCATAATAAGAATACTCACTATCAAATTGTTCGAAATTTATCTCTTCGTAGATGTTTCATTACAATCACTTGCAAATTCATTCACTCCCCAAGATTACTGCACATTACCTAACAGGATCCAATCCTTCAGCTTGGAAAGTCCTCCTTTCACAAATCTTTGGAAAGTAACTTTTTAAGCCATCCCAGCGGTCGCGCACGTGTGTTTACAGCGCAGAAAGATACGTCACAGTGCAAGTAGCGCGGCGAATAGTAGCAGTGTTCCCGCAACGTCGCGAACTCGCAGTAAGAATAGCAAAAAAGTGCGTATCTGACGAGCTGTTAGCAGAGAAGAAAGCGCCCGTCGTACAATGTCTCTGGCGACGTCCTACAGAAGCATCTTCCCCTTCTTCTGCAGAAGCATCTGCCCTCCCCCGCCAGTCCCTCTCCACGCCTCTCCATGACGCTGTTTCATTCCGCTGCTGCTCATTGCCAAGCGTTTATACGAACACATCTCCGACACAAGCCCGACATCTCCCATCTCCGTCCCTCCCCCACGCCTCTTTCATTCCCTTGCGGCCGTGCTTTGAAAAATAAACTGGAAAACGCGCGTTCCTCAGAGAGAGCAAGTAATTGCGATCTAAATTAAGAACGAAGCTGATTTAACGATTTTCTGGGTGTTGTTTGTTTCTTACTTCCCAAATGCGATTATTTTTTTGGTTGCCTTTATCCTATACCTGAGAAGTGTTTTTTCGGAGTCCAGGAAGACGTAAGAGATACTATTTTATGGGTTTGATTCAAGAGTTCTGGATCACTTTCTTAGCTGAAGACGAAGTAAGCTGGTGTGTTTTGGTAAATACAGAATATGGTTTGTAGGTTTTCTTAAGGATGTAGGGAGAAAAATTACATTATATATATATATATATATATATGAGCGAATATTTTTAGGGAAATCTTAAAAATAAAACAACATTTCTGACTTCCGACACATTTCTTTGTATAACCGTAATATACACAAAACATTGGATCACTGAATATCATTTTGTGTAACATTACAAGTCGTAATGAATCAATAATTTTGATGAATCATTTATTTGTGTGATTATTATAGCAACTAAAAAGCAGAAATAGTATTTTCGAAATATCCTCGTTCCATTGTCCCTCTATACATCAAAAAAGTCTACTAGAGAGCCATTATATGGTTCCATTATAAAACTAAATGTTTTAAATGCAAAATACTTTTACATTTTTCTACCTTCTTAACGTATGAACAATCAAGAAGAGTCTTTCTACGTCAGAAGGGTTCTTGATATGTTCTAAATACCCGAAGGTAGGAAAGCAGCGGCCTCGTATTGACGAACACTGCACATTCTTCCTGGAGTACTTCGTTTCTGCAGGAACAGACTTCCCCGAGGCTCCAAGCGTCTCGTTCTCTCCGAAGTCGTTCGTCATCTGCTGACGCGCTGCGAATCCCTATGTTCACACACGCTAACTTATCGATACGACGCTGCTGACGATTGGCTGAGAAGAAGGGCCCTGCGAAGCTGTAGCGGCTCCATTTCTTCGAAGGGTTGCCAACGCAACGATAAATTTTCACCACCTCGGCGTCCTTTAGCTAGAGATGAGTGGAGCCAAATACTCCTTTAAAAATTTCAATGCTCTAAAATATATCCTTTCATTTCACAATTGATGAAATTAATGAAAATATTCAATTTCAATTACGCCTAATTCTTAATAAAGAATTCCCTTGCTCTCATATGTAAGAATACATGCTAATGAATACACCGTTTTTAGGAAATAGATCTAATTCTGAAAATATTTAGAAAACTTAACTATGTTTTTGGCATTTCAGAAAATTTAGACAATTTTAAAAGAGATCAAACGCAAAAAATTACCTCAACTTTAGTCAACCGTTGAACTGATTCACGGAGTTCCAATGACTTTTTCTTGGATATTCCTTTTCTGGTAGTGGTCCTAAAGGGAGTATTACACCAAAACCTTTCGTATTTAGCTTAAAAAGTATTTGAGTTTTCGCGGTGTTATATCTTTCTTACGTTTTCTTGAAAGTGCAGGGAGACCAGGATACCGTCTTGCCAGGATTGACGCATGTCGTGACGCACAAGATTCCAATGGCCATTCGTCGGGACGGAGAAATAACATTATGAGCTAATGTCTTTCCGTGGTGATTCGTTGTGAAACTGTATAATGTGAAGTGTGAAGAGACAGAGGACGAAACTGTTAGGTGATAGGGATTAAATGTGAAACAGATAATCGTGATTGAAATAACAAAAATTTGCATGTTTTGCGAACAGGTGCAATGTGTAAATAATGGTGATTGTGAATAGTTTAATATTTTAAAGTGATGCTAGAATAAATTTGCGTGTTGTGCACAGTTAAGTAGTTTTCTTTTGTACGATTATCCTAACGATAATTTTAATTCCTGTGTTCAAGTAAAAGAACACAAGAGACCTTGGTTTCAAAGAATACTAAGATAAACAACGAGATAAGCGCGTATATAACCATTCTGTAAGGATATCACACAGAAATAAAAAAATTCTTAACAAGTCCTGCTGGGTAGAAATCGTAATCTTAGTGAGAATTAATAAAACATTTCAGTGAAGATTCGTAAAGTAAGCATTAAATTTTGTAATGCCTTCTGCTTTTTCCGTTGGAGGTTCCAATGCCACGGCGGTAGAAAATCGAATACTTCCTCTCGCAATAAATTTAGAGTCATCTTCCATCGACTTTCTCGTAAACTCGAGGATATGCCATTTATCAAATTGGGTTTATTTCGACAAGTTTTTATTCAACGAAAGGGTACAGAACCAAGAGTTTTTAATACGGGAAAACATTTTTTAAATAATATTTATGGTTAACAAAAGAAGTGTTTGGGAACCTTAAGTTCAAGCATTCTCAAATATTTCCCTCCTTGTTGATATACACGCACAATGACATAATTCTATATATTGCTTTTTCAAAAAAATATTGTTCTATTGTCAAAATTGTCGTCACAATCTAGTGATCTTATTTTTGTTCTATGTCCCAATAATTTATATTACAAGAAAATAAATAATAATTTTGTGGATGATGTTTTCTTTTCTACAATTAATATAATGCAATAAATTGATCAGAATGTATTTTAAGGATGGGGCTGTTGAACACAAAACTTTTTCCCATCTCACGACTCGTTTGATCGTGGGATCATTAACTGGTTCTTTACCCAATGACACAAAAGCGAAAATATTTTCATTATTTCATAGTTTGGTAGTATATTTGGAAAATAAATATTCTACGTTGTTGTTTTTACAATAAGGAAGCACACATTTAATGTAATAAATGAAACGTAGGTAATTCTTCATCCCATAAAATGCAGCTTCCAGCTCTCATTGTTCATGATGTGCGAATTTGAAAGTCTTTGTTAGTATTGAAATAATTGATAACACATCCATAGGAGAAATATCGTTCGTTGTCTTTATCATAAATAATCATGTGAGAAGTGTGGAAAATATTTTAAGCGGAATCTCAGTCATAAGTCACTCAAAATTGCGCAGAGGAACTGTCTCGTTGGAGGATGAGCTATTTATTTCGTAGGTACACCGATATTACAATCGGAAAGATAGAGACAGATTCGACCATAAATTGCCAGTGGGAAGAGTTTTCTCGCGCAATATATCCCAGACATGGCTCTACCAGAGTTGTTTATTTACCAAGTTGAAAGAACATCTCCACAAACACGTTTTCCAATCTATTTTCTGCAGTTGTTACCCATTGCATCAAAGGACTGAAATAAAGTGATGCCAGTGTAATTAATAGCAAATAAGCGAAAGAATTCCACTCTAGCGGCAAGACTCTTTACAAAACCAATTAAACTTGACGTTTAGGCATAGATGTTTGTGTGGCTAAGTAATCCTCCTATTCGTTATTATTTTGTCTCTACGTCTTTAACATTCATTATCGTCCGTTTATCTAGTTGGCATCGGCAAAAGCACTCAGACTTGAACATTTAGTCACAAACAAACCCGTCACGACTCCCCGTTTCTATCAAATGGGGAGAGCAAATAAATATTGTGATTAAGTAACCAATCTTCTGAGGATCGTAACACAATTATTATACGTAAATATTGTAATATTTATGTAGATTTAAAAATTATAGGGTTAATTAACGTGTATTATTTATGGACAATTGCACAATTTTATGTTCATGAATCCTAGTTTCTTTGAAAAATGAGTTCCAGAGAAAATATGATTTGTTGCTATTCACGCTTTTCCATTGATGTTGTTTCAGTGACCTTAAAGAAACATGTAGATATTTTGCATTAATCGTCTAGTATTTGAACTAGTAAATCCAATGTTCCCATTGTGGAGAATTACCCTTTGCTCACCACTAATGTGACCACAATTCATGATTAAGGATGGAAATTATAGTTACATATATCGTGAACCAGTTTAATGTTATTCAAAATATTCATTTTTTATTCGCTGTAATTTCTTCCCGAAGCACCACAAAATATAGTGATTAGTGCTTCATAGAGTACATGTTAGGAAGCATCGATTTACAATGATAATTCATCCTTCGACGCCAATCACGCTATGGTATGAGAGAAGACAATCTCACGCGTGCGCGCGTGTGTGTAAGGGGGAGGGGTAAACTGACGGGGCAAGCAAACAGGTTGAGCGAACGGCTTCGGGAGGCGAGAGGTAGATGGGGAGACCGCTGGACATCCGGAAATTGCAAGGTGTGGAACACACGACCAAAGCTGTCCGTGGTTACACTATTCACTGCCTCCTCTCTACCGACNCTACCTCCCCCCCTCACCCCCCCCCCTGGCGTGTTACGCCCGTAACCGCAAGCCGCGGTTTGCACTTGCGCTATCGCGCGTTCTCGAACAATGCGTGGGTGCGGAGATTCTGGTCAGCGACTGCTCAGCCGTTGTCCGAAATTTCATGGAAAGAGGAGAAGCAGGTTCAATCGGTTGACGCAGTACTCTCGTCTCACAACCCTGTGCACGCGTTCTCATCGACAAACACGTCACATTAACAAATTTGTGAAATCTTGTCTTACACGGCATTTACGCGAGGAGAGTCTTCAAAAGTGACGAAAGTGGAAGGCGTGATTAGTAGAAAATAATGAGTTTTCTTGATATTTGGTAACGCGGGTAAAAATTTCTCCATGCTTTAGTGTATCTGTGTTTTTAATTTTATACAGACGTAACTATTCGTTTCCTTAATTTTATGTAAATGGTTTAATTATGTGATTTATATATGTGAGTGCACTTCGGTTGTGAAATTAGTTTCTTCTAAATCTCTGAATGCCACGATCTAAATATTTCATTTCAAGAATGTTTATTTTAATTATGGAAATTCAATTCAAACTTCTATCTCCAATGTGTGATTACTACGTGAAGATTAGATTTTTTAAAGTACAAAAATGCGGGTGACATTGTAAAGTATTATCCACCTATTTACAATGGACTTTTGGTTGCAATTCATTTTTGATGAGCATATTATCCTACTTAAAAATACAATCGTGATATTACGATAGTTGAGTTCCATGTAGGTAAGCGGTAATTACATAAAAGCTTAAGTCATTATCTTAAGTTCATCTCGACATCTTCAATGGAGGATTAAATTCCATTATGTGTGGGAAATAATCTGTCAATTTAACGGCTTCAGGAGATAACTTTTAACCGCAGAAATATCTCAAGATTATTACTACTATCCGCACCCATTCCCGGCACGAGGACGGCTCTATCAGCTATGAAGGACGATTTGATGCATATTTTACGATCGCATACCCACCTACAGAACATTAGTTAACACTGACGAATGGCATCAGTGGGTAGTATGGCGATTGGCGAAAGGCATAAAGACCCGAAAATACCCACAAACATCGACACGAGATCCGAACCTACAACTTTTTCCTTAGACTTACATTTATATTTACAATAAACTTGCGACCTGTACACGTCCGCTACAAGCGCAGTCCAGTATTTCACATGTACAATGTTATTAGAGTTTGGTGCACAGCGTGTGCATTGAAGCTTTCTTCAGATCAATTTTTCATTATCAGTGTCAGTAACAATGCAATATCAATTGATGAAGAAAATGTGTATGAAGCACTGGTTTGCACTTGCCACAGTGAAATAATTCTTCAAAGATTCCAGAGAGAAGTACGAACACCCTTAATTTCGTAAGGGTTACATCGCCTGCAAACTTGTTTCTCAGAATGACTGAAACCTGAAAGAGAATATGAATGATCTCCTTGAATATATCAAACATCGAATTACCTGTATTACTTTTGCTTCTGGTGAATAGACCTAGGAATTTTGGTTTTTCGAAAAACGTGATATTGAAACATCTATAATTTGTTAAAAACAATAAAATTAGGCACAAAATAAGCATTTTTTGTATTTAACCCATGCAAAAGTTATAGTTTTTAAATAGCATTTTCAAAAAGGTTTAAAACATTGCAAAAAATGTCCCAATTATTATATCAGTAAATTTGTATTTGAATGTCAAATAATCAAATCTAATTCTTCTAGTGGGTAGCACAGTTCATTAGTAAGACTTTAACAATATTTTGCGCTATAAAATACGGAAAAACCGTTTTCTAAAGAGCTCGGAAAAATTATTTGATAGATTGAAACGGACTTTTCCATTTAAACTGATGCTCTAAGTGCAAACATTCAGTTTGTTACAAGCTCTGTGTCTCCTCATTTTCCTTCATTCTTCCCTTCATTCATTTCCCTTGTGATCCATCATAGCTTATTTGGGATTTTCTAAATATATTCTTCACTTTTATTAACTTCATTCCCAATGAATTCCTTGGGTAGACGGCCAACTCTGAGCCTTTCACTGAGGTCTCATTAACTTTTCAATAACAATTAACGTCCATAATATAATCTAATTAAATAAATAATGAAAAACTCACGACCTAATATGGACGAATAATATATATTGTGAAAAGAGCAAACAACGTTTCGACGACGACTTAAAACGAAATATGAAACTTTGTGAGCTCTTTTTACTACATATGCAAATAATATTATTCGTCCATAAATGAGATAAATAAAAAAGACAAATAATTTCATAATGCTAATTCTGGAAGTACCAGAACGATATAGTTTTTAGCAGTTTTAGGTAAAATAGCTTTACAATCGTCGACAACCATCCTCTTAGGACTTGTCATTATGAAACGCATAAAATTTTAATAGATTATTATTGAATCGTTAATATTTACGATAATTTTCCCAGAACTAATTAGTCTTTGTCCAAAAATTAAGGTACATTTATTGTTCGCGAGTGTAGGGTTTCTCAACGAAACTATACAGCGCGATTTGAATGAAACACGAAGGTGATCCCATTATGATTAAAAAATAAATTTTGATATCTTCATCTTGAGAATTAGTAGGTACACCTTATAATACATTCGATGCTTTTATTAAATTTTAAATGAATCAAGTTATATAACATTACGTTTAATTACCCTGACTTTGAAACGGACGGAGAAAACTGAAGCTCTTTAATTTATGCGCGCCAAGTACTTCGATCCGATCAATATTGTCTTTTGCATTACCGAGGTTACAGAAATGAAGTTGGACTCATTATTGTGTTTAAACTATGTAATTAAACTCTGATGATACAGTGTTTCTACATTCTGCACTACGCTGTGCAATTCTGTACTGTGCGATAATAAGACTGAAACTATACTGTTTTCTTTCACATAATAGTACGTTGAATAACATTTTTTGCGGTAACATTTCTCTTCAAATTTATGGCGTGGTGGTACTAAAGAAAATTTCTAAAAACAACCAATGCACGAAATATTTCAAGAGAAGAAAAAAAGATATATTTTCCCGGTGCAAAAATTTTCTCATAGCACTTTTTGAATATGATTTGAAAGGGAAATCTCTCTTAAAACATGGGAGCACAGGAATGTCTACTCCAAGACATGGCACTGCTTCTCACACATCTTTTCGAATATCATGAATATACGATCTCCTCGTCTACGAATTTTGCACGGGGGAAGTTTCGTAAACACGTGTTATTAACAACTCGTGTCTAACGGCCCGATTGTTTCTGCTCCGCATACAAAGACAAGTGCTCCAAAGATCTTAAAATGCTTAATCTCGAACATTCAATTCAACGCTTAATGGGTATCTGTGAGCAACGAAGCCTCGCGCCATAAAAATCCTCGACTGGTACTGAATTTGAATGTTAAAATGAGAAACAAAAGAAAACATTTCATTAGAATACAACAGAGAATTCATTTACAGTACTCATGTCACAAAAATCTTCCGTTGTTTTTGTTTTCCGTAAATTTCGTATGACAAAATTTTTAAAAATTTATTTCATTTTGGGAAGGTAACAATGGAATGTAATGCAACAATGAGAATGTACATTACTCTTCACCTATTTAAATGTTAATAACGTACAAGTACAAAACATATTTATTAATTTTTCTACCTCTGTTTTAACAAATTATTACAAATGCGTCATACAATAATGATTGTAACACCACTAAAAAAAACCTTGACTTATTAATACACTCGTGCACCCTGCTCAGTCACACCATATGTGAACAAGGAGGTGCCATTCAAACCGCTTATCGATTTGCTTCAACCTCGACACATCACAGAGGAGCGACGTTTCACGTTCTCTACATCTCTGAAGACAGCGCTCGGCAGTTGCGCGTGTTACCGTGATACGCAAGCTTCGTGTCGATATTACACGAAACAGTGTTTACGAAACTAGTTGTAGTAATGCAAGGAATGTCATATAAGTACCTAGAGCATGTCGCAAACTCAGTGCTATGGATGCATAAAGCGTGAAATTAGCTGTAACTCATTTGCAGTGTTTGATAGAATATTCAAACCTTTTAGTCAGCTCGCCTGTGAGGCGTGTAATGAACATGCAACTATTACGTAATACATACAGAATTCTGTCACAGCAAGGAATCTGATAATGCCAAGGAGAAGGAGTTTGGATACATACAACCTCGCCTATTGACGTTTCAACTAAAAGGCGGAATGTGGCTCTGTCCTCTGGGCGCGGCGCTCTGTCCTCTGGGCTTCACGCACACAGTCACACAACTGTTATTGAAAGGATAAAAAATTGATTTTTGGTGGTGTTGTGATGCAACTAAACTAATTTTCTTCCACAAAATCCTTTTCGAATACAATCAATGAATGGAAGTACAGTTCCGAAGTAGAAACATGTCCCATAAAACATTGTAGTTATTCATTTTACTCCATGATGACAAACTTTCTTACATTCCGGGTACTTTGATGTTAACTTACATACAAAGGATTAGGGAATTTCAGTAATATCTCTCTAACAGCATAACCAACGGAGTGATTTTTGTCATGAAGAGAGATAAAGAGTCGAGGAAGGAGATGCTATACTGGCTTCTTAATGTAATATAATAGAATTAAAGGTCTCGTTATTGCACAATTAAAATGTTTTCAAAAAGTATTTAATAAATTTTTGTATAAATCTGAAAGTTAATTGTTATTCTTCAAATCACATTCTCATGCTTGTTCTTCAATATCCCTTGTATCGACTTACTGGTCGCGGTCGCATGAGTGCTATTTTTCATTTTTCACCAATACAGTAAAATAAAACCAATTCGTGGAAAATTTCTGGTGAAATATTATTACACGAATTAAGATACTGAGTACCAATATGTGCTGATTTCATGTTGAACGAAAATTAATAACTTAAATATTTTAAGAATGAAAAAAAATATGGTAATACCCAATAAAGTTTTGACATTTTGTGCTTCGCATGTTATAATTGAACGTGAGAATCATTACTCAAAATTTCCCTTTTCCAATTTTCCTTTGACGTTTTCCATAATCAATGCTCATATTTGCGAATGGATCTTGTAACAGTTGCTCGACAAGGACATTCAAATATCAATTATTTCAGGGCGTGTATATA
>NNCF01127464.1:524228-614408 GCA_002313205.1 Laupala kohalensis | reverse complement strand
TATATATATATATATATATATATATATATATATATATATATATATATATATATATAAATAATATTCGAACCTGACAATTTGTTTTGTGTGTCATTAAAAGTAAATAAGTGATTTACTTTTATTAAAAATAAATAAGTGATTCATCTTAAGAAATCGTAGAGCTATTTTTCTCAGTACTCTGAAAAATAAGTGTTTGCGTCGTTCATAATATAATTATATAAAATCATACATAATTTTATGCTAAATTGCCTATATAAAGTATCCTTTGAGTGATTAGCCGGCAGTGAATGCGACCGCGGGCCGCTCGCCAAAGCAACTAATGAAGAGAAGAGCCTTCGTTAGGTCTCGAGATCGTTGCCACCCGTCGTCGGCTCCGTGGGGTCGCAAAATTATGGACATTGTGTGTGAGTCCCACCAAACAAACCATTCGTTGTGACGTTGGTCTCATTTATAGCACGCTAACGACCGGCGACAACGAGACATAATCGTGGGAGACGAGCGACTCTTGGTCCCAATCAGCTGAGGAGAGGGTTTTTCATGAGGCATCATTTTGTGGGACGACAAATAGGTCGGTAGTTTCAACTGGGAATTGCTTTTCTGCGGAAAAGACTAATCTTCAAGGGATCTCAGCCAATTCCAGTTTGCATGAAAATGAGAAAGTCTCGCGACAGCTCAGCCAATATGAGATGGCTTTTGCGTAAGTCGAGGAATCCCCCATGCGCTGGCTTTAACCTAAGAATCCTAGTCCGTCATTTACCACAGCAGGGTAATTTTGACATTTTATAATATTTTCTCTCGTCAAAATCAATCCTTATAATACGTGACAAAATGCTCTTCTGCAAGCTAAGTGTATTGCATCTTGTGATAGAAATTCTTGATAACTTGAAATAGAAACTCATATGGTGTAATATACTATCTAAACTGTGACTTAACTTACTAAATAGTTTTAATGCGTCTTTTGGTTAATCTCCCTCAACAGATTAATGGCTTCCCACCACGTTTTCTGAGTGCACTATAATCAGAATATGTGACCAAGAATCATGATGCATTTTCCCAAAATATTCCGCTAAGATAAATCTAAAAGCAATGGTAGATTATCATATTAATTCTCACTCCCTATCGTTCTTAAATAAATTCTCCACAACTGGAAATTTTAACGTAGTGAATTATATCAACACAGCGTCAAATCGTTCACGAATTTTACAATTCATACTATTGAAAAATCACTACAAGTGAGTAGAACGCTTGTTAACATTCTTTATAAATTCTTTTGAAGTATGTAAAGAAATATCGTAAACGCGATTTTCAACGATAAATACATAATAAAGTCTTTCTGGATTATGGTCAAAAATATTTTTTGAGATTTAATGGGTCTAGTAAATATTATGCAAAGGAAGTCCAATATGTCACATTTGATTTTCTCTGTACGTAAATAAATATTTATTCAACAATAAAAAATGGAATGTATGTTGAATAATAAATGAGGGCAAATAAAAATTCATGATTACTTCGTAGGATTAACGGGTTTATTAACAATAATGAGCAACAGTTATGTTATAATTGGTTTCCAGAAAAAACATAAAACACTATTGCTTATGAAAATATTCCAAGTTTATTAGTAATTTGGAATAAAGGAAATATATTTCGCTTGCTCAAGTTGTAAGACGCATGGATTAAAAGAGCTCTGGCGAATGTTAGTTCTCGACTTTGAGGAAAACCTGTTGCAGACACGTTCTGATGAAGCTTAAAGCATTTCATAAGAATAACTTATCTCCTAATGATGATGACTGACGCAAACGATCTCGAAACCTCTGGTCGGACACCCAAACGTCACATCCGAAACACGTGACATTGAGCGACTCCCAAAATACCGTCCACCTCCGCATTAGGCGAACGCAGAAAGTCATGTCAAGGCCACTTCACAGTTTATTTTCTTCGGGCGCGCACACAACAGTTCTGCTCGTCTTCAGGCGTCTTAGAGAGCTGTCTCCGCCACCGCCCACCCGCACTGCCTCGCCGCCTGCACACGGTCGGGTAGACGAGAACGTTGGGACGCATACGCGAGTATGAGCATGTTGCTTGACTTTTGGTAGAGCCAACCGACAGAAACAAACACCCCATCCCCAACTACAAATCCCATTCACGAATAATATAGAAAAACGTGAACCTATTGAAAATAATATGCGCATTTATGAATTTTAAATATTAACTGACATTCACCCTTGCTCTGAGAAGTATATTGAAATTTGCACGGATATTGCCTTCAAAATTGAAATTCTATCTGGATCATATTCTCTTCTTAGGTGTACCGTTAACATACACACCTATTCCTAAATATCATTCATTGTTCATTTTATTTCAACACATTAATGGTGCATCGTACCTTCTCATCTAAGAAATACTTTTGTGACCACATGGAATTCTTGAAGAACATAATGTAGTTGGCAAATACATAACTGTTCATTAGTCACCTCACCTGAGTAAAACAATTTAATTCTTCACATTTTCCCGAAATCGGTCTACCTATTAAGGTGTTTTCTCCTATTAAATTATTGGGATGATAAACGGAAACATTCTGGAAATAAAATTCCTCTCATGTGGAAACGGTATCAACAGCTTTTGACTATATGATCACTCATTGAAATTAGTATTTCCTCCGCAATTCATCTAATCCTTCTCTTCCGAGACCCATCGAAATAAACTTCAAATGAGAGGAAGTAAGGTTGTATTTTGCTATTTTACTCTTAACTTTAAAAAAACTAACATCATTACATTACATTACATTACATTACATGTCTAATCTATTATCATCAGGTTACGATTAAACTAAGCTGAAGTACCATGAACCGTATGTCATCATTTTCCTATATTTGACTTAACCTGTCGTCTCAACGGTGCGATTCTAAGCAAAATATTTTATTCAGTGTTTAATCTATATTCTGAAAATCAATTTACGGAACTCTGACAAATTATAATTATGAAAACGTATGTTATGAAAACATTCAATGAATCCAAATAAGAGTTTTATGGACGTTATGATACATTAAGTTCTCATGTCCTCGAAAAATATCTCACCGAACGATGGATGTAATTGTAACAGTAAATGGTATATTGCAATTTCTTAAGTAATTGAGAAGCAGGAGATTGGATACGGTTCGGTCTCATCTTCCGCCCAGCAAGTTTTTGTGCGAAATATTTCTACACGGGAGATTGGGTTTTATACGGCGCAAAAAGAAATTAAGAGACACCTCTTCTTCTGCTGGAAGAATCTGATCTTATACAAGCTACATGGTCTTGCCTGTCCTTCGATACGAAAATGCCACTAGAACAAGATTTTTCAAGAACACTCTTAAAGCAGAGAGGTAAACTTCTTATTCCATCATAACAACGTGCTTAGCGGACGAGATGCGAACTTAATTTAACATCCACGAAACACCTTTGAAAATGCGCAAATTTGAATCATAACAATAGTATCAAAAAAGAGTGGAACATAGAAGCCAGGGAAATTCTTTCGTGGAAAAGGAGGAGAGAGGAGGAGGAGAAAAAGAAGAAGAAGAATTGATTGAACATTTAAAACAAATCATGGATTTTTATACCGAACTTGCCAGTTTTTACACATTAAGTAGTTCAAAACATATTTGTGCGTAGAAAACGCAAAAAATAACTCAAAATCATTAACTTAAAAGTGTTTCTATGAATAATGAAATCCAATATAAAATTATCGTTAAAGGTTATTTTCACTCGCTTTTCAATTCAGAAAAATTCAAATTCAACGTTATGTTAATATTTTTTCTTTAGTTTAATCTTCATGGGTCGTTTGGAGATAATTTTTCAAACGAATATTAAGAATCTTTTTCTTCTGTGATCGTCCGGATATCGATAAAAGATCCTTTATCTTCACATTATCTGTCAAAAGAATTACTGGTATTCAAATCCTTCCGAAAGTCAGAATCAACACTTCCCCATTTCACTTGCATGAATAGCCCTTTTTCCATGTTTCAATTACAGAAAACACTTTGTTGAAGTAGAACAATATACAAATCACATTGTCTAGTGTTAATCTTATATCATATTTCTCCTCGCCAATAATGGCCAATAAGATAGAAATTAACTCTCGAATCCTCTCCATAACGAGGTATTTACGTCACACCGTACTCCACGTTCCCTCGATGCTTTTTAACGAAGCGTATCCGACAGCGGTGGAGGGTAACCGGAGTGTAACCGGGGTACTAAGAACTGGAGCGTGCATTACTAGGCTCACGGTTTATCTCCGTACGTAGCAGCAATTTAGCGGAGCTCGATGCAATGCCACATTAGCCGAGCTCCATCCCGCCCCACCGTCGCGATCCCGCTGCTGCCCCAAGCCACGGGAGCACGGGGAGAAGCCGAACTGTCCACAGGGGGCGGCGACGGAGGGAGAGGGCTAATTCGCTGACGGCAATCGAGCTCCGACGGAGCGTCCGACGCAGTGGTCGCTGCGGGCATCGCGGGTCGAAGGGAGGGGCGCGCGGAGGGACAAGACTTCGCGAAGGGAAGGGGAAGATCCACCTCCAATGAATGGGGCGACCTCTGGGAGATTCGGGAATGGAGAGGAACGCGACCACTTTGAGAGGTGGAGGATGGCAATACGGATACAAAGGACGAGATTTGCATTAGGCACACAGTAAGTTCACGGAATGGAAACGAAAAGGAGAATAATAATAATAATTGGACCAAGGAAAATATTGGCTTGCAATGGGATTTTGCAGTATGAAGTACCGTTTTACACACAAACCTACTTCTATATAAACTTGTAATCAGTCATATTAATTATTAGAGATAACGGACTACTTGTTTAAGTTTGCGAGTTTCATTTTAATGGCAAACCACCCGGTTTTAGAGATCGTCATACGTCCACACTTCACCACAACAGTTCTCCTGTTATGAGAATATGTAATACAATAGCATTTCAATTTCAGAGATATTTATTTTACAAAGCTAATTTCTATGAATTTATTTGATTTGCATACATTTTATTTCTGAATAACTATTTTTTTTCTTTCAACAACAATTTCCCCAAAAGTAAAAACTCTAAGGTTCGGATAATGTAAGAAATGTGTAACATTATTAGCATTTTGTTTACTCGTATATTATTTTCTATTATTCTCTTTAAAATTGAGATCTGTTATATTCACGTCAGCTAAAATGTTCATTGTATTTGGATATTTTAAAGGGTGTGATATCATAAAGAATTTTGCTCAGAATTAATGACAATGACTTTGTATTAAATTTTTTAATTTGTTTCATGTTGAATTTTATTTGTGTTGATTATTTAGGTACACTTCTTTAGATGATTTTACGGGAAATTTGTTTCTTTTATTTTCTTCATTTACTATGTTTTTGGTTGCTTCTGATTAAAAATTATGAATTACATTTTGTAAGTAGATAGAAAATTGTAAAATATATTTTTCTTTATTCAGAAACTAATACGCGTCCGAATTGTATTTGTAGTTCCAAAACCTAAAATATTTTGTATTTTAATGGCTAAATTCAGCGTTATTTTTTTCCAAAAAAAATATCTCCACTTATCAACCTCTCGTTTCATGCATTAAAAATGGCGACAACATCTTAAATTTTCGACATTGCGGCAATAAAACGATAAAAGAGAAATTTTTGAGTGAACTTTCTTCAAGTAAAAGAAGTAGTAGCATAAATAGACGAACTATGAAGTGGGAGTAAATGGATTGGAGACTTCTATCTTTCGAATTCTTTCCTATTCGTCACGTCTCCTGCTCCCTTCTCCACACCATGCGCCCTTCAGGTTCAGAGGAACCTGAATATACTCACCTCGTATATTACAAAGTTCCAGGGTCTCCTCGTTTTCCAATGACTGAATCTGTCGCAAAAATCCTCTCCCCGTTTACTTCACATTTCCCCTCCTCACCGCCTTCCACTCTCCCAAACGAGTCACCGCCTGCAAGCGTCTCTATCCCGTTCCAAGTCTCCTCTCCTCCAAACGCGACCTCACCGAAGCTGCGTCCAAACGGAATTATGTGAAACCACTTAGCAAAGTTTCATCTTCTATCTTGGCGTAATCTTGCCTGCAGCGGGAGTTTCTGAGACCCCACCACCTCTCCACCTCTTCGTGTCGCTGTCGTCGTCGCTGAGCCAGATTTGCAAACAACTGAAGTCTCTAACGCTGGAGTTGCATGGGTACAGAATTTTCGGGAGGATCCTCTCCTCTTCTAGTCTCGATTAGAGTTAGGGATGCGCTCTGAATATGAGGCCTCATATTGAACGAGATTCCTGGTCTCAATAGTTTATCAGCGTGATGAGTCTTCTTCACAAATCAGTTTTAGTCGTTGAATGTGTATGTAATAAACAGTCTGCGGGTTACTTCATGAAAGTTGAATTTAACCTCGTTTCGCGTCCAGCTTAGCAGGGAAATCGAAAACGTGACTGTTTGTGTAACGCGAGGCAGCGATTCCACGTAGCACAGCAGACTAATGGATTAGCTACCACAAAAGCGTATTATTTGGTGACCTTTAACGACGATCCTGGTGGTTATCTCCACGCAATTAACATCACAAATTACTGACTCGGATAAAAATAGCAACTCTCCACAGATGAATAAAAATACTGTAAATACACATTAGTGCGTGTAGTTGACATAATCAACACAGTTTATAGTGCGCAATGACATTAATATTTTAGAAAACGATATTTCAATTTTACTGAATGAAAGGTAGATAAAATTGAATGCATGAAAGACGAGAAAAAAACAATAGATAATTTCAACATGAAAAAACTATAAAAGAAAAAAATCATTAGATTGAAGTACCAGAAAAGAAAAGTCTTAATTCATGTATTAAGACACACATTATTCACGTATCAAATATATATATAATTTGCACCAGTGTACAATGGTGGTTGTGTTGCATGAGTGTACAAGTGATGTACTGTGTGTAGTTGTTTGTTTCTTGTGGGCCAAAGGACTGTCCGAAAAAGAAGTGCATCGTAAAATGCATCCTGTGCGTGGTGACAACTGTTTCTCACGGAAAGCTGTGTTCAATTGGATCCAGAAGTTTTACAAGGGAAGGCAAAGCAGAAGTTTTACAAGGGATGGGGAGCGTTCTGGTCGTCCCGCAGAGGTGTCATCTGCAGTCGTGCAGGTGACAATGCAGCGTATGGAAGAAATCATTCGTAATGACTGGCGTGGGACGATCAATGATGTAGTGCGTGCTGTAGGCTGTTCACATGTAACCGCATGGAACATCGCGCATGAGCAGTTGCACTTTCCTAAGATTGTGCACGATGCGTACCCCGCCATATGTCCGAGGAACACAAAAGAACCGAATGGGTCTGTCCGTGCAGCACCTCACTCCGTCGCTGAGAAAAGAGAAACTTCATGTCACCAATTGTTACGGGGGACGAGCCTTGAGTTCACCACTTTCAACCCGAGTCCATACGATCTTCCATGGAATGGAAACATTCTACCTCCCAACAAAATAGTTCAAGACGATTCTGTCAGCCCGCAAGGTTGTGCACACCGGTTATTGGGGTATGCTGCAGATATTCCATCCACACAGTAAGACTGTGAATGCCACGTCGTACTGTAATGCTCTGCTGGAACTCCGACTGACCATTCGCTGCAAGCGACCTGGACTCCTGACAAAGGGAGGGAGGGTTTTTATTATAATAAACGTATCATTATTTTCCATGTTCAACTCCACCCCCTATACCCCCCAAAATACAACCTTAGCATTTCCGTTGTAGTGTTATTGGAGAATGTGCAATTAAAATTATTGAACGGAGTATTTTTTTCTCCATTCCCGTATTACTATTGAAAGAAACTCTTTTCGTTAGTCTGAGGTCATCGAAACAGAAAGTTCGTGTCGGTGGTAATCATAGTGATGATCATAACCATCTACACTGCGCTTCCGCGCATTGTTAGCTAAAGGATGACTAGCTCAATGGAAATACATCAACAGACAAAGACTCAGCAATATTTAGTGTATAGGGTGACCCTTTGATTACGACCTTAAGCGTAAAAGAAAAACATACTGGGACCTGCTTTTCTACTGCCTAGTAACATTTATCGTGATTTTCTCACTGAATAAATTTATTTAGCTGAATCTTCCAATGGATACAAAAAACAAAAATGATAGTCGGGGCTTGCACCTTCAGAGTGACGTCACGGCCAACCGGTACATGCCTTTATACAATATTGGTCATAAATGACTGAATGTTATATTATTTCATTTAATTTTAGATGAGTTCGTTAAAATACGCCGCGGATATCACGGAAACCATACTTTTCCTCATTTGTCAGCTGCCATGTGGCTGACATATGATTTCGGGATGAGTATAGTGTCAATGATAGTATTAAATTTTCATGTTCTTAATTTTCATTTCTCATTCCCTCCGAACAAGAATTGGTTAAGAGGTAAGGAAATACCCTCAATTATGTGCATCTTAATTTGTATGGTCTCGTTTCCTACATTAAAAGCGATTCATCTCACATGTTTAACTATCATAATATTTTCACTCAGTGAGAATTCCTCAATAGTTCCATTCTTTAGGGGACGTGATTATGAAGAGTTATTAGACAGGTACACATTGCATCTCACGATGCTTTCAAATTATTTAAACAAGCCTTGTGTCTATCACGCTTTTCAAGAAAATGTTCAGGATACAAAACAAAGTTTTTATGACAAAATACAAAGATTTTAAGGTGTTGGATTTCACTCACATGGCATTTTATTGTTATTGTTTTATTGCGTTTAGGATCTCAGCTTTTTCTGCTGGTGGTAGTGAGGTACGGGCTACACAAAGCACACTCACTCTGGATGATCCAAAATTTTTCTGACTATTCTTCATGTGTTGAGCAAAACAGTTTTCTGAAGTTGTACATAAATGGTCTTATGCAATTTTAACATGCTAATACTATTGTGGAGGGAGATAGGGATGACTCCTGTAGATGACATTAGTACCGGTACTATGTAAACTCTTTCCATGTTCCATATCCTTTGTATTTCTGCCTTAAGGTCACTGTATTTCTGATATTTTCCTGAATTGTTTTCTGAAGGTTGTGAGTGTTTGGCACAGCTATGTCTATAAAGTAGATTGTCTTTGTTACTTGATCTTCAGCACTATGTCTGGTCTGTTGTTATGAAATGTACCGTCCGTGATTATTGACCTGTCATAATATGATTTGAAGTTTGTTGATTCTAAAACGTGAACCGGCTCATATTTGTAATAAGGTGTGCTATTTTCTTTAAGACAATACTTTAAAGCTAATGCTTGGTGAATTGTGTTAGCCTCCTGGTTATGGTGATGTAAATAATCAGTTTGTGTCAACATATTACAAGCTCCGGTTATATGTTGAATTGTTTTAGAAGCAGTTCCACATTTCCTGCACTTATTTTCTATATGAGGATCCTGCATTATATATTTCTTATAATTTCTAGGGCGAATAACCTGATCCTGGATGGCCATAACAAACCCTTCTGTTTTAGGAAAAAGCTCCCCTCCCCTGAGTAATGCGTTCGACGCTTTCTTGTCGACTTGTCTTGTTATATCTGTAATTGCTCAGGTCATGAGGGTGTCTTCCGTGCAGTGCCATTCTCTTCCATTCCAAAATTTTGTCTGCTTCTAATAGGTTTAATGGAGCGTAATTGTTGTCTGAGCTGCAAATGCTGGCGTGCAGAGAGGATTCCTTCATCCGTTCATGAAAATAAAAACGAAGTTGAAGAATCTGCCTATTGTATAGGTTTTTTGTATCTATAATTCCTCTTCCGCTTTCATCTCTTGGAAGTGTCATTCTCAGATTACTTGATTTTGCGTGGTGTTTCCGATAGTTATTTTGCGTGGTGTTTTCGATGGTTTTTATTATTATTATTATTATTATTATTATTATTATTATTATATAGTTGAATTTTGCTTTCTCAGCAAACACTGATTGATGAAATGGTATGGGCCTCGTGGCCAAGTGGCCATTTCTCTTTTAATTTTCTAGAGATAAAAACTTTCTAACTATATGGGATGTTGCAATAATGGTGGCCTTTTTCAGAGATATGTAAATGTGTTTGGGTATATTTAATATTTAATTTTGGGTATATTTTTAAACGGGAATGTATAGTTTTTGGAATTACTCTTGTTGCAGAGATTACTATTGGGACTCTATGGCCTTGTTTCATCTTCCGAATTCTATGAACTTTCTGAGAGAGGGGGATGTATTTTGCAATTTTCTCAGCTATCGTCTTCGGTATGTTATTTGTGTTTGGAACTGCAATGTCTATGACTAGTCTTTGGTCAATGAACGTTATATCTGGAAGGTTGTGGTGGATGGATTTCCTGTAAGGATGATTCAATCAAAATATTATTTATGAGTTTTCTTCTCTAACACTGTCTCTGGTCGATACTTGTAATATAGGGTTTCATCTTGAGTGAGTTTGTATTTATACGCAATTTTTTATGAATATTTTTTGCCTCCAAGTTCTGCCTGTGCAAGTAATCCGTCAGAGCAAAAAGTGTGCGTCCTGTAGTGATGTGTTGGATAGTATCCTCCATCAGATGGCCTTGGTGGCATTTGATGTCGCTTACAGTGGGGTCTTTTAGGATACATCTCCTGTAATTAAGGGTATTGATAATTTGGTCTTGAATTTCTGACAGAAACCCTTCTGTCTCGGGAAACAGATTGCCCTTTACTAGCCACATATTAGATGTTTCGTGGTACACCTCTGGTTGGTGTATGTCATTTTAATGTCTTCCATGCAGTTGTTTCTCCTTCCAGGTGTTTATTACTTCCCTCTGATGTTCTGGTGCACTGTGCAAACCCACGTCCGACACTGTCTACCTCAAAGGGATGTACGATTTATCGCGTTGTACTGCTGATTGAAGTAAAGGCGACTGGTGTTTTTTACGATGGAAAAATTCTGACAGGGAATGAATTTGTTGACTGCATTCCCTTGATAAATCTAACAAGACTCTTCCATTTTTCGAGGTAAGCACAATCTTTCAATGCAGGATTTGGGGTTGTGTACTATATTTTGTGTCATTAATACCCTGGTCTTTCTTTAAATATACTTTATATCTTTGTTTGACTATTATTAAATATATAGCTTATTTATTATTATTATTTTTTTATTATCATCTCTCTGACAAGTTCTTATGCACTAAGAGAGATTTTTCTCTATTAATTAACATTAATAAAATATTTATGTAAAAAAGTTGTACTAACTGTGTAAAGGCTGTATTAATTATGTAGAACTTATGTAAAATCTACAAAACATGTATTTTGTTAATTATGTATGTTTACAGGAAATAAATTTCAATTTTAATTATTACTATACAATAAAAAGTAAATAAAATCCAACTCTTTAATATGTCCAAACGAAAAACGATATGAAAGTGACGTTTTCAATATGTCGTGTCATGAGACTAATCATTTGACGTATTGAAATGATTTGTAGATTTTTTTATTTGAAGAGATATTGACGTTTTTATTTATTAAAGTTATGAAATGTTTCTCCGCTTTCTTAAAGCCTAAGAAAAGACTCATACAATGACATAACATTATTGAATTTAAACCAACAACAGCGACATAAAAGCGTTGCCAATATTTACACATTTCCGAATTTACGAATGGGAAGGATAGTGACCTTCCTCGCGCGGTGGTGAGTTTTTCCGTCAGGACACGGAAAGAGGTCAATCCCATTATTCTAATTGGAATGTTTAAATATTGGTCCTATGTCATGACTCATCTCAGTGAATCCACTATAATTATTTATTTGTTTAGGAGATATTTGAGGTGTTAGCTTTTAACAACTGATTCTGTATACAATCATTGTTCTTCTAATGTTATATCTATCGCATTCTACATAAGAAGAAACTTACACTTCATTCACCTGTCAAAGAAAATTAGATTTCATCAGGATAACTCTTTCAAAGCAACCATTCAAATAGCTCTATTCGAAGTAATAAATGAATAATTACTGACCATGATTCCGGGAAAATTTGTGTAAGTATTAATTTCAATGTAAATTTTTTACTATTATGTTGATATCATTCTCATGAAGTTGTGCATTTACTACATCACAGTTCCCATATCATCAACATAGAAAATAATACGAGTTTTTGGTGCCTGTCAGATTTGTTTCTTCTATTTTTGTCAAAACTGATGGACATAGTAAATCTAGAAAAAGGCAAAATATTAATTTGAATTCAAATATTCGTCGGAAATAACGTTTTATCATCGATCTTTGGAACTAGATACCCCTATGTTTCAAATAACACAAACATGCAGCTCTTCACCAACTCATAGGTGGTCTGTTTCACGCTAGGAATGTATTGACTTTAAAGCAAGAACTTGAAATGTAATGTACATCGCTCTTCATAAATTATTGAAAAGCTAGATGTTCTTTATTTCACACGCAGCCAATTACGTCACTGGAGTAAAAATGTATTGAACAATGTCACTAGCTTCCTCTGAGTTTCAATGGAAGGTGCATACGTTATTTTCGGAATGAATGGGTGCAAACAATGCGCTTAGCGAACTCAAGCGGAACCAAAACAACTCAGTGAAGTTTTTTTGAGAATCATTGATTTTCACTCACCCTTGTTCAGTCGTCAGCGTCGTATCTCAATTCTGCTTGCAGCTTGTATAACTTCATACATGATTCCGGTCGCAAATTTGGAATATATTTTAATACGTTCTTTCATCTGTAAGAGTTTGTTTAATAGGTATTTTAATTATCTTTTGTAAAACTCCCGATAAGCATAAATACTATAGTGACGTTTGATTTGCAAAATTTCTGTACCTTAAAATACGTTTGTAGTTGAACTAATTTTATAATAAAACCTACGCTGAAATATTTAATTTAAGACGTTAAGAAGTAAATGTACGATTCAAGAAGTAAAATGCACTCCGTTTAACGTAACATTACTCTTTAAAAGTGCAAAAAGAACGGTAAACAACAATGAGTATCATTTGCTGTGATATAATATAACTAATGATGTTGGAAATTAAGCTGGGAAGGGAAATGCAAATTTGATATATAGTTTTTAATGAAAAATGAGAGGAAAGTTGCGATTTATGAATATATAGTCCCAATATACTGTGTGTGAACAAAAGCGAATCCCCATTTGATTGTATGCAATTTCTCATAATTAGTAGTATTTTTTGTATTGAGGTTAATATGCTCAAAACGTTGCCATTTAGAAACCTGCACCGTATCATTGTTTGCAAACATATTTTATAGATATTGACAACAGGCACTTGAAAGGTCAATATGTAGGTAGTTTTACATGTTAAAACTATTCGTTAACTAACTTCGTAGTAAATTTTTGCACCCTCCTCTAACCGTTGTGGTTGATGCACTTACTCAGTGCTTCTGTTGAGAGGAAAAAAACTGCTAACTCTCGCCCCTATCATCGTCTTCACAGTTATTTTCTCCACTCTAATGATGCAACGTTCTTTCACAAAAAACGTTGTTAACTGACCACTAAAGCGATCGAGTAAGGAATTGCTTAAAAGACGCGTGCGAGGTCCCGGGCGCCGGGTTGTCGGCTCACGACGCTGCAAACTCTCATTCAATTAAGACTGGCGTGCAAACGGACGGACGGCATGGAGCGCGCTCGTCAGGAAATGTTACTACCCGCTCGATCTCCTCCCCACCCCTTCTCTAACTTAAGGGGTGCAAGGTTACATAAGCCGGTGGGTGGCACAAGAAGACCGGGAGTTCATGAAACATACATTCGCAAAGAGATTTCTCCCCCGAGGCACACTTCTTTCTCGCCCCAAATACCGGCATCTCTTTCTTTCGGTTTTCTTCGTTGCTACTCTCCGTTGTCAGCCACGAAGTCCCCTCTTCTACTGTTCGCCCCTACTCTATGCATAAATGCAGGACGCAATAAGCCATTCCAGGCCCAGGGAAAATAGGGGTCATAAAACGGACCGATGGAGTTTGACGGACGGCAGAAGTGGTCGAAGCGCCACACCACCATCTTACGATTATCTACCAATGTTTCCCAACGCGTCTCTCCAAGCGTGCGCGTATCCCTAATTTCACTGCCGTAAAACGCTTCGGCGTCGTTCCAGCGATGTCGCCAAACCATGTGCCGACCCACCATTTCATTGTGACGTCCACCTTCCAGACAGTGCGACCCACCTCAAGTTCTCTCTCTCCATTATCATAAAAAGAGAATGAGCTTCCTTTTCCAATTCTTCATACGTGGGATCGAATCGAGCAGAAGAGATAATTCAGTTACATCCGATATTCATATCAAATTGCAGCAGGTTATCTGAACGGAGTTTTATTGACCTCTGGTTTTGTCTGACGCTTGTTTACTTTATAAGTTATCCTTGGGAAACCTCACTCTCTTTCGACGGTGAATGATATATTTGTAGAAAAAGTTATTCCCGTAACGTTTCGTTTACCGGGAAACAATAAACAACAATATACATGTAATCCTATTAAAATGCCGCAACTTTAAGATTTGTTGAAACAGATGTTTAATTATTAGAATGCTACCCTATAAATGAACAATAAGTTCAATCAAAGGATATAATTCTCAAGATGATTCCCTGAAATAAATTATACGTACCAATTCCTGTACAGTCCACCCAAAAGGAAATCAAAACCACGAAAATTAGAATAAATTTAATAAAAAATTGATTCCTTGAAAGTTTGTGTTCTTTTGTGCGACGATGCTGACAAAATTTCAGGAAATAGCTAAATTGTTGGAACCGAAATGTTCATTAGAAATATGATTCTACGTAATCTCTGTAGCCATTTGGAATGAACACTTATCACAATGTAGTACTGTTCAATTAAGTACAGATTTCTGTTCAGTCTCGTAAACTTTTCTTAACATAAAGGTTCCGCAAGTGAGCTCAACGAGCTTAAAGATGAGCTGTGTTTAAGATTGTTTTTGCATTTAAAGATTATTCTTCAAAAAAATAGATTTAAGTAAAAATTTCCTTTAACGCGGAAATTTTAGCAAAACGAGACGAATAGATTTGTTCATATAATGCAATTGATTTCGGACATGTTTGCGGTCCATAGTTGTGGAAAAATTATCATGAAATTATAATATGATCTGCATACGATTGAAGGCAAGTAGTCTAAGATTTAGACATTTAAACCCGAAGTTCTCACTCACGACTATATAGAGTAATATTAAAGTTACAGGGTCAATACTAGGACAATAAACTCGACTCTCCTTTTTTTTGAGGGGGGGAGGTTAAATGCACAGAAAATTGAAGTATTCGATGGACACACATAAATATACAAATACAAGAGACTACGTGTCGTCAGTGCACAAGGCAGTTTCAGCGCGTAACTTGAAGCGAACACAGAATTATATTTGCTTAAAGCAAACGAACAGTGCGGGACGCGACGCTCGTTATTTCCTGGGCTATGTGATTCCCTGGCGTAATTATTGATGCATGGGAAATGTACTTCATATAACTCTGAGAAATACGCATCGAAATCTAACATTTGTCATTTTCATACACACAGGCTTAAAAAATGGGGTTGGTGGGGATGTAATCAGCGCCCGTAGAATGCTAATCCAGCGAATACAATCAATAAAAACCAGAATAATGAGTGTCCTTTATTTTGATTACTTAGGAAGTCAGATAAAGCGTAAAAAAGGAGAAAATAAGAGTAACTTGAAAGAATTGCGAAGAATTGTCAAAGCAGATCTATGTCAACTACTTAAACAATAGGTTTGTTCTTCAATTTTTGGCAATGCAACCCTTCAGTGCTGAACTTGACCGAGCTAAGGTGCTTGACAGCTTGTCGGGATGATGGCATTGGCTTGTTACCAAATCCGTCTTCGCATAGTGTATTTCGAAAGAACTAGTACTGCTATTCCAGAAATCTTATCTTATAACCAATTAAAGCACAAAAAAAGGATAATGTTACATTATCATCTGCATAATTGACATGAAAGACCAAAATTCTTTACAAACATTCCAAGAAAAAAAAGCAATTAGCTGTTCAGTTATGTGGATAAAAAAATTCCAAAGAGAATGCTACATTAGTATTTTTGGTAAAGTTTGTTAAAAACGTATAGTATATTTTAATAATGAGGTAGATGTTATAAAAATGTATTGTCTGGTGAATAAATGTAGGTTTCAATTAGGTTAATTTTGACTGGAAAGCTTATTGGAAATGCACAATACTGATGATTCACTATGAAATAAATATAGAGTTTATCTGGAACACTCAAACAAAGTTTCATTCGATTCATCAATATCTTATAAGAGAATGGTTGAAACAACTTCTCGTAAGGTAATATTCTAAAGAAAAATAAATTATTTCAAACTATTTTCACTGTATATATTTTACAAAATTTCATTTTCATTTAAATTCTTTCGCCCGTAAAACGCCAAAAAATCTCACCAAGTTTGAAAATTGTTCCTTCTTTTTTATGTTGGTGAAAATAGTAATAATTTTTAACTTATAAGGAAAAAGAAAAAAATTACCTCATGAAATTTGAGGAGAGTTTCATAATCGTGTCTTTTCAACCTTTCAGGAAAACGAACTTACAATCGCAAAATACACTCTTAAAAGTTTAGTATCGTTTTAGAGTTTCATGTAAATATACTACTAGAAGGGAATAAACTTCCTACCCTTCCCATTTTCTGCTCATGGACTACTTCCGTAGTCATCTTTATGCCCCAAATAATTACTGATCTAGTACTCGACGTGTTTCTGATAGAAAAGTAGTCTTCCCGTTTGCCTTGTTCCTTCTTCTGCTATGTCTGTCCATGTTCATTTCCCTGAACGTCAGCGATCCTTCCCTTTCCTACCTACACTACTTCACCCTCTGATCACATCTAATTTGATTCGGTATCTTTTACAACGTACCTCTCCCCCCTTTCTTCCATATTCCTGGGCTTCTTTCCGCTGGCATTAGTCTCATTAAACGCGCACTTCCCATCAAAGCGCACGGAGGAATATAACTTTGACCGACGCTCGTATTACCGCGCTGTGACCGAATAGGTGGTCAGGATCTGCCGGAATGTGATCATATTTACTGTGGAACATGGCTGGCGCCGCGCAGTTCATGGAAGCAAAGCAGGGGCAGATCCCTGTGGGAGGAGAGCAGCACGAAGGATGGGAGGTGAAGTGAAAAAAGTCGAATACGCGATGGAAAGCTGTAAACGAGGAATAACGCTACAGAAGAGACGCTGTGGGAGGGTGGAAATTGTAAATCTTATCTGAGGAATACGTTGAAAGAGATCCAGTAACGAAAAGCTACGAATGTACTGAGAAGTAAGAATAAAAGTTTTATTAAGATGGATAAAACCAGTTTGTTTTAATCTTACATATCGGAGGATAGGGATGTGGCAGATCTGGAGATAAAGATCGACTGTCCATGTCCCAAACAAATGAAATGCCAATTTGTATCGTGATAAATGATTTTCAATTTCATAAATAATAATGAACTTGTAATTGAGTCATGGACTGCACTCACGTGAGGCTCCGGACATTACAGAGTTAGAAAATAAATTCCCCGCCGATCGTTTTTATTTGATGACCCGTCTTCGTTCCTTTACACGTGAGCTTTATCGATGGTACAAGTAATTTGCGCTCCACGAAGGGTACACCGCTGCCATAAAGTGGCTGTGGGAGAGAATGATCTGTCATATTCCACTAACATAGAAAAATGAAGAGATACATAAAGAAGGAACAATGACAGAAACATAAAATTACCAGTTACTAAGCAATGTCCGTGTACCATAAACAAAAGCTACAAAGTCAATTTTCGATAATATTACAGCAAATAGAAAGGAGAAGAATTTTACAGCTCATAGCAACCTTGTACGACAAATAGAAATGAATAAATCTCATACTTATCATAAAACATGAGGAAACAGGTGCTAATTTTTCGCACCACTTGAAAGCTTCGCTTTCACCAGTGGGAGGAAAATATTGTGATGATCAAATTTGTATGTGAGATTTTGCCGAAGGTACATAAAAAGGACAAATTAGGAATGATTCCTACAAAAACTAAAGAACGCTTTTCAAATCTTGAGTACTAATGGAGAAACTATTATAATATGGAAACAATTATTCTTGTAATAGCACACTACTTCAATTGCTACTCATTAGCTTAGTGGGGTAACTAGTTACAATACACTGTTTGGGGGTAAATGTTACACTAAGTCGTCACAATTTCTCTGTTCGCACTTTTTTTTGGTGGTAAATAAGAAACATAAAAACTTCTCTTTCGCCAGATAATATGACGAAGATTATTTTTATGTGGGAGAAAAGAAATATTGTGTTCGAAGAAAAACACTTAAGTTAAGTTAAATGTTCTGTGTGAACTGAAGTAAAAACAATTTGTTTACTGCATTTATCAGTCAAATGCGTGACCTTCTAACTGTGAAATGGAATCATAAAACACATTATTAATATAGCAATACCATTGAAACGTTCCATACCACCTACTAAAAATTATTATATGGTTTATGTTGTTTTCTAAAATGGAATTGTAAAACAATTTATTGATCCAGTAAGTAATACAATTCAATACCCTCCCAAAAAATCAGTATACTGTTTCTTTAAAGGTTTCTTAGTTTCAGTATTCTGTAAAACCCCTAAATCATTGCTATTCACAAAATCTCATTAGCGTCATAGATGAATTATTGCGATATAACTCTTTGGAACATTACCAACGCACATTTATCTAAGCTCGTAAGATAAGAAAAACTATCAAGAATTGCTTGATTTTCTTGAGAAACGTTTATATACCATTTTTGGGAATAACGTTAGGCGTTGATAAGCTCTTTTCGTGAAAACACCTGCAAAGGTTATGCTCATAAGCGAGATTTGCTCTCCCGCTCCTTTGATCACTACTGAAGCAAAGGAGATGCAGCAAAGCTCCACAGAACTGAGAGAAGGCTCGTACCTCGGGTATTAACACCATCCACCAAAACCTGCCGCCCGCCGTGAAACTGCATTCTGTATTAAGAAGGTATTTCCGATTGCGCGCAGGGAAAAGCAAGGTAGCGCGGAATATTACATTTCATTTTTCTCCGTCGCTTGCTGAGATTGACGCCAAGAAAGCGAAGATGGGGATGAAAGAGATGTGGGCTATTCAAAGAGAGGTGGCATGGGGAAAGGGTAGCCGTGCTGATAAATGGAGCCGGCAAATTGACTGGCGAGAAGAGCTCCTCCGGTCGTGGAAACGCTTCCCACCGTTGTTTTGAGAGGAGGGGGAAGAAGGAACGGGAGGTGTTGGGGTGTGGGATAGAAAACGGTGGTCGAGCGCTCACGCAGTGCAAAACCTCTACGGGTTAAAACTCTATCAAACTGCTGTGGCTAAGTTGGGCATATGCAGGGAGATAAAGCAACACGGATATTACGGTTTAGAGACAGGTTCGTTATTGCTAAGATATTAAATACGAGAGATTTATACCAGCGTGTCGCTTTGTTGAAAGAAAACGGGTCACAGTGCTTTGTGTATTGTGGAACATTTAGGTTTCATGATCCTGGTGAAACGTAGCTAGTCACCCACTGGGCCTTGGAAGAGAATACAACGGGGTTCTATTTACGTCTGAGATTTTAAAGATTTAAAGTGTACTATTAGTGTTCTACATGTCCTAAATGGCATAGTTTAATAGTTCGAACAATGCTTCTTATAAATACAGTACATAAAGGAGGACAGGGACTTGGAGTGTTTAACGAGAAAATTGCGATTTCCAAATCGTGTCTCTACATGGTGCAAATGGCGGCGAGTTGTATTTATGACTTGCCTTGGACAGCGTTCGTATCCAGCATATAATGGGACACGGCGGTGATACAAAGGATCTTTCGGTCTATTACGAAGAGGACGCCCGTGAATATTGGAATAAACAGGAAAGAGGACAACGAAATTAGATCACCAACTGCGAGTAAATATACTTCTTAAAAGATTGTGGATTCTGTCGAGATGTAGCGGAAATGAAGGGGACTTGTTGACAGACAGGAATCGCTGAGTATATTATGTTAATTGTGTATGGAGTACATGCTGTGTGGGAACATAGTCGTTCTGATTTAGAGAATTGGCAGCTATTAGTGCGTCAAGGTCCGAAGGATAGTTAAATACGAAAACATTGTATGTATTCTGTGGATGGTGGAGATACTACAGATATGGGACGATCAAATTCAAGACATACTACATAATTTGATACTAGGGTATAGCGTAAGTTTGTTTACATTTAATGGTCTGTGGAGATATTATCAAGGTCAGGCAGGCAGCAAGGAAATATTGCTGTTCAGTGAGTGATGGGGGTAATACAGTTACAGAATAGATTGTCAATGCTTACAAGATATACAGATTCTACAGATACAGCACTCATTTTTTGGGCGGTGGTTATTCTTAGAGGAGGTAGTACATAAGATTGTTTATTTTTCGTGGTGGGAGAAGATACTACGGAAATGAAAGAAATTGCAGATGACGTGTTTATTACTCTTCATAAGGAGAGAAATAGAATAGTGATTAGTAGCTTATTTCGTGATAGGAGGAGATACTACGGATGCTGCTATCATCAATAAGGAGAATAATGGTGTTGATTTCCATGAAATGTTGAAGTAATACTACTATAGACTTATAGGCAGAAGACGATCAATATATAGTAATTGTTCATTGTTCGAGGTGGGAGGAGATACTACGGATACTGTTTTTATAGCGAAGGAGACTACAGATGATGTGTTTCTCACTATTAATAAGGAGAAAGATAGAATAGTGATTAATAAAGGAGAAGGTTTGTATGATTGTTCATTTCGTGTTAGGTGATGATATTACGCATAAATCAATAAGAGACTAATGATATTGTGGTTTCCATGAAATGTTGAGGTCTATGAAATCTGACTCTCGACTTATAGACAGAAACTAATATAAATATTGTGATTGTTTTTTTCGTGGTGGAGGGAGATAAAACGGATTCTGTCCCTAAAAGGGTCGGGACAGACATGATTAGACGGTTCTGCGACTAAACATAATCGTTGTAGAGATCTGAGAGTACATACGTGGGTGTCCTCAGACGGCTACAAACTTTTCAAAAACGAGAGGAGATAGTTACCATATGGAAAGGCTAAAAATGAAACAGGGAAATTTAGTGCAGGACAATAGTGGCATGAGCCCAAGCGAGGACAGGCTTAGTTGTCAGTGACTATTTATCCTCGATGAACAAACGGCGGAGTTGGCTGCGTCCTCGAAAACGGAGGAAGCAATCGATGCAAGAATGAAGGGATGAAGTCATGTTTTTATAAAAACATAGGTATGAACAGATCCGTTCATTTCGCCGATGGTTGACAATAAATGTGAATATGGTGCTGCGAAGATACAACAAAGTTCAACAGAAAACTGAGAATCTACAAGAACAATTAACAGAAGGCGAAAACATATTTAGAAATTTGGGGAGAACAATCGAGACACAGATGAGACACGAATTTTCAATGAACTTGCTACTCGTCTGTCATCAAAATTAGATACACCATGAGACGTGTTGACTGACAAACTGTTGACTAGTAAGGCACACTTAGAGAGACGTTTGTCAGAACGATTCACGGACTGTACACGGCGAATAGGTAAAAAAGTGGAGCCTGTACTTCAACAACAGGTTGCAGGCATGGAATTTGCAATGCGTGGTATGCGGAAGTCTATGGACAAGATGGAAGTGTAGAAGGATAGCCTACTCATTGCACAGGAGGACAAGAGGGGAATACGATATACCAATCATCCTGGGGATAGTGACGTAAATAACACAGAAACTACGGAAAAACTGCCGTAGCGGATGTCCGACTCTATCTGCCAAATGGACACGAAGATAGAGCCCATCCTCACGATCATACACCAGCGTGAAAGTATGGAATGTAGGGAACGGGGTATTCACGATGCGGTGGGTCAGCAACGAGGGACAACTGAGGGTGAACAGACAGATAAGACGGATCAACTGGGAGCAAGCATTGCGGACATTGCTGGACACGGTGTTGAGCCCTATCTAAATGCAGGCAAAAGCTTCACCACAGCTCGGCGCCGTCGCAATCGTGTGCAGCGCCAGGTACTCGTGGTGGGAAAGGAATGAGAGACTATAAATGTAGAGCAGTGTGTGAGGGATTTATTAGATGAGGTACCAACAGTGAACATAGATGTATGTAGGGGCACACGGAGTGGCCACGTTCTATTGGAGTTGGACGATATTGGTAGCTGTGACACACTACGGGGTAAAATAAAGGAAAAGGAATGCTCCCCAAATAATAGTTTATGATGTCTCCGAGAGGACTGAAGACGAATTCTTGCAACAATTCAGAGAAAGGAATGGAGGAAACGCGAGGGGGGTACAGGTAATTAAAGCGCGCTCCTGTAGGGAGGATAGAGCAATATGTGGCCATTGCGGTGATAATGGACATATGTTTGCACTGTGCCCCAATAAGGCGGCTAAAGGAATGTGTGCTAATTGCCATAGACATGTAGATAGTAACTATTGTGAGAAAAGCAACAGCTGCCAAGAATATTAGACATATTTCGGAAGACAATAGATTACGACGCATAATGTTTTGAAGCAGCGTCAGACACAGGTGTGGTTTTAAGAGTGTTGGCGGCGACTATGAAGCGAGGGTAAGACATGAATTAAGACATGACACTGGTTAGGAAAGGGCTAGCCGGTGGTAACGTTCCTGCCTCCTCGCTGGCTGGGACGGTGACTTCAATAGCAGACACTAATCGAAGCTAAAGGAACGGCTGGAACTCGACAAACGGGTTTTTAGAGATCATTTTCTTTTTAAAGAATGCAGGATGAAGACGTAGGCTAATGCCACGCTACGAAATGAGAAAATATAACTTATAGAAAGGAAATGGGATAGGTGTACCAACTTCTGGAATAGAGCATAACAGGAAAAACGAGCCATTACAACAGCTATAGGCGTGCACAAATTACATTGACAAAATACTAAGAGAAGACGTCGGCATATGCCACGCGATGATTTAACCATGAACGAATATAGGGAAACCTATTTGCGATGACAAATACCATTCATGACAAAATGCCATTACTAAACCAACAATCGTGTACAAATAAAATTGATAAAATTAGCCTCGGTATTAAATATGTCGTTATGGCACGGGGTTCAGCAAATAAAATATAAAAAAATGAAAAAAAGTCACAAGAATAGTTATGTGTGATGACTAGAGGAAGCTAATGATTATCAGTCATGAGTTATTTTCAAAAAACATTTCAAATATCTTTAAATATACGCATGTGGGTTAATCCATACTAAGTGATCCAGGGCATGTTTCGAAATAAATATATTTCATGAAAGATTTCTACCAAAATGTGATTACTGTACGATAAGCACCACTGATACAGTGTGAGTACAGTGTGATCATACGTGTAACATGTCAATAAAATTATAAACAATTATCTAGCTCATTTTTATAACAATTTCATTTATTACACTTTATAATTAGTTGCTATGTTATTATTCTTATTTTATAGGAGCATATTGTTGCGTTTCCGGGATTTTTAAAGTTGATTATTCATGTATACCAAAGCGAAAAATTTCAGCAAAATTTGGAAAATAATATCTTTATTTCCACTTAAATCTCAAAGTTGTAATATTTATAGAACTTTATAATCATGTAGATCTTTAGATCCTTTAAATATCATATTTTTATTAGGTCCCACAACAGAGTCATAAGCCTTCAAAAAAAACAGAAAAATTGAAAAAAATTGATTTTTGGAAGGTCATAACCTGGAAAGGACACATGCCTCAAGGATGAAATTCTATATGCATTATCTATGTATAGGCAAGTGTATGCGCAAAAATATTTAAATCTGAGACTTTATCCCTTCCTTTAGGAAATCGCTTTCGAAAACACAAATTTATTCATTTTCAGGCGTTTAATTCGTGAACTCAATTAGATGCAGGTAGCTATAGAAACAAAATATATGTTGAAACTGTAGAGTAGAATGTTTTAAACACAATGTCAGTAATTTTAAGGCGCTAGACCAAACCAATCAAGAGATATTAAAGCTAACGTAAAAGCTTACAAAGGTCAAAAGAACAGAAGAACAAAAATGGCCGCCATTTTAAAACTACACATGGTAAGTTTTTTAATTAAGTTTTTAACTCTCCAATAATACTAGAATCAACACACAATATTTGAAATTTTTCCGAGGAGTTGTGGCGGAATTTATTTATTTTTCTGGATCATTTAAAATGGATTGTCCCATGTAATAGAGTAAAGGTTCGTGCTCTTATAATTTAATGCAAAACGAGATATATTGCGAATATTTATTTAAATAACCAATTTGTGATATATTAGGAGCAAAAAATAATTTTACAATACATTTTGCGTCTAGTTAATTGAAAACTGTCATTTTTACGAACAAAATCAGCAAAATTAGAAATTACAAGGAATCTATTTAATAATGAAGATAAGTTAGAAATTGATGAGAATTATATGTTCTTTTGACTTACTGTTAGCAAAGTTTTGTATTTTTATTACAATTATTTTGGACATATTCACACGTTGAATATGATTGATGAGGTTAAGATGGATATCACAAGAAACGTTTCGGTCTTTTCCTTCAACTTCTTTCTTCAGGCATCCGACAGCGCCAGGATTCAAACCGGGGTACTTTGGTTCTTCAAGGCGAGGTCGCTACCAAAGGGCTACTGGGTGCTGGGTGGAAGTCGGTTCTCGTCTTGAAGAACCAAAGTATCCCGGTTCGAATCCAGGATGCCTGAAGGCGGGCGTAGAAGGAGAACATCCGAAACGTTGCTTTAGATATCCACCTGTTAAATATGATTGAAAAGATAAATACGATGGATACGTTTAAAATAGTTGTGATAAAAATGAAATTTAAACATCGTCGGGAAAGTCATACAGAGAAGAACAAAGATTTGATAATAATGCTGCTGTGAAATAATCGGACTCCCAAGTGAATTTGCTAACTTGGTTTCGTTACGTACCGTTCGCAAATTTGATGAATATAGTGAAGCATTAAGCTGAATTAGAAAGAACCGAGACGAACGTAACCTTGAACTAAGCGTTAGTAAAGAAAGAGTCTCCAAGTGTTAATAAAAACTTTAGTGACATTTCGGTAGTTGTTATCGGTTTCATTATAAGTAACGAAGGAGTATTATAGTTCTTCCATTTTTTTAAACAACACTAAATTGCATCACCACGTATGTATTCTTTTAACGTGTATTCTTTTATCTGGGCCTTTATATATATTTTCTTCATTTGTTTATTTTTTTGAGACAGTCCCTCTTTGCCACGCTGAGCAATGCGTGCCTATGAGGTGAGCGCATATCTACTATGTCACGTTATCCTTTCTTGTCCTGAAGTTTATTTTCCTTTCAGTACGTTTAGTATCGAACAATTTTTCTGCACATTCATTAAAATGTGCAAACATTTTTCATTTTGTATTAAATCCGGATTACTTTTACATTATATTGTCTGTCACGTATTAATTTAAATATATACTGTCTACGTTCTTCGTCATAAATTTGTCAGTCCCATAAAATATGTTCTGAGTCTTTTATTTCCTTCCGACAAATGCTGTCTTCATTATCTTCCTTCTTAATCTTAAATAAGTAGTTCTTAAAATTTCCGTGTCCTGTCATTTGTTCTAATAATGCCATTGAAGGTCTAAAACACTTTTTGTTACGATAATTTACTTCCGGAGTGAATACAACGTCCGTTCTTTTTCCGAAAGATCCCTTCCTATTTGTCAAGCTCTTAATAATTCCCTTGTTAATTTTCCTGTGAGCTCAGGGTTTCCTTTTCCAATTACTTTTGAGGAGTTCGGAACCTTTTTGTGATTTCAAGATATCAATAGACCAGAACGTTAACAAAACTGTTATCATAAAATTAAATTTGTTAATTAACATTGCCATCAACTTAAAACGATTCATGGTGGCTACTCAATACGGACAATTCAGATTTTCAAAAAAGTTGCTACTAAAAATAGATTTTCAAAGGATTATCTCACACACGAGGAAGCTGTACATCGTACAGTACAGCGTACAGTCGTTGTCACTAAACATTGCAATGTACTTACTTTGTTCACATATTCGGGAATACAAACTCTCTACTACAATTAACGTCTATTGTATAGTCTAATTAAATAAATAATGAAGTACTTATGACCTTTTATGGACAAATTATATATATTTTTAGAAAAGAGCTCACAACGTTACGACTTCGTTTTAAGTCATCGTCAGGTGATCAATTAATAACAAATTATAACAAGAAATATAACAGAGCAATTGAATATGATATTAAACATAAATATACCAAATGTTGTGAACTCTTTTCACAAAATATATATTATTATCCCATAAAAGGTCGTAAGTCTTTCATTATATATTGAATTACACTCTCACTGTTTGGTCATGTCACGGAATGTCATAGGGTGATGATGTTTCATAAATAATGAGAAAACTTGTCGATTTAAAATGCGCTACATTCGTAAAAGTCATGATACATCTCTCGCCCCCACACTAAACACTCCTTGAAAAGGATACACTTCCCACCTCCGTTTCACATTGTGTTGATGAAACCTTTTCACAAACAAGTGACCTCAACAGGACTGATACAAACCAAGGAGCTGTCATTAGTAAAACGAATTTTCCGGAGCCGGGCCGCAAATCGTGCAGCAGCGCGTCACACGCAGTAATTAAATGAAAACCAATTTGGGAGTTAAATGCCAGATCGGTGTGCGGCGAGTAGACGGTTAAGGGATCGCGGTGGGCAGGCAAGGGAAGTTGGTGAGCTCGGCGGAGGCCTCTAAATCCCTTGGGGAGGAAGCGGACACGGAGGAACGGGATTTCTCGCAGTTGAATAGAATGTAATGAGAGGGAAATTCGGGGAAAAAGATCATTCCAAAAATGGTTCAACAATTTAACGACATTTAAGATTCGTTCTTATAGTAAAGTAAAATGAACAATTTATATATCTCAGTTTCTTTGGTGGGCATCAAAAGGTACTTCGTACATAAATTATTAGGAATAATTCTGCTGTAAAATACACAATCTTTTGATAGGCGATTAACTTTATTCGGACTATATTTTACTTTAACTGCTACGAAATTGGAATTGTGAATAGCATTGTAATGATAATGGTTTGGATGGAGCGATTTCTACACGACTGCTGATTTTAAATTTATACAGTTACTAATACGTAATGCATCGACGCCAAATTTATTATGGTCAACTCATGCTATGAGACATGATAATTAGTGACAAATCTGCAAAGGTATTTGACGAATATTTTATGATACAATTATTTTTGTACTAGCTTGATATTACACTACGATTTCTTAATTCCTATTTGATAAATGAATATGATTATATACTTTTATACTGATTTAAATGTTCTAATTTTCCTGTCAGTTTCCTTAATTAACCAATCATTTTATTTTCGCGTCGAAACAACTCACTGAAATGAAACAATTCAGAAAATGAAAATGCTTTTCAGCTCACAAACAATCAGACTACCAAAAATACGCATAAAACGTTTTTTTAAGTATTCTTAACTGCCGTTCATTTAAAATAAAAATCAAATACACAGGACCAGGGATTAGAAACATAATGGCGTACACATGACATGACTCATCAAGTCATCTTTAATGATAACTCACGGTGAACCCGATTACAATATTTAGTAACAATCTGCGTTGTCACAGGAGTTTACAATATCGCAGAAGTTCGAAGTGTTTAGGGCGAAGCTCCATACAAACGCGATTCTGCCTGAATTGCAAAGTATTTCTCGTAGAGGTATATATTGAGTACATTGAATATGTTCTTGTACAGCGCAGCAGAACTATTCAGACATGTAACATACTTCGGATAGAGGGAGAAACATCATTTTTTAATAATCAATGAAGACTTCTTGAAAACAATCAACGACAGTTAGTTCGAAACTACAATAACATTTAGAAGTTCCACAGTTCCGGATTCGTTCAGTTCAAAATAGCACGCAAAAGGTTGAATAGTCGTTTATTCCTTATTCCTATGCACACTGTTCCCATGAACAAGGGAATAATTTTCGGAGGACTCAACAACTATAAAAACTGCCCCAACTCCTATGATAGAAGGAAAATCTCGAATTGCTTTTCGGAAATGAATGAATTTAATCATTCAAACAGATGCCCTACAATTTAAAGTAACGTACTCACACAGTCACCCATACATTTCGCGCGGTTTCATGTGAACAACGATAAATTTGAGATTACAGTAGCGATATTATTTTCTTGGAATACGACTTTCACCCTCTCGTGTTCGTGCTTTTCTTATACCTTCGACACCTTGGCAGTTCTGACATGGAAACAAGTCTTCGGTTGTGGTTTATGATTTCAAGAAAATCTTTATTACCGTCCAATGTTTTACCAGTAACAATTGACGATATCATTTGCGTCCCCTTCAATACCAATTGAAAATTGTACACACACACACACACGCAGTGAGTTTCTGCAGCACCAGCTAGAACACACATTATTAGTGGCAATTGAAAGACGTTCCATTCAGGGCCACGTGCATGACCGGTTACATCGTCTTTCTAAGGAATTATTTTCAATACAGGTCTTCGAAAGCTCTAGCGGACGAGCAATGGGCGTGTGAGAGATTATATCGAAAAGTGCTACTGTTTTGTGGTAAATGTGCACAACATGTAATCTTTGAAAAATACAGTTTCATTAGACTGGCGTTCCTAATATTTCATAATTTATGTATTATAATCCTCACATACCCTTCTTATTTAAACAATTGATATCAAATTGTAAAAAAATAAGTATATTTAATTAATTTTCATTTATGGATACAGTATCAAAAGTTTAATTCCACACATAAACTTCTGTAGATCTAAGAATTAGAATTTTTTTGTGTAAATAAGTGTTTATTTATTTGTTCAAAAAATAATGTATAAAATTGTAAAAAATAATTTATTTTTTGTTTTAGTGGTATATTGTGTTAAGAATTTCAAAAATAGGTAATAGCTTATTTTGAGAATTCGATTTTTTCAAATAGTGCATTTTATTTTTTCTTTAAATGGTCTATGGCGTAAATTAAAGAAATAAATTTCAAGCAATAAAATTTATGATAAGTCACAGTACAATGAAATCAAAGCGTTCAAAAGTTCACGGATTCAGTAATAAAATAATTCATTTTAGTTTCTTTGCTTCATTATTTCGCGTTTACTTCTCGTCAAGTTTAATTTTCGTAAAAAAAAAAGGCTTGGAGTAATGTAAGATAAACAATTAAGAAAATATCGAATGAATGAGATTAATCTTAGGTTTTTAACGAAAAAAAGAACTGTCAATTCAGAGACGATCAATTTTTTGGCTGATTATGCAAAAAATGACCTGTGTGAGATAGCACAGGCAATTTCGTTACTCTACACGTGAACGGGGTAGGGGTTTGTTTGAAGAAGATTCCGGGACTCAGCACTCGGAGAGTGGGAGTCGGGTTTAGAGACATGTGTTTGCGTGTGTGGGAGATAGAGAGCGTATAACCAGTCGCAGGACGTATTCTGTTCACTCTCTCCGTCTCTCTCTTCCCCTCGTTCGCTCGATCGCACTGCAAAGCGCGAATCTGCGGTGAAATCGCTGCTACACCAACAAATGACGGGAATGCTTGGCACCGGATGCGAGGAAAGTGGGTGAGACGAAGGGGTAGGGGAAAGCAGAGAAAGAGAGATATATTTGCTGAGCGATCCAAATGTACACAAAAACTCGTAACTGATTTTCTTGTTTTTGCGTTAGCAACGAAGTGTTATCTGTCCAATGGAACAAGAATGGAAAGGCTGTGAAAATGTTATTTTATCCATCCACTCAGACTAGGAATGTTTGTTATCGTAACAAAATAGCAATTTTTACAGAAGATAAAGTGTACGAACAAACAGTACACAAAAAAGTACAACTTTCTAACTAATGCTGATGAGAGATCTCACTCCTCTCCGATACAGCCGTAGAAGCATCATTTATCGATATCAAATAACTCCTTGCTCCAAAAAAATATCAAATTAAGGGCGTAAAACTGATTTAATTTGCAGTTGATTCTAAACGAAGAAGAAAGATGTGACATGTCCATGGAACACAATTCACGATCTCTCCACAACCGGAACCAGAGAACAGGTTTTAAAACTAATTTTATTTCAATATTTCCTTATAAAATGATTGAGTGATTTTAACTTCATTTAAATTGCACGAATTGCTAGAGAAGGGGAATTTAATAAGGAAACATCTCTGAAAGTATGTTCTAAATATATGGAATCTCTGATTTAGCGAGAACTTAACGTATACGTAGCATGTACAATGGGAATATAAGTGAAGTACCACGTACGTACAAAAAAAGTAGGTGGATGATGAATGGCAATTTTATTATTTAAAAAAGAATTAAAGTATGAAGAAGCAAGATTTATTAATTCTGAAAAAAAAGAATAATTTTCAATCAGTGTTTGTGTGACTGTTTTGACCTAAAATTGGCAATAAAGTAGCGCGTTTTTGTTATAAATATATTGCGATCTATTTGGGGCAGTAAAATTCGCTTGAAGAATCGAAGGCAGCATTAAATTAAAAATTACTTCAAATTTGTAAAGAAGACCTACCCGTAATGATCACGACACAAAAATGAACCCCTCGTCGGCTACCTTCAAAACTGGTATATATTACGCAACGTAGAAAAAATGTAGTATCTAATCGATTGAAAAAATTATTAGAAAAGCAAAACAAAGAAAATGAAATATACATTGACAAAAGGAACAACAATTATAATTAAATGGAACGTTTTATTAATATCTTGCTTTATATCCAACGCAGTTTTAATATATTGGGGAGGATATAGAAAACAGTCTGTAGACGGTATTTCAACGCTAGTGAGGAAAGATAAGGAAATTTTATATTATGTGTCAAAATTTGTAGGGGTTGTGGGGTGAGTGCCGTTGATAAATTATATCCGTAGCTGCTTGTTTATAATTCCTTTTTTTACACGAATTTAGAATTGAATTTTTACAGGATAACAGGATAGTGTGATTGAATATTTGTGTAGACCTATCCAATATTCCATAATTTGATATAAAGGTGTTGTGTGGTTGACAGAATTTTAATACTCTCAAAATCTCACATATTACGTATCATGAGAGATATAAATATGGACATCGGTATAAATATGTGAAGAGGTATCGACACATGACGTAACGAAGTCGATGTAAAACCCTCAACATGAGGATGAATGAATGTCATACGATCAAGGTCAGCACAAATCTCTCATTACAATTATACTACAAGAACTTTGAATAAGGATTCTTCCTTTTCAGAAATACTAATTATATGTAAAAATGAAGAGAATCTGATCTAGGTGCTCAGATCTAGGTGATCAGGTGAAGGTCAAATTCCAAAGACAGGGTTCGAATCCAAGGTGAGGCATGGGGAGGCAACGAGAAACCACAAAGGATAAGAAGCACTTAAAAATTCCCCTGTCTTCATTCTTCGTAGTCTTTGGGATCACGCAAAGTCGGAAAAAGTCTGAAGAAACGGAAAGAGAGAAAAGATAATGAGTTTCGTAATGAAATGAATAGGATTTGCAACAGAGTTTTGTAAATTAGCATTGAATGTGTCTTATCTCTATTCAACTATTCAAAAGAAAGGCAATTTAAAAAAAAGATATTCAACAAATTGTAAATTATTTCAATCCAATGGTGTGAACAGTCGTATGTGAAATGTATGTATTGCGTTTTGGAATTATCGTCTTCTCTGTGTTACGAAATTATTATTTGTGTACACTGGTAACAGTCAGAATGTAGAAAAAATATCATGGAATTTTCTTATTTTTGGCCTTTCGAAAAGTCCAATGAAGTTTCATACAATTTAATGTACGCACTCACCCTTCTCTAGTGTAATTAAATTACGTGCAAGGTAAGGAGTGAGAACGGAGCAAGGCTACGTCTTTTAATTAGCATCCCCTCTCTTGCTACTACTCACCATGCCACTAAAAAAAGGCGCAGCAAACGAAACCAGCCAAGTTCGCACCGCTCAATGACTCCGGGTTTGGCGGAGGGAGGGGAGTAGACGGAAGAGGGATGAGGAAAGGAAAGGAGGGAAGAGTAATCCCGAAGAAGTCGCTCAGAGTCCGCGTAAACCGTGAAAAGACTCGAAGAACTTCAGCTGAAGAAAGTGAGGGCTATGAGGTGGAGCGGGGGTTGCAGCGTCGCTCAATAGGGCTGAGGTGCACCCTACGCATCAAGAAATCTTAGTTTTTGCAATACATGAGAGGTTTCCGAAACGGGTTTCAAAAATTGTTCTGTAATTATAGAGCGGAGATTTTGAAGCATCGATTCAGGACCTTGCAGGTTTTAATTCGCAGTTATACAAGTTTTACTATGCCAATATGCACATAGCTCAATCCAACTCTATACTGACCCTTCGTATAAAGTGACACTTTTTGTCTCTATCATGTGTATCACATTTGATTAAAATCATTACTTCATCTGAAAATACGTGCATTTTGTTAATAGCTAATTATTTATTCCTTTCATCTTAGTAGTATTGAGATTCATTTGAATATTTGTTTTTCTTTCGTATCACATACACTATGAACCTTTTTCTCGTTATGGTTTTCGACGAACAAATTTGTCTAGAACGATACCATCCATACCCATTTAAGAAACAAACACTAAAGGATAAACATCAACTTACAAATTAATAGCAGAAAATATTATTAGCTACATTAGTGATTTTTCTATTGAAAAAATATTATGGACGAAAATCAAGAAGATAATGATTTACCAGAATAATATATATTAACTTGTATTGAGAACAGAACGTAGGTCCAACCCATTTCATAGGAAAAGTGTTTTATTGTTGTTTTGGGTTTTGGAAAGGTGTAATTGAGTCACGTAAATGAAAAAGTTTCTATGTTCCAAAAACATTTTATAAATGAGAACAACAAACTGATTAAATACCATAATTGGTTACGAAACATTATACTCGTAGAAAAAAACATCATGGATTACTCGTTTGATTGTAAATAATGGTGCTTTTCAAAAATTATATTTTATCCGAATTTAAAATGTTCTGTTGACAGTGTCAAATAATGAAAGTAGGGAGAATATTGTAAGTTTGATTTCCGAAAACGCTCCAAGTAGCACGCAAACGAGTTCATGTGCCCCGCCTCACAACAATCATTTTGCCCAGTGTTACGACAAAGTATTGAAAAAATTGTAGAAAACATATTATTCCAAGTGTTACTGCATAATACACAATAAAAATGAAAACTCAATCAAAATAATTAAAATTCAAACTTTGCCCCTAGATTTAAACACCACTTTCTCCAAACGACAGCAAATACTACTGGTAAAATTGTACTTAATGCATGAAGCTCGCCACATAGTACGGTACACATATTGCCTTGCAACGATATAGACACTGTCGCTATATCTTGGCCATCGTAGCAACTACACTTTCAACAGAAGACTCTCACAAAGACCTACTACCATAGCACTGACGTTGCCAAGAATAACATTTTTTACGAAAAAAAATTGTATTTAGAACCTTTTCTATTTACACACCTCAGTTAAAGTTTTCTACTTCAACGACACTATTGCAAAAGTTCTAATTGCATAGTTACTTATAAATGTTTGTTTTGTATAATAAATTATTATTTGCATCTATTCTCTGAATTTTATTTATGTGAATGATGAATACCTCATTTCTGAACGTAATCGAATAGTTTTAATTAAGTATAACAGAAATAAATAATCAAATTAAAACAAGAAAACGATTGTGATATAGAAGTATAAACTCGTGAAACCCAAAGTTCAAACAGAAGCGATTTGAGATTTTAATAATTAAACCTCGGGCTTGGAATGGAAAGTTCTTTAATTCCTTGTCCCTCCCGCTTACCCTCTTTTACCTCCTGTACATCCCAATCGCGGCACAGATGTTACCACCAAGGATCGAGAGTGAGAAATTCCGAGGAAACATGACGACAGCAAAATCTGGCGGCGCAACCACGACATCGTTGTGTGTTTGCACGAACTGTGATCATGGAGTATTTGTAGGAGTTTGCCAAAGAGTCCGCATAGAATGTTGGTCCTTCGCCGTAATCTATGCTATTTCGCGCTCGCTCTTCATGGCCCTTCGCATCTAGCAAGTTTCGCTGGTTTCGTTCTCATGTATCGCGTCTAACTTGAGTCTCCTGACTTAATTTTCTACTCAGTGGTATTTTGCAGATTCCACGCCTATTCCTCTTCACGCTTCCTGACGTTTTGTGTTCCATCATGTATCCAGTGATACCTTCTCTTACTTCTTTTGTTTCAATTAACTAAATAATCTTGTAAAACTTGCCACATTTTTTAGTTTTTGTCATCTACTTTTTATTGTCATACATCAATATACACATAAGAATCACATCCAGTTACCTTGAGTATGATAATGGATTAAGATATTTACGCCACAATCTTGTTTACCTGTGTTTTTCTTTTGACAATTCTTCTCATACTTAAGGAAATAAGTCTATGCATAGTTCTGTTTTAAATGTTCATCTAAAATATTCGATTTTAGTGCATTTCTGAGAGTATACAACAGTATTGTTACACTGATTATTTTACCCGATCTCACTTTTTTTTAAAAAACAATGATCCCAAAAAAGTTTCAAAAGATTATCGCAATGTTGTAATCTTTCTCATTATTATGAAAGTTCCACTATTCTCAAGTGTGCCTTGGTTGCTCGTATCCTGAGAAGACTCCGGTTTTCCCGTTTTAGTCACACCTTTCGAAAATCAAGACTTATCCCTTCACACAAAGCCGCTTTTTGTCCTTTCACGCACCCTCTCACATTTTGCCGAATAATAATAAATTTTGAGTAACGTTGGGTGTATTGAAGAACGTTTTCGCAAATTTTCCATATTGTTGCACGCATAATCGTTCAATATTGAAAAGGTGTTCTCATTATTTCTGACAAGAATGAAGGAAAGATTTTTTTCTCGTTTTTGTAAGCTGTTCGCAATGTTATTCATGGAGATTAATTTAGCTTTTAAATACTTCTCACTCTTCATTTCAAACTTTATTCTATTTTGTTTCAAAGTACTACGAGTATCTTTAGTCACGTAAACACTTACTAAATTACCTGCGTATACTGGAGGGTTATAATTGATATTCAAATCGTCACTGAAATTACAACAATGCAATGGCGTGGTCAAGGAAAATTATGAGGTTCTAACCTCTTGTATTGGATACACCGTTATAGCCTGTCAACGCTCTTTTGGAGTTCTTGTCCCTACTCTCTTCTAAATCCAAATGAACCAATCCAAATTAGCTGTTTCGATCTAATACACACCTTACCCGAACCTTTAAACACACACCGGTCTTTCACATAAATTCTATCCGCATTGATCCCCCTCAGTTGGTCGTTCCAGGAAGAGCATTTCCTGTTCATTGTGTCCATAAAATTGTGATGTGTACCGAGATTACACTATATAAGTAGACTAATGGTTAAACATCTCATCCCAACCACATATATAAGGTCCTGAATATGGAGTTTCTAATCGTTTCATTTACAGAATTATGTGAGGTATGGAGATTTTGCTATGTTATTGAACTAATTATTAAACATTTCAATTTTTATTATAAAGTAAAGCGTCTTAAATTGGCAAGTTTAAGTGCTGGTGAGAGTGATGATGCAACTTCAAGCTACATTCTAGGGGTGGGCATCGGGTCTGGTCTCACGGGTTTTCAACCGAAACGAGAAAAGACCGAACCAACCTAATCGAATCGCTTTCGGTTCTGGTCAGGTTGGGTCAGTTTCAGTTCGAAAAAATTGACTTACAAAAAAGTAATTGTAAGTTTTATAAGCAAATGGAATGAATGCAGTTTTCAACCGAAAATTAATTTTTTTTCTCCGAATTTGAATAATGTTTTAATTGGTTTTATGAAATATAAATAATTATTAAATTAAAATGAAATAAGAATGAAGCATGTAACTCATTTAATGAATAATACATAAAAACCAAAATTGATTTATATAGTTAATGTTTTATTCATTTATTGTGTAAAACATAAATAAATTTCAAATGAAAATAATACATTTTACACAAAAAGATACAATGTAAAAAGCATGTAATTGTTTAAATAAAAAAACAGTAAACAAATAAATTAATTACAAAATCACCGTTTAAAAATATCTCAAACATTTAAGTGGATCCACTTGGACCAACTACATTGCATGGTCACAAATAAGCGTACATAATACTCTGCAAAAATAATTGAAAACACGTTTCAAATAAATAAAGTATTTTAAAAATGGAAAATGGAAATGATCAAATAAAACTGTTTTGTATGTATACTTGCTTCAAGGGCGAAAACTTCTCCAATTACTGCTATTAGTTCTTTATTCAGACCGAATTGATCGAGTACTGTTACTCCAACCCGTAACAAATTCTGGGTGCAATCTAATGCTTTGACAATAAATGGTGTGAACCAAATCCGCGACGCACATAGTACTCATCAGCTCGTACTAAATGCAGACTGAGAAGGAACAGTAGATAACGGAGTATCTAATATATCTCTAGCAACCATACATGAAACTATATTGCGCACTCTCGTCCTTCAACCATTGCAAGATCTCAAAATAAAGTTCACGAGCAATACACTTTTCTTCATAACTGTCAATGCAAAGCACTGATGAATCACCCGGTTCAGCCAAAAATGATTAGCTAATGGATTATCAACCGCATGAAAATGAAAATAATTATCAATACCTGAAAACGGTTTATTTTTGTAATTTAAGTAAATGTGATTAGTCGTTACAACGAAAATTAATAGCCGTTCCTGAATCTAGTAATACTATTACTGCTCACTCCTTCCGACTCATCAGATGATGAAGTAAAACAATAAATGAGTACCCATGTGCAAAACCGCGTAATATATATGTGCGATCAAATAACACGTTGTTTATATGAGCTACTGAAATATTAGTTATGTTTTATTTACCCAGCCTACCTTACCCAAACTATGTATACTACACATACAACTACATCTATTTTGAAGGACAATAGAATACTACATCAATTGGCTAAATAATTTGACAGTAAAAATATTCTACAGTTCAAATTAACATTAACTTTCGTTTGCTACAGTTTAAGTATTTTTCGAAAATTTAACTGTGGCATTTTAATTTTAATATTTGTTTTATCGTTTTCGAGCTAGTAGATGATGAAAGATGAAGACTAAATGTGTGTTGGATACGACATCGTTCCAGTTAACAACTGGAAAGACGTAGTTTCAATAATCCGATAGGTGAACTGATCGGGTTTGGGGTAAGAATTTTAGCCAACTTCATGACCCGAAACCGACACGAACCGACGGATACCGAAAATTTTTCGGTCGGTTTCGGTCGGTTTCGGTCGGTTTCGGTCGGTTTCGGTCGGTTTCGGTCGGTTTCGGTCGGTTTCGGTCGGCCTGTTAAGGCCATCCTTGTTGTATACTTCCGGGATGAACCATGGCCATTCTATGAGCTGATGTGCCAAGTTATGTAAAATGACCTATTAACGCACGATAAGGTATCGGTGGAGGGGATTGAACCGCATTAAGAACGAACCGTTTTACCACATTTCCCTCGTTCACGATGAGTAGGATGTATTGAATTTCTCGATCACTCGAAAACAGTCCTAAGTTCATCTCGGTAAAATGATCACCGGAAAGATTTATAGGAAGGGTTTAATGCACTGAACTATCATCTTATGCACGTTATGCATCGAATACATTGCATACAGTAAAAGTCGTATACATTACTCGAGCGGTGGATTAAGGGATGACTGTGGATTTTGTACCAGTGAAAAGTATTCTAACTTGTTCCATTGAAGTCTCTGAATCTGCAATCCTCAAGACTCATTCGACCCACAAAACATCATCATGATGGATGTTATTTTGAACACAGGATGTAAAAGTGTACTATTCCGTTCATAGTTCCTATATTCTTGCCGCATTACATTCACAAGCACCCATCAACCTCTTAAAAAGCGCTTAACCACTCCGCGAGATTACAGGTCATTGATGTTTAATTGAATAAAAATGGGAGTCGGGAAGCAAAGGGGAGGGAACAGTGTTAGCGCGTCAGCGCGCAAAGCTGAAAATTCCGGGTTCGAACACCAGTCTATATCCCATTTTCATTCAATTTAATATTAAGCTTTGTATTAATTTGATTTTATATCGGAATATCTCTGCAGAATCAGGAGTCTTCTGTTTTTATGTATTGAATATGTTCTAGATCCACTATTTTCTGATTTATCATTCGTTTAATGCTACCTCACCCCTTGACGTCTTGGATTCCCGCTATCACACTGCTACTTGCCAACTTTTCGTCGCCTGCTGCCATTTCCACTCTTGTCCTCCATCGCTGCTCCACTTCCGTTAAGCGAAAAGGTGCCTTTCCTCGCTTCCACGTCCTACGATCCTCCGACTAAGTACACAGAAGCGCTCAAACGCTCTAATGACTCCAAAGTCGCCACAGTCGTCCTTGTGTTCCTAACTTACGCAAGCAATTTACATTCGGAATATTTCCAGGCGCTACCATTTCGAGAACCGCACGACTATCACTCGGTTCCTTTCGACGCTGGACAAAATATTCCACTGTGTCAGAGTTTAACTAAACTGTAAAAGGAATTACCACTATGGTTGAGTGAACCATAACCAGTTTGTACGTCTATTTGTGAAATGAAAAGAGTGTTTTCTTCAATACAGAGTTAAGAGAGTAATATTCTATTCATGTTACGTTCTTTTCACAGAAGAGAATTTGATTTGAGGTAAAGTATATATAATTTCACCTATATAAACCTCTCCTTTAAGTTACACATTCTCATATTTTCATCCAATGATACAGAAATAGAGATTTATGCCACGGATATATCGTAACTGATCTTCAAAATGAAAGAAATCACTGTAGGATAATGACTTTGATTTGCTCTATATCACAAAACGCTAGCGTATTTAAACATTAAAATCTATAATTCTTTCTGGAATATTCTAAGTTTTCAACGATTCCAAAAGCATAACAATAGGTCTTGGTTTAATTCTACGCGAGAACCCTGATTACGTGGACTAAATTGGTCCGGCAATGATAAGAATAGTTGAAAATCCGTAGAACCCGTAATCCGTAAGATTTAGGAAATAAATAAAAAAGGATAAACTGAAGAGAGAGCACTTACCATTTTTTTTCTTTTTTATAAATTAAGGAACAAAAATATTAAAAAATCACTAGACAGACATTGAAAGAGAAAAAAAGCACGTAAGCGACAAGAAGGAAGTTTTACGTAGATGTAGTCGAACCCACGGCTACACGCTCCATCTGTCATTATAAGATCACTCAAAAAGGTAAAAGTATTATTAAATTTCGTAATTAAAACTGTAGAACTTAATACAAATAATTGTATATTAAGTAAATAACGTAATCGTATTTTTCGCATTCGGTCACAAAAATTACCACATAATTTTTAATTGGCCATGAAAAAACTTGGAAGAAAATACAATCTGATGAGACTGAAGCGGATAAAAAGGAGATTCTTATATAGCAGGTTTATTTAATTCTGAACTGAACATTTATTGACTGATAGAACTTTTAACAATTACCGTGCAATTGCACGAAAATAAGATAGTGACACTACGAACTTTTGTTAAACAAATTTTGGTTGTTTCGACGAACACATGATGAATAGAACCATTTGGAGGTTGGAAGAAACGTTTGGTGGTGCTCTGCGATCATAGTGAATGATTTTCTTAAATAGTGTGGCAGAAATACTGTGGACTTACTCCTCGTGAAGAAAGAAAAAGATTTTCTGTGATAAGTGATCTATCGACATCACAACTGAATTAGTGAGCGAGTGGTGGCGAGCACCAAGGTGGCAATTGAAGAAGGGATGATCTTGGAAAATGAACAATTTTCTTCCTTCCATCTGCTGTTGAATCGGAGGTGAATGATTACTAAGTTGCGTTGTGCTTCTGTAAGATAACATTACGTAAATTTGTAAGAGCTGGATAATACGTAAATTCCAATAAAGTATTACCTTTGCCTAGAGAAATCTTATCGAGGATGAATAGAACTGGCGTAGACTCTTTGGATGTGAGTGATGTGTCGCATCCTCTAGATTTTCAGCACTTTTAATTTTCATAGCAAAGTATTTCTTTTTCATTCTTAAGTTCCTCTCTGTTCCATATTACAACTCTCGTTATTCCTGCGCTCTTTCCTATATGAATTAATGATTTAAGACTTACGACACTATGACGGGCGAAAATCATGTATTTTAAACTATTAAGTAGGTTTCGACTTTAGATTAAGTCGCCGTCAGGCGTCACAAATTATAAGCACAACAAAACAAAAGAACAAGTGAACATGACATTAAATATAAATAGAAACACAAAATATGTTTACAAATAAGCAGAACTTACACAAACATGTTATAATATTGTATTGTAAAGACCTAATTGCTTTTCTGGGTCAGTGCGTAAATTCAAACTTTCGTGTGTTTTTTCATAAATATCATTTCTGATATACGTTTGTTTACTCTTTCCAATCCGCTGGACGTGAAGGCGCGAGATTCATCTCTTAGTCATTGCTTCATTACCGAGATCACTGAATCAGCGGCCGAGAGCTGCGTGAAGGCTGTGTTTAAATGGCCATTTGTGAAGTGACATAGTTTGTTGTCGTGGGTTAAAATGTATCAATGCACTCTAAGGGGTAGTGTAATGTTAACATTGAGTAATGTTACGTGTCAGCCAAGACGCGATGTTTTACGTGAAAAGTATGATTTTTATGAAAATTTTGTACGCATCATTTGGATTTTCTCAATATTCCCAGGTACAATAAGTAACTTAAAGAACTCAAAGTGGCATACTTAAATGTAATAAGAAATGAATATCACATAGGTGTCGTGAACAATGTTAAGTGAATGGGGAAAAGATGAATTACGTTGAAGATGGTTTGAAAGCGGGATAAAACACTCTTACCGGACAAATATTGAAATTTGATATCCTCGTTGTTCGAAAGTTCCTCTGTCTTGGCAATTGGAAGGAAGCTTTAAAAAAGCAATTCTCCCGTATACTTCAATTTTTTACTACCTTATTTTAAAAATCCAATAGCTCCGTAGAAAAAAGGTCAGTAATTGTTTCGCGAGAACCCTTTAATATAATTAGCGTGTGAGGTAAAGAGTGTGCACTGAATGAAATTAAATTGTTTAAGGAAATTCTTTGCTTATTTTACCTACCATAGTGTAGAAGAAAATGATCGAGATCCAACAAATACCGTTAAATATAATTTGCTTTGCGATGCAATGGGTGAATAAGCAAATTTATTATCGATTAAAATATACTTTTATTAAAATGACGCATAATACATTTTCACGTATCTTTCAAATATTTTGATAAAGCAATAATTTTATTTTTCATCAATGTAATTGATGGTGTTATATTGGAAACGCGATAGACATGGAAACAGAATAGTCACAACCTCGTTACTGATCCGGGATAGTTGACTTCTTTTTGCAACTAGGATTAAAGCCATGCATATTTATTTGTGACAAACAATCTTAAAATAAAGACATTCTTTTTTTGCGTCTTAGGTAATATTGACGAGTTAATTTAGTGAATATTGCAAATTAAATAAATATTAAGAATAATTAATTATTTGCTTGATGATGACACTATTTCACACACAGTTTAAGGTTAATAAAAAATCTTCTTAAGTGCAAGATATGTAGTAATCCTTACTAATGCCAAACAACAGAAAATTAGCTGAGCTTCTTCTTGATTTCAAGAATCTTCTTTAATTTCAGTGGATTCGAGATCACTTTCAAGTTTTATAATGTCCATAATTATATCCATTGCAGCTTGGCATAGCATTACTTCGAGAACTTCATATTGCCCATAGAAGTTAGAATTTAATCTCGGATTCGAATAAAAATTTGTCGACACTAAAAGCAACCCCACATACTATGCATAAGAACATGATATAATACATTACACGCATATAGTAACGTAATTTGATGTGGGAAGATTTTGAATATTTGAAGTGGAAACATTCTTCAAAAAACCATTACTGCGCAGATGACGATGATAATATTTCAGCAATTGAATACCAAGGGACTCTTGTTTTTGTAGCCGCAATCTTATGAAGGTAAAGATATGTTTCTTTTCCCCGTACGGAAATTATTATCGATTTAAAAATCTCTGAGGTACAATCTGTTTCACACATTAACAGAGTTTCCTTTTCGTATAAATGATCTTACATGGTTGATTGTATCTATCATCATCATTTGAATCATTTAATCGCTATAATACATGGAAGTTAAAAAGGAAGATGTAAGATGTCGGGGTGAGAGACATTGAAGTGTTTTACGGAGTAAGTCAAGAATTCACGTGCACTTGTTGTATTTGAATGAATAAATATTTTCCTCATTGCGATACAAATTATATTAATTTACAAATCGTGAAAACTTTAGGAGATATAAGCATTTTCTATTTGAAATCTAAATATCATAATTAAGTGACGAGATTAATAGAATGATAATTCCTTAATTCATTGTGATACTTTTTCAATTATGTATCACATCAAAGAGGACTGTGACATATTATTATTCTTTGTGATCCAGTTTTTTTCTATTCGAAAAATCTGCTAGTCTTATCTATCTAACCAACAGGTGGTTAACAGGTAAAATGTTTATGTTCTTTTGAAGGAGATAATTCACCCCATTTAAAAGAAAATCTTAATTTTGAGGAATTTTGACAATTTTACTTTGGCTTTAACTTTATAAACCTTAAGATAAAAAGTTGTTTCAGAATTTAGAAATCCGTAATCTACAACTGGACAACACGAAATACATTAAAAGAATCATTCCATATCTTTCGAAGCAACCACGACTCATAGCTGGGATGATAAAATCTTCTGTTAAATTTTTTACAAAATTTCAATGTTGAGTCATAAAACTGTATGCTGCTATCTTCTTCCAAAATTGCCCATTGAAACAATTTGTAACAGATAAGTAATGAAATTTTTTACCATATAATTATAAATTCATCAGCAATCGTCGTACCGCAAGCACCCTGACACTTCGCTATGTAAAGCGTTTGTCCACATTACTTCTAATACTTCATACTTTATAATAGCTAAAGGGCGAGTTTGATATTACCATGAGAAAGGCTGATGTTTCAATAGGTCCTATGAAAAATGTAAACATATTTTGTCGATCTGGAAAGAACATTTAGCTTACTGTGTGACGCGTGCAGCAGCGAGGACGCGCGCGTCTTGATCTTCCACCCTGAGAGACGCGAACACTCCAGACATCCGCGACAGATACCGTGATCCGACGTGACAGCGACGCTTGTGACGTCACGAAGAACGTATGATATGCCGACGAGAGTGTGCAGGAGAAGAGGGACAATAGGCCGTGTGGGAGCGGAAACGAGATTCTGGAGTAGTTGTGGAAACTCAGATTTTCATAAAAACGGGCTCCGATTCAACTGAAAATGTAATTTGCGAGCTCATTCTTCAAATGATATCGACTCGCTTAGCACAACCACGTCTAAATTTACAGACCCAAAGCTAATTAAGAACAGAACGGATAACCTCAGTTAATTGAATAAATATTCTACCCCATATATACAAATAAATCCACTTGCCTTCATATTTCTTTAAGAAACTATGAAAAGTTTACGAATTTCTTGAATTGTTTCATTACATTTTAGGTGAAGACGATTATGCAAAGTATTTGGTGACAAAAATTCGTGATTATTTATCTACACAAAGAATCAAATATTACTGTGTCTTCATTAAAAATCTTGTGCAGCTGATTGATGAGAGAGAAAGTTATGTAGTACACCGAAGAAAGAAAAGGTACAGATACTGATGACGTAAAATATAAGAATGCCGCAGTTGAAATATAAAATGTCAGAGCAAAAAGTAAATTAAATAAATAAATAAAGTAATTCGGGATGAACATAAATCGTAACGATTCGAATTACAAGAACGTCAACTAAGCGTTCACAAATTGCGGGGACTATAAGTAAAGTAGAGTGATAATCAATAACAGTGAGAAATAGTTAAAGATAGTTTCAAGAAGAAAAACTAGTGATATGCAGGATCACGCAACGATGAATTGTGAAGAAATAATAATTATTGGCCTTACCTAAGGATGAAATGCAAACCAAGAGATGCTGAGTATCATCAAAAATTAAAAGAATTGGGACGCAAGAAACCAAAATTACACGTTCAAAAACACAGCAACAAAAGAACGAGAGGTAGATGGTGAAGCACTACTCTGAGACAGGGAGCGTACAGAAGGGAAGAAATAGCTATTAAAGAGGAAATTACAAAATAGAAGGGAAAAAGAAAATGTAATAACAATGCAAATGTGAAAAATTGAGAGGATTAATGTCAATAGGGGAAGCAATTAAAAGAAAAAANGGAAATTACAAAATAGAAGGGAAAAAGAAAATGTAATAACAATGCAAATGTGAAAAATTGAGAGGATTAATGTCAATAGGGGAAGCAATTAAAAGAAAAAAAGGTTATGTGATAACGCAAATAATACAGTGGTTCAATAATAATAAAAAAACAATTATAAATTAGGGTCTCGTTATGGGATTGGGTTCCGAGAAGTTGGCCAACACATGGCAGGACAGACGTAGGAGCAAACGCATTGGTGGAACTATGGACTAAGAATGGGGATTCCGGGTCACAGACAATCGCACCTCCGAGAAGCCCCGGTAGCCCTTCTCCACATTCATCGCAGTTCAGCTGGGTCAAAGGTGCGTTTGTTACCCTGGTGAGGAGCGCTTAAGCGGGTCTTAATACCCCTTCCCGGTCCACCACTTTCCGACAATTCGCGGCGACGAGCTGTGTCTGGGAGGGCAAGGCCGTCAGCGACGAGTATTCGGCGAACGGAAGATGTAATGCGATCCGTTTCGCTTAATGAATTGATGAATCGGAAAGGCAACTCGATTTCTCTACCCTCAAGGGGTAAATTTTGCTCATTTCTACAAAGTGTTGAGAAGAAAAACTTATTTAAAATTGAAAGGAACTTTTATTTTGAGGATATTAACCTGGCTTGTGATTCCAACTCCATGGGAAATTTATCGAAAGATATTTTTTCCGATAGAACGAAAATCTTACGAGTTAACTTGTCAATTCAGTAGGTACATATTTATATTTTTTTTCTACTCGTATATGAGTATATATTTGTGTATTGCGTGAAAATATGCATTGAGCTATTGAAACATTTCATTTAGGCTCATAGAAATTATGGTATTTAGAATAAATAACTTTTTGAGGAATTTTTGAAAGAAAAATAGTCCGAACTATATATGCATAATTAGAATTATTTGCACAAACACATTGTGCAAATACACACGTAGAGTAAGGCGAGTTCATTTGAAATAAGGGGTAAATATAAACCAGAGATCTGAGCGCCGCTATCAGAAAAACTAGCGATGGTGAAAACTTTTAAGTTGGTGTCTTCGGATGAAATTATAAAAAAACCGATTTTGGACTCAAAAGCCGATGGAATGCTATCATCTAAAAATTTAGTAATCTAGGAGATTGAGATTTGAAATCAGTGCACAGCGATTTTTTTGTACTACAGTAGACAACTTTTGCAATGCATGTTTCTTTTTGTATTTATTATTGTCAGTAAAGTATTAATATGACATAAAATCTTTGGCGCCATCTTATGAAAAAAGTTTCACAGTTCCATGTTTTATTTACATATCCAAAAGTAGAGTGACAAGAAAGGGTAGGGTCTGACATAACGCAAAAAAACAAGAAAAGTAAAAACAGAAGAAAACACAAGAAAGAGAAGATCTAGAAGATGAATTGGAGTACACTGGATTGAAAAGAAATGGTAACGAATAAACTAAATTCGTTCTTATAATGACAAATTTTCTTTGAAAAAAAAAAGATTGATTTCAAACCAATTTCACCTTCTCTAATGTGAAGGAGATAGTAGTAAAACATTCTAACATTGTACAGCAAGATAAACGTTCAGGGAATGTACTACTTCTCACTCTCCTTGTTCTTATACGTTTTGCTAGATTATGCAAGAAGTTCAACTATATTTCAGTAAGTCTTTACATGTCTCATAAAAAGGATTTACCCCGCAAAAAACAGATGAAATTGAATCAGACAATTTTCGGTTCTAGGACGTAGTGATGATCTATGATGGAAGAGAATGATCTATTTGTTCTATCGACTGATTGCGTTAGTGAATTCTACAAGACCCTTGAAATGTGAGTAAAAATAGGTGGTCCTGGAAATCCGTATTATAAGGCAGAATGTTTAATTAAAATTATTTATCAACGCGAAAAACGTAAAAAATCCAAAGTAAGTTTTTTAATTAAATTTGAGATCTCTGTTTCCCCTCATTTAATTACGAATCTTCCTTTAAACTTTTACGTTCACAATTTGACTTAATCATTTATGATATTTTTGTCTTCAGCTATGTTTAAAATTAGAAATTTGCATATCATTACATCTGTTCGCTATGTGTAATACAAAGATATTTTAATTACTCATTGATTTGAAAATGCATTACATTTCTAAAAGTCTACCTCGTATTTTGTTTTATGGTATTCCTTTTTTTCTTCAAAAAAATTTCTTTCAAAAAAATTTATTGTTCACAATTATGAGAACAAGTTTATACAAAAATGAAAAACTCTTAATTTTATTAGTATTCAAATTTATTGCAGGTATTGTATCTTCGCTTTGGCCATTGAGAAGATCAGTGCTTTTTCAACAACTAAATAATACTCCTAGAATATGAATGGACCGATAACGTGAAATATGTATTTTCCAAAATATTCAACCACTGAATAGCTCATAGTAGTCTTGTCAAGTCTCGGATGTCATGTACTGTCCATTTCCTATTGATCCCAACACAATTGTTGAAATGTTACTGACAATTCACTCCCCATCATCATAGAACACACACGACAAGTCCTCAGGCCCAACTGACTCGCCGTTCCACCTCAGCGACCTGATGTGTATTACTCCAGTTACCTGCCATGGTTTCCGTGACATTCGGTTTGCCGATCGCTCAACTTAGGAACTCGACAGGGTCCGACCGCTTGCAGAGGAAGTTGTGATGCCCTCGTGCGTACACTGCGCCACTCTCCAGCCATAAGGCAAATCGCATTAGCCGAAAGGGACTTGAGGATGAGAGAGCGGACGGGCAGGCGGCAGGCCCGCCAGCATCGGTATCCGCCTCCCTCCTACGACATCGACCTCCACACGAGCAGAATCGCTTTTGACGGCATGACCGCACCCATTGCACGCTGCTCCCGTTCATAAAACCTGCTCGATTTTGTGGCATCAGTTTGCTGAGTTGGAGGTGATAACTCCATTACCAAGAGTAATTAAACCCAGATTGCATTTTCATGCCCCAGCGCGCGCGCAAACGTGCAAAAATCGACCTAAATTAGTGCGTCTGGCACGTGGCGGTATGAAGGGAGTGTTGAGGCGCTCGCGTTGTCGGTAACGGCAAGCGAAAAGCGAGAAAATGAAGGGAAAGGGATGGAACGATCAACAAGTTGTTTCGATTTTGATCAGAAAGTATTCTACTCTCCGTCCAAGAGGAGGATTTCACTTTCAGAATTCAATGCCCAGTGCCTTCTCTTCACGATATAAATCATAAATGAATGAAAAAATTCATCTGCAAAATATTTCGATGAACATGATTAGTATGAATAGTTGGATAATGTAAAGTAGATCACTCAATTTTTAGAATGTTAAATCATAAAACAAACGCAGTGTTTACAAATACATCCCTTCAACAAGACCTTCTTTACAAGGAGAATTTAACCAGTATGAAAAATATCCGTTAACCGACAGCGGTGGTCTAGTGGCAGAGTCGTCTCTTCCATGGTTCCGCTAAACGGTCAAGTGCAGTTTCAAACCCTGCTCGGACGAACTACTTGAGGTTTGCTCCAGCTCCAGACAAACAGCGGTTCGGTACCATACGTTCCCTAGCAATCCAACATATCTCCTTCCCAATTCCTTTAACCAAGTCACGGTTAGGTGGAAGAGCAGGTCTCAATGTCTGAAGCTCGCCAAAATAATGTTATAAATAAAATATAAATTTAATATAAAATAGTGGGGAGGGAGAGATTTTTTGACACGAAAACTCCTATCTCTTGGGAGCTACATACCTACCTACATTGTGAACTACAATACGCAGAACATACTGGGAACAAAAAATATATATATGAGACTTATTTCGAAATGTCGGCAGATGACTTGTTCTGGCAGTTCTCGAGTCACGTTCTCATAAACTCTAGTTTAATCAATATCCAATGTCACAAATCCCACCGTGACTGAAATTCCCGTCAGTCCTATCTCGGAATTCTCACAGTTTCGTTCTATGTGGTGAGGAAGAAAACACGAATATATTTAAAATAAAAAATGGGCGCCGTTCAAATAAGTTTTAAAGTGTATTGTTTGTACGAAAGTTATCTGATTTTAAAAAAATTGATGTCATGCTGTGAAGTAATAATAAGATATTAAAACAGTTTCATTGTGGTGAGACGAAAATGTAGTATATGTGTTTAGTATTAGTCAGACCATTTTTTACCCGAAAAGTTTTGCAGAAGAAGAAAATAATGTATACAGGGTTAATACTGCATGCTTGGAAATGTGGAAAAAAGCAAAAGTTTTTGACAAAAATCTCCTATTAACTGTAGTGTAAAGAGAACGCACTTTAACGGGCAAACAAGTCATCTGAAACAATGGTACTTGAGTAGGTTGTCATGAAATGTCAAGTTTATTTTCAAGAAGAGATGTTTTCCTCAAAAATATATTACATTCGTGAAATAAATAAATCAATAATAAATAAAAATGGTGGAGTTTTTGTTGTTACATGAGTTTATTTATCAAAAGTAATCTATCTAAAATTTTCGAGACGTCCAAGTAGGCAAAAAATTAGAAATTCTCCACTATTTTCCAGACAAACACTGTTTTGAGCTTTTACTGGCTGGGCTACATGTATTCGTCAGATCTGTTAATGTTTCGATAATTAAAGAGAATTAATAATGAAATATATGTGCACTGAATTTCGGTTGTAGGATGTAAAATGGGGAGGGATATGTTTCATTTGTACCTCCAGAAACATTAAGAAGGAGAAAGAACCTCGGAGGAATGTAATATAGTCCTGAATGGCTGGAATTTTATAATTGATGCAAAGGGATGTGCAAATGAGAACGTTCACTTCAATATACGAGGAAAGTTGTGGTGAATACCACTCAGAAACACCGAGATGTACTTTTTTAACAATTTCATACAAACTAGGGATCTTGAATGAACAATGTCACACGAATTAGGGGTAGGGCGCACTAAATGCGTAATATTATGCTGCTTAACTCGCTTACGAGTGCACAACAAACATGGGAAACAAGTCTCCGGAACTTCACTTAATACCTCCGACATGATCCGATTACATAGCTCAATGAACAGGACGATGAATATACATTTCAACGCGCGAAGTAATCTCCTTCCTCTAATCTTCGCAGATGAATAGTCTCGGAGATGCGCGTGGGCTCGTCCCGATTTAGGTAATGAATAAAGTAATACAGGGAGATGGAATTACGAAGGAATGGAACCATAGTAACATATACATGGTAAAACATATTAGAGTTAACAATATGGTAACATATTTTAACAATATGGTAACATATTGACAGAATGACACGGTAAAACAATTACACATGAATTTAATACCAAAAAATATTTTTAATTGATATTCAACAGAAGTGGTGAGCTCATAGTGCTGAAACAAAGCTTAAGCTATCGTATTAGCTCATAAACTACGTCAAATCTGATAAGTCTTTTAGTGACGAGGTGAAAAAAACATAGAAGAATCTTTATCTGGAAGAGAGAAGATTCAATATACTACATAAATGTGAATATAAATAATCAGGAAATGTGATGAGAAGCTGTTCATTTTATTATATTACTCTTGTGACCACCTTGTCCAGAAGCAAGGTTATTACGGGGTTCTGTACCTTATTATTTCATTCCCCACCCAAAAAACACTCTTATTACTCATTACCAATATATTAAACTCGTGCACGTATTGTACATATAATTCTATTTAATATTTAAGTGTTTTTATGTGCTGTCACGCTGCTACGAAACCGAAAGACTTAGAGCTTCGCAATTTGTCACCCGCGTTCTTCAGGGTGAGACCAATTTTTATCTTTTGTTCCAATTTCTTTCGAGTTTTCCCAAGTTCTTTCGAATTTTGATGAATGTTTTTTTCTCACACACATCAATAGCGAGTTAGAAAGAACTATTCAAAATTCAAAAGTATGACGTTAGTGAAGCAGCGGGTACTGAACTAGTATATTCTAGAATATTTAAGTTGATCTTAACTTCTTGTTCTTTTCTCTAAATCTCACATTCGGGACGTACGAGTAGGTGTGTCTCTCTTTAATCAGCTCTGATGAAAATGGCAGAGAACACGTTTCCAACGCGAAGAGTGCGAGAGGCTGATGTTGGCAGCAGAGCGATGTGCACGGACGAAGCTGCCACCACATTCGACCTTGTGGGACACATCACCATTAGCACCTTCGCCACCCATCACTTGTTGCGGGGAGCGTAACTGACCCCACGATATGTGTGGTCAAAACATGTCAGGGAATGGTGACCCTGTTGATGTGACTGCTCTCACGATGAATTGTATCAGTGTCATGTTATCGAACGCTTTTTTAACAAAATGTGACAAAATGATTAAATTTCTAACCACTATTTGATATTCGTTTCAAAAATAGTAACAAATTTGAACAATAAGCAGTTATAAATTCAATCTCCACCAGTAGCCGCACGCGTTTAAGGAAATTTCGCTATATTTTGTGACTCCTGGGATTGACACCCATTATAAATCATGAAAAGTGTTCTGACAGAAAAAATATATTAAAATTAAATTTCCCAGTTTTATCAGTAAAAGCAGTAAATTTTATTATGATAGTTTTCATTCTCATATGACATGCGAAATTCAATGAATGGAATTAATTGACGAATACAATATAAAAGAGACACCCCTATCTCTGAAATTTGCTTTTACTAGAGAGAAAATTGCTTCTGTTACTGTAGACGTATCAGTCAAAAAGATTTCAATCGTTGAAATACATGGGGCCCGTCCAAGACAATGCACTTCTGACCGCTCTGTTCATGTCCTAAGGCATGACGCAAGGGCAGCCACTCCTGCCAAAATGCGTCACAGAAGTATTGCAAGGTAATAAATACAGGAGGAATGGTCGTAACTAAAGCTACTTGTAGAGCACGAACAAACAATTTCTGAAGCATAGGCACGTTATATAATGTTTTAAACCGGAATCAGTACCCAATCAATTTTTCCCACGAACAATTTTATCGTTCTTCCTCTAGGTTTAAGAAACAAATTTAATTTAAAAAAAGACCGTTTTAATCATCCACACGGGATGTTGAGCACTTACACGTTTGGATGTATTGTGACACGATAAGTCAGATAAATACTTTGAAAATGTTGGAGAAGCATTAAAGACTCATAATAATTAATTTCGAGAGTCATATAACTAAATGTATTTATGACGTCACTAGCTGGTGGTTTATATCGATGGTATATGAATGGAAGAGAGACCTCACACATTTTGAACATTCCAAAAATACTTAAGAAACGAGATTAACAAGTGGGAAAGGACGTCTACAACAGCTGGAAACATTTTTGATGTTGAGTTAACTAGCTTTCATGCAGACCTCAGCGTACCCAATTCCGATGTTTCACTTTAGTCTCTCCCACTACGCTCTTAAAAGCATCCACGGGTCGCAGTAAGACAAAAAATGCTAAAATGGATTGAGACAAGTCATTGAAATACTTCATTTCTAACGAAATACGTGAGTGTACACTTACGTTCGTACCTGTTGGCAGCTCAAAATGATTCCATGCATTCCATATGGGAACCGAACTGCTTGATTTACAATAAAGAAAACCTAAAACGAAATCTATGAAATCGCATTAATCGTTTACTTTTGAGATAGTTTTGTGTTCGGCCACTCGCTAGAGAAATTATAATAATTCAATCTTAGTAGGATACTGATCAGTGGGTCCGCTGTATCCGTAAGCAGCAACAGACTTATACAACTGTTATTCAGTGTTTTAATTTTATAGTAAATACATATAATTAACTTAGTAAATGTGCGCTTATTTTAAATTCCATTAGCCTGAGTAGAAACACCTTGGAAGTACTACGTGGACTAACTACAATTGCAATTTAATTTGTATTATAGAAGAAATAGTACATAGTTATAATAAAATGCATTTTTCAAAGGCGAATATTTGTAATCTTTTGAATGATACCTCATTTGTGGCAATTGGAGAAGAGCAGAAAGAATAATAATTACATAAAATTACCAGTTAGAGACAGTGAAAATATATAGAAAATTTTCTCCAGACTCATTTTTTCTAGGGCATGAGAATCGTTCTCATAGTTTCGTGGCGCAAATTAGAAAAACAGACGGAATAGTTCGTCGATTGAGATAGTAGAATTGTCGTGAGAAGAGTGGTTGCACACTGTCGGGGAAACTTGGCCGTATCAGTGCATGAAATGCGTTGCGCAGTTGACGCACGTCCCTTCACCTGTCCAAATAGGCGGCGTGTGCTGCCAGAGCGCATCTTCATTACGTTCTGCTCTCTCGCATCTCTCACTCTCTATCTGTACTCAAAGTTTGTCTCTCGAGTTCAGTAGTTTCCTTGTTTTCACTTCAGTTTCAAATTTTCTACACGTCCAGCGTCAAATGAATCGCTTCATTTCATTAAACACAAATAACCTATTGAATAACAGTTAACCACACCGCGAGGTAAAAAACTAGTGATGTTATATTGAATGAAAATGGGAGACGGGAATGGAGTTTCCGCGTTCTACACGAAAGGTTCCGGGTTCGAATCCCGGTCCCGTCTTCATTTTCATACCGTATAGCATCATTTTTATATTTTATTTCGTGAGAATATCTATCTATAATAATAGATATAGTTAAACTATGAATTATATAATTAAAGACTTTATTCGTAAGTATTTACAAATTTTTTAAAATTCAGATTTATTGTGTCTTTGGCACTTTACATTGATGGGAATCGTACTCAACGTTTGCATTTAACAAGTATCCCTCTGAAACCATTAAAAAACTAAATTACCTCCAGGTATTATATCGCGTAGCAATTAGTTACGAGTTCATTAATGATTTGTAACGATTTCAATATGAGTGTTTTTCTTGAAAATTGTGCACTATTGAATTAAAATGTCAAATATACGAAGACTTACTTGCCAATGTCATTTATGAAACTCGAGTAAATTCATTTGACTCACACTAATTTATTACGAATTTGTTGATTATTTTGGTTATATTTTCCAAAAAAAAAACAATAGTTTCATGTGTTTTCCAATACACGGCACTTCATATTAACACTAGAATTTAAAATAATTCGCAGTTCAATATTGTTGGCGATTTAAATTTATGAGTCCTCTCGACATGAAGAGATGATATATGAGACACAAAGTAAATAAGTATTTAGTTTCTTACTATAATATAATAATTATCATAAACCAAGTTTCTAAGTTTTATTTTTAAACTAAAGTTATTTTGGTGAGTTATTTAATGGAAGAGGAAACTTCAACAACTATAATTTTAAAGTACCAAACGCCATTTCTTTAAAGGAGTAATAATTGAAGTATTTTCTTTTTTCCCACCCTTCAGTCCATCTCAACATCACTATTCACCTGCACATTATTCACATATCAGCCGCCTTGGGAAGGTGCGTCGGGGCGGCATCCGACACCCTTGCAAATCCCAGCGCTAAAACCGACAGACGCACCATCTCATTCCCGTCCATCTCCGGTTCTTTGCGTTAGGAAAAGGGAGTAAAAGCAAAGAAGAAGCTAGAAAACTCCTGAGTTGTAATGGAACTCATCATACTCAGGCGAAAGCGTTGCACAAATCACCTACAATCATGTTGCTTATTTTAGATTGAGATTTGTCGTTTCCTTTGGCGACTAAATTGTGTTTTTCTTCATCTAACATCGCGTAGGATCGTTGCGACTCCTTTTCACTCATTTGCGACATATTTTTGAGGCGTCTTTATTGGAGGAGGATTTTCTGCCAGGTAATACTTCCTCGTAAAGAGAGAAAAAAATTCAATGTCAAACGATAGTTTTACATTTCGTGGATCTCTAGATGAAGTAAAATAATTTTCCGTTCATGATTTGATTTTAGATTTTATAACATAGACAAGTGTCAAAAAAAAAAGGTTCTAACTGCCTTATAATTTGTTTTTTGTGTTCTACGTCTGTCAAATGATGAAGTACAGAAGCTCGATGTTCGCAAACTAGTGAGAACTATTCTATTTAACATTGCAAACATTTAATAATGCAGGTGATTATGAAATAGTTTTGTTTCATTTATTGGTAACAATTCTCCGTTCCTTTCAACATATTTGTGTTTTCTACTTTTCAACATAACAATTTCAAATTATTTATTGAGCTGTTGCCATTGTTTCACAAAATGGGATTATTTCTGTAGCTCTTGTGTCCTGCGTCCTGTCTAATCTTCAAAACCGAGATTTCTGGTTGGTCTTAATTTCCATTACTTCTCGTTTCGAAAGAACAAACAACAAAATAGTTGTTTTTGTATCTAACTTTGACATTTACGTTTGTATTAAGAGGGATACCTCCATCAAAACAAAACGTCATATTTAAGCAATAAACGTTCTTTAAATCGCATCCGCTGCCAAAGTCCTGTGCCATTCCCTCACTCCTGTTTCCTTTTATACGCAGAGCACGAATCTCCAGAATATAACTGTTTTTTCCGGCGCACTTAGTTTCCATGGACCTCCCCGCATCTCGCTTCGCTGTTGCCCGCAGGGGGGATGTATTCGCGGGATCTTTGCGGCGCGGCTGAGTCATTTACGGCGAGCCACCAGGTGCGGGATTCGAGGAGAGGCCCGCCAAGGCCTGTGGAGGAGCGCGGCGGTTGCGAGCGTTAAGCAAGAATAGCTTCTCGTCCCGTCTCTCCGCGTTGCGCGCCCATCGCCCCGAGCACTCGCGTCACGTCGCCCACCCACGCGAACCCGCACTCCCCGCCCCCGCGCCCCCCGCCACGCTCCCCCGCAACCATTCATTCCTCCGTGACGAAGGGAGGGGATGGTCGTCGCGGAGGCCGCAGGCAGCAGCAGGCGGCCACAACGTACACGCGAAACTGGAGGACGGCGGATGCCAGGGAACACTTCACATTGCGAAGAACAACATAAGTGCAACCGATTCTGGACCACTCTGAAGACCTACAATAATCGAGAGTACATACCTTTCCAGAACTGACAGGTGGTTCTGTTATTCGGTGAAATCATTGGGACGACTCTAACGCTTATGAACAAAAATAATTTACACACACATAAAATAAAATAATGAGAAAACGCCACCACAATATTTGAACTATAACATTATAAGGGATTCACGAAAAATGTATGAAACTGTAGCTGGGAATTTACTAGATTGGTCATTACTAGTATATTAAACAGTAAATTCTACACCAGCGTATATTTGGAAGCTTATTCACTTGAATGCATATAGCACACAATAAAAAGAGAAAATCTATAAAAATCAGATAAATTCTATCCCTACCAAGTATCTAAAAAAATGTAAAATTAACGTTGTGATGAAACATTATATTCCCAACTTACGTTCACATTTCAAATATATCGTAAGAAATTTCGTTAGTAATAAATAGGAAATAAATACAATTAATAAAGCACCAGTATATCGGCACATCGTGATCAGACTGCTTTTTTGACAATAAAGTGTAGACTGAACAGGTCTACTAAATCAAAGATATTGTATTATTATATTTATTTACCTTTTCGTGAATCATTTGTTTGTTTTATGAGACTCTCCTACAGCAACTAGAAATACTGAGAGTCCATGAAATATAATGTGTTATGATCGTCAAATACTATATGTGTGATTATACGTCGGTGGGCAACGAGATTCGTGTGTGTTGGATCCAGTTAAATGAGATTTTCAGAGATGAAGGTAAAGAGATATTTATTTTAATTATTACTATCATCTTTTCTCCGTATAACCGCCATTCTCACAATCATTCCGCGTGATGGGCAGCGCTTATTAAACCGGCGCATACGGTTTCTATAAAATTGAAGCATGATAGAGCGTCCGCAGATGGTTTGAACAAGGGTTGGAGACAAAAGCTACCCATGCAAATAGCGTCCCCCTCCCTCAAGCCATTGCTTCTGCTCCCATTCGCTTCCCACCGCGATAAGAGTTGGAATCTGCAGATATATGGAGCAAAGTGTGCTTCATTTCCGAATGTACTTTGTGCATCGAAACTAGATTTGGAAAACTTCGGTTTGTCATTGGTCGTGTAAGTTATGCTTCGATTTTTCATAACCGTTATGTAAATAAATACCCTTTTTTCTTGTCGGTTAATGAGTTTTACAACAATCTGATAATTTGTAGATCTTAGTATTACAATGGAGTTTTAACAATATTTGTATTTTCACATTAAATTTAATTTTGCAGTAAAGTAGGGGAATAGTTTTGAAAATATACAACACTGAAAGGAGTACTAAGCAATGACGGGAAACAATAATAAAATAGAAGTACATGAAATTCGTCGTATTAGATGATATTTAATGAAAACGTAAGGGTACTCACCCCATTTATTTCTTTCAACGTGTCGTTTGAAAAACATATTCAGTAAGTTTAAATATTTCGAAGGTGAAATAGAAATATTTTATTGACAACATGGAGGATATATAATTTCTAAGAAGTCGAGGTATATATAGAAAAGAAGTAACCATTAATAAAAAAGGGCACTAAAATATCGGAAGGCTAGGTCTCCATAAGTGCGAGAATGGTGAGGATGTAGGAGCATGCATCGCTGGAAAACACAACTGGGGCACAGAAGTCTGCTGGGCCGGTGCCAATAGCGTGAGTACGCAGCGTTGACAAGTAACCGCTGAGACCAGTGCTGAATCTGTGGTAAGGTCGGCGAGTGGACAGTCTGGTAACATGGAATTATCTTCTTTGGTTCCGCCATTCAATTTTCTCTGGGGGAGTAATTGAAAGCGAAGAATAGAGAGAAGGGTACCGGTTAAGAAATAATCATTATTCTACAAATTCTGCCGTAGAGTTGGTCGCCCTATGAGCCAATTGGTATGATTTTAAGTAAATGTACCAATAGAGTTAAGCGTTTTTATGCAAGTACATCTAGAGTCAACTTGTGTAGGGTATTGATCAAAGCGTCTAGTTGTTTCATTTTATCGTGATGTAATGTTTTAGAAAAACAGTGAAATACCCACGCATTGAATATCATGTATGCTACTGGAATTCTTCCAAGTTTGGTTTTTCAATGGTTTCCTTTTTCTCATTTAGATAGTTTTACTTGGTCCGAAGATTCTTTTCAGTTGCCTTTTTATGGGAGGAAAATGATCAACTCACTGAAAAGTAGCGGGAGACGCCAGACGTTTACCGGAATGCTCGTTTCACTAGTTACAATCCCATAGTCACGATATATTGTAATAAATGTTTGTTTTTATTGTTGTTGATTTTAATTTATGAAATGTATGTTATATTAATAATAGTATTTTTTGAAATATTGTTAAACTTGAATTTTTTTAAATTCACTTTGATGGGCTTTTTCATGTCAATTTTACTGACATAATTTTCATTGCAAAATCTCTCATGTCCCTATCATTTCACAGATGTCTCCGTGTATTCATCCTTTTCCACAATACGAAGTGGATGGCTGGGTCACTCAGGCTCTGGGAAACGTAGCCACCGAGATGGCTCTGGAAAGTTGGAGCAACGTTTTGGCGCGGGTGGAGGAACTGTTGAAGAAGTCACCCACCTGGCGCGCGCGCCAACAGAAATAAAGCGGAAAGCTGCGAGGAAGTCAGTGTCGTCTCCCTCCTCGTATTATCGCCGACTTCTCTCTTCAGCATCAGCTACGTTCAAGGTGACCTCATCAGCCAGGGGCCAATGAGACTTTCCCAACTCTGACGATATCGATTGTCGAGAATAATGTTATCCAGCAGCGCAAACGCGTGAGGACNCTCTGACGATATCGATTGCCGAGAATAATGTTATCCAGCAGCGCAAACGCGTGAGGACCAAGGTTAATTGTTACACTATCATAACCGAGTAGACAGATTTTGCCCGTAAACAGCACTAATGTGCGTAAGAAAAGATATGATTAGTGTTTAGATATAATCTAATTTTCCGTCCCCAAGTATTACAACAGTCATGGTAAGTCGCAGAGGATTCAATTTCCAATCGTCTCAACCATATGAACTGAGACATTGAAGTGAAAAGCTAAAACATTTTTCTGGCCTCACTGGGAATCGAACCCGGGATTCCCAATGTATATGAGAGAGCACTAGCCTTGAACCATCGAGGGAAAAATTAGTTCTTACAGTGAAACTTGTTTTAAATCAATAGAATTATTCCACCTCTTAGTTAATTTATCATGTACTTCAGGTAAATAGGTAGTTCTTATATACAGATTGACTCAATGAAATCGTTCCCCTCATACACCTCCTAAACAGTTAAAGATAGGAAGTGCGGTTTTGACTACGATAAGTTGTGACATGGCGCTAACAGATCGAAGTATCTAATTTGCAGCTTTTTATCTGCATATATATTGACACTTTTTGGTTTTTTTAATGTTACTACGTTTTCTTTTCAGCACCACATTAAAGATAAATAGAGATAGACGAATAAAGAGATATAACATTTATTGAATTTAGTGGAAACCGCACGTCGATATCTTTACTCGTTAGAAGATACGTTGAACTTTTTGCTGAATTACTCTGTATAACACTTGTGTCTGTGAGCGGTTTTCATTTGCTACGACAATCTCCTGTTTCACTTTACGTAATGCTACAAGGTCACTAATCGCATTTGGACATTATTTAGAAATTGTTTCTAATGACGTGAATGAGGATTGCGCTTGTGAGATATCCATTCCACCATTTTGGTAATTCCAACACATTTCCCTGTGAAGACTCATGGGATTGTAAAATACGCATAGATTCACGCGGGTTAAGATCATGGGCATTACGTTCCTCTTAAAATCGCACGTATCATTCACATACAAGTCATAAGTCTTTAATTAGTTATTTGATTAGATTATACAATGGACGTCAATTGTCGTAGAATCATTCACATACGTAGAGTAATACTTTCTCATGAAGAGAGATGAGATATCTAGTGAAAAAAATGGAGCAACTAATAAATTTTAATCATAATTGGCATATGTAATGTATCTTATACTATTAGTTGAAGAAGAGTATGCTACTTCCTAGGTCAGACTCCTGACCAGGGATAAAAGAAACGTTTCCGTGTACGTCTGATGCAAGGTTTGAAGACATAGTCCACCCACTGAGTAATATTTTTGTATATTGGTGGCAAAAATACTGTGGAACTTGCTTACCGTAATGTTGTTAGGATAAATCAAATTTTGACAGAAAATATGTGAAAGAAATGCTTGACTTCTGTTCTTTGAGTGAGTAAGTAATTGTGTAATTTGTTATGAGTTTCTGGTTTGTAATTGGTTATATTAATTTTGGATTATAATATCATTATAAATTTATTTGGTATTTTAAATTTGTCAAATTTGAATATTTATTAGTCTATTTTCGTCATGACTCATAGAGCCACTGACGATGACGTGATCTTTGAAACATATTCGATTGACGATTTCGTGAATCATAAAAAACTGTTCACTGTGGAGATTTGATTACTTCTAACAACATTACGATAAGAAATATTTCTTCCTCAATTCAGTCTTCGAGTAGGTGAAGTATCTAAGAGCTGGAGAAACGCGAACACGTAAGGACATATCGCCCCTTAAGTGACTGGCTTCCAAAACTCGATTTGGAATAGTCGTGCACCGAGTTACTGGACTGCGAACACGGCCAATCTCGTAAATTACGTAATACCACACAGCAGATGGGAACGACTGCGCAGTGCGAGGAAATGGGGAAATAAGATTGAAAAGTCGTTGAATATATTAACAGGACGAAGAAGTAACTGAAAGCGATGGGAGAGATATCGAACACAAAAGGACCAAGAGAACACAATTTCATAAAGAAACACACACAATTTAGGCTCTCGAAATCAGTACATTTCACTAATTTTCCACAGATCATTGAGTATTTGAGCAGAATGTAGAATTGATGTGGTAGTTTCTTTGAATCCTTCCTCCTCCTCAGAAGGCAAAGCGGGTTCAATCTCTGGGTCCCATCGGATTACGTTTACAGAAATCGTTTATTGAAAATGTAATCAATAAAATCACACAAACTTTGGTCTTGTTTCTTACTATACATGACAATACCTCAGCAATTCCATCTGTAGGATTAAATTAGGTCAGATTATATTAAGTATCGAATGAATACTAAAATGGGAAATAATTAGTGTTTAACTAGAAATAATAATTAAAGTTTTAATCGCATTTAATTATGATCCTTGTCAATATAACTCATTTACCATTCCTGAGAAGGTCAGAGAATATGGAATTGCGAGAAGTGCAGATAAGCAGGCAGGGAGACGTGTTAAAGCAGAAATGCTTGAGGGCAGAGAGGCTGCTGGGTCCTAGACGGGATGTTCCTCGTAACGCGGCATAATATGATTTAGGGCCGGGTGACTGGATGGAAGAAGAATGGAGATCGCAGTGAAAGTGGTTGAGGCTCATGGTAGGGAGAACAGGAGAAATTGGAGCTGAAATCGCTTTCCAATACCTCACTTTAATAACACATATTGTAATCATGATTGGGGAAAACAAAATAAATGTGTTATATTTACTTTCGAGTTGACTGAAAATATTTATTATTGTATTAATGATGTGAATAATAATAATAAATTTCATTAATAATGTGAATGATAGTCTTTTATACTTTTTTACCTCTTGTTATAGAAGTCCACACAAGAGGGAAATGATTGTACAGGTGACAAATTAGAGTAGAACTAAACATTTTCTGGTTTCTTTAATGCTTTTTTGAATTTTATGGAGGGATGTTGGATGATCGTCGTTGACGTTGAGTCAGTGACTAACCAGATGAAAGCAACACAATTCTAAATAAAGAGCAATGTTCTGTTTATTAACATAATATATTTGTTGTCGTGAAAGGAAAACTCACATCTCATATAACACTTCAGATCGTCATATTACTATAATATTTCTGTTTGTAGTAGAGAGATATCGTATAATATTTCCGTAGAATAGAAACATTTCCTCTTGACTTTTGCCTTCATACTTGGATTACTCAGCAAATTGTAAGTTTAATTAAGAGCCAAGTTAAAAGATATTTATAACAACACAGTATGCAGTGACGAAGCCTTGTTGCTATCATTTACATTCATTTAAGGACTGCGCGTGCGCAACGACCGCCTTTACATTCGTTTTTCACCCGTATCTTCTCAGTTCTTCAATAACTCTAGAACGCGAGGCCTGATCACAGCAGCGCGCTTTATCGGGCTTGGAGACACACATCTCTTGAACTGACGTCAGAGTAAGTAGAACAAAAAAATAACAAGACATATGTTATAATATAAGACTGTTTAGTTGATAAGTTGGAATTTCTATAAATATCTAATTCTCGAAGAATTAATATTGTTTGGGACCACTCCAGATTCTTGACTACTATCAAATCATTCCCTTCATAGTCGCTACGTTTTGATTTACCCATTATTCATTCAGCCGCTCTAAAATTAAAAACAAACTCGTAATAAAATATTGATTCCATGTAAAAAATTAGTCGACTACATTATGTAGATGAAAAAAGAAAATCTTCCTCAATGCTACCAAAAATGTTTAAGTATACTTATAGAATAATCTTGGAAACATCGTTGAAATGGCTTTTATCCTTTCACGTCATAAGTACACAATGGAGTACAAATTCCATAAGATATCTACTGAAACCATTATTGTTATACCTTCATTAGTGGTATGCAGGCACATATCTTGTTTTTGACTTCTACGTTCTTGACGCAGCATTTTTAGTACACCTAGGTGGCACATCTTCCACTCGTATGTGTATGACACGAAACAGTGATATTTAAATAACAAGCCTTAGCCCGTAGGTATTAGTGAAACCAGAGGGCATTATTTGGGTATCACGCGGGTCTACTTATCTCTTGGACGGGGTCTCATTCCTTCCGGATATCAGGTCCTCAATGGAAATAGTGTCTAATTGTGGGAGGTGAACAGATGGCGTAACGGAGAACAAGCCAGTAAACAATTCGGGGGATCTCAAGGTTCGATTCTTGGCACGTCACAATTTTCCCTTTGATTCAGTTATTGCATCTTTCTCCCACACATTGAGTCACATCGGAGAAATTTAATTCGATTGAATTTATCGCAGGACTTGGGATCCTTGGGTTTTCTCCAAGAATCTTGGTACGATGAGTCCACGTGGAAGGAAGCATAAATTCAGTTCTTCTCAAGCCAAATTCCGTCGCCATCTGCGCTCCATGACTTTCACACGGATCTCCTCTGATGGTACAGTATGTTTGGAAGCTGTAATGCGCTATATCATAGCAGAGATGGTGCATGAAGTTGGGAATGAAGCAAATACAACAGATGCTAGGTAAGGAGAAGATGTATTACATGTATACCGAGCGAGTCAGTGAAAGACGACATCTCAAATATATCCTTAACTAGTGAAGATATTGAAGTGCACTTTTCAAACAGATAAGTCTTGATAAGGGGTCAATAATTTCACGTACTTAGATGATTTGTTGATTGTTTATATCTGTGGAGATTTTGACATTTATTTTTTTCTTAGAATGTTACTATGTAGTGCTTTTCACGGTTACATAAAAGCACATAAATCGACAAATATAAAGATCTAACTTTCTGTCGTTATTTGTTCAGATTAATAAAGTGCAACGTCTTTGAATTTCTATTTTATTGGGCATTGGAGTAATATAGAAAAAAAATTAATAGTTCCACTCGAAAATTCGAAAAAAGTGTCAATCGCTTCGCAGCTAAAGTGGTTTCTAATTATTTGCATGCGTGAGGTAAACCCCAGGTAACGATTTACACTGGAGACCCCATTTCACCATTTTGTTTAAGAGATATTTGAGAAGTTTGCTTTCACAGATACATTCTGTGCAATTTTTCCTTAACTCAAATAAAGCTGGAAGTATTATGTGCAAGATATACTCATAATTAGGAGTGTCCGATAAATCAATACATTTTTATTGTTGAGTTTACGTAACGTAAAAACGTCATTTTAAAGGGAATAGTATTTGCAATGGTAATATTCGTTATTATACTTTCATAGACTAATACAGAATAAATTTACCTACACGTTGATCGTGAAGCAAAATAAACTAATTATTGGAATATTAGACATTTCATGTAGTTTATCTGATGAAATGAATCAATTAGCCTTCAAAAAAATTTATAAAAAAAGGAAGTATCCTTAGTTTCTACCTATTACGTTTCCATTCACGTTTAACCATTAATTATCGCCACTCTTATTCATTTAAGGTACATGAGATTGTTTTCGTCTTGATCCACAATTTGAAATAAAAATAGTTTGAAACCTATTTACTGTATGCTTCACTCGACATTTGAATTTTTAAGTTTTTGGTACGAAGTTTAGTTGAAATGCGTTCAATTTTCATCAATTTCAGAGTTGTAAGAAGTTGCAGTACATCAGAAAAAGGTCTCAGTATCGAAGCAACTTTATACGTCTACTGTGGAAGAACAAATGATTTACTTCATTGAAGAAATACTGTCAATGATAAATAATTCAAGACCTCTCAATGGAGGCTGATTTTATTGATGTTTGTATATCTGGTTATTGACTCAAAAGAGGTTGTTCAGCCCGGTATGTTTGATAGGTTTTGAGATGCAGTCTCTTAAGATAGTACAGTAGGAATAGACGTCGTGTTTTTCCCGACTTTCAATGTGGGAGTGGTCCTCCGAGCATGAATCAATTAATAGGACTTGTCTAGACGAACATGGATTGTAGGCATGCGTCTGATGTCGGCAGTCTTTATCACAAACAGAAAAAATTTCAGCTTTCAGCCACTGCTTGCAAAAGAACCCAGCACTTACGATGGCCTTCATGCGACCGAAAGGCTCTCAACACCAATATACGATGACTTGGACGGAATATCCTCTTGTTTGTGAGCTAATATGGAATTAGGAGCTGATTGTGGATCATGATATGATATTCTTAAGAAATGTGGAGTTACGCCTGGTCTACCAGATGAAATGTAATCTTATTTTCTTTTGTGTATTTATGCAGCACTGATACAAAATCAAATGCCCATTGTTATTCAAAGTGTTTTAATTTGTTTTAAAACGTATATTTGTGACCGAAAATATTAGGATAAACAGTACAAGTTTAGTACAAGCTTAGTACAAGTGCTCAACTGCTATTTATAGTTTGGTTTTGCGACTTCACACAAACTGAAGTATGAGTATTGCATTTTGCTTCCTCTTCAAGCGGGGAATTCACTTTGTAGGAATATCTATTGACAAAGCGCTACTCTGCTTGTAAGTATTAGTAGAATTCGTTCTTTTTTAAATCTCGTGTCAATTAGAGTATGTGCACGTACTTTGAAGAAATACACGCATTATCATTTGAAGAAAATATTTTAATCCCCTGAAGTCTTCTTGTATTATAAAACACTTTTTCTATACAATATTGCCAATGTCACCCAATTCAACTTACATCAAACCAAAGGGGATTTCTGTACATCTTTCTTTTAAAGTAAAAGTTTTTTCTTAGTAGTTAGAAAGGTGTATACGGAGACTTTTGTATGTCCGCTCACCTAGGGAAGCTCAAATCACCTCGAATAGGGAAGAATACAGAGAGCTTGTGTATAAAAAATGTCCCGGAGAATGTCAAATATTTTCTTTGGAGTGTAAATAGAGAAGATAATTGTAAAAGTCGTGAACCGTTTTTCTCTCCAATGAACCCTTTATTAGTAAATAATCAGGGCAGCCAATCCGCTGCGCGCATTAAAGGAAAGCGCGGAAAGTTGCATCTCAGTGCGGATAAGCTACTGTGACCATACAGCGCTGAAGCGCGAGAACAAGCAATTATTATTTGCGATTAACAATTTCATCGAAAAAAATTACCAATTTTAATTCGAAAAATGTAATAATTTAAAAAATGAATTTAATATTTATTTTTTTCGAAGAGAAAAATGGTTCAATATTTTATGTTTGGAATTTCTTTCTCTATCTACCCTCCGTAGGGATGACGTATTGTGTCGCTCAGTAGAGCCGCATAATCGTCATAGATAATGAGTACTAGAGGGCTGTAAATGGAGAGGATGGTGATGAACTGCTTGTTGGTGTTTCCCAGATGACCACGAAACCTCGCGACTATTAATTGATACACATTATTCACACATATTCTATTGTCATCCTCCTTACAGGATTACTCCTCGAGATATCAGAGCTGTGTTGGACCGGTATCCTGAAGTGAAGCTGCTATTGCAAGCAGCTCGCATCTACGTCAACAATCGCTTCGTTGGCGGCGGCTCTGGACAGCAGGACAATGAGCAGTAGGAAATGGAATGGAGAGGAGGTCCTAGAAGGTACTGCAGAGGGTGTGCTTCGAATTTTTGTTTGGTTTGTTGCATTTTAATTCTACCAAATTGTATCAATTTAAAATTATCATCACATTTACATCCTCTCGTAGTTAAAATCTTAAACCCCAACTGGTATCGTAAATTCTTCTTGCGTGACTGATATTGTGAGCGCCGCGCGGCTCCCAGGGAGTATTTGCTCGTAACAAGTCAATTTCAAGAATGTGACTTGATAAAACATTGTAAAATAAATTAAAAATCCACTTTATGTAATAAGAATTGTAACGAAAACTAGTTTATTCTTATTTAACTCTACTTAAGATCAAAAAAATAGTTCCGATTTCTGGTTCATCTTTTCTATATGACAATTTCTTTAATTATATTTTTTAAATTTTAATGCAAATATATCTTAAGTAAACTAATCTTGAAAAAATGACCTCTTATGTGCATGTATTTAACTAGTTAAACATTCTCAGTCACTCAAGTCCGCGCAGCCCTCGTGATACCATTTGTTTTTTTTTGTCAAATATAGTGTGATAAGATATGTACAATAATAATTGGAAATAAATCTGGTATGATTCAAAATAATAAAGTCTCGTTTTAAATATCTAATAATTTAAATATTAAATCATATTTAAAGTTTTATAAGGGTGTTAAGGAAACTTAAATAAAAATTCTGGTATACAAAACTTTATTTTTCATTGCTATAAAATTTTAATTACAGAATAGTCTCACGAGGAATACAAAATCTTGTCTTTGACAAGAAAATGAAGCAAGAGTGTTAAAGGGAAAAGGAATTCTGCACATCGTAGGCAACTCACTCCTTAAATTAATTCTAAAAATAATTCTGAAAGTCTTTGAATTGATTTCGCCTCTCAATAAAATAATTCTTTATGAAATGTGAAAAAAGCAATATCTGGGGATATTGTATTATATTAGCTACAAAATAGAGATATATGAGAGCACTACAGCAGCAGTGTGACCGTTCAGTAAGAGGAGGGCCATTGCAGTAGACACTTTATGGAAAATTTTTCACGTACTTCCCCCCCCCCCTCCTGACACGCACTCACACTTGTAAATTTACCTAGGGGACTGGTTGGCAGTTCTAATTAACAGGAAAACAATTATAAGATATCCATAGATAAATGGAAGTCAAGCAGCCCAGTTTCAACATAAAATGACGTTATAAAATATAAGAATGAGTTAAAATTATCAAGTACTTGATACAAAGAGTTGAGTGGTTTATTTGTTCAGAAACATTTCTCTGGCCACTTTATAGTTGATTGTTACTTTGTATCATGATTTTACAGTTAAATAGTTTGCAGTGTGGTCATATAAGAATGTTCTTGGCGAAATTTCCCAACAAAATTGCTGTCGAAATGTTTCCATTTAACATGGTTTATAATGTTAAGTCTGATGTCCTTCCAAACATAAAAAACATAATAAATTAAATGCTATTATCTTAAAACCACCATATTGGTTAATAACTCCCAAAGGATAATTATTGCTCTTTGTGTCAAAGCAACACTGCACTGCGCTGAAACAGCAAACTGTTCATCAGCCATTATGCTACTCCTAATTAAAGAAAGAGAATTTAATGTGTTTTGATGTTTCGGGTACAGAATTTTCGAAAACAAGTTTTTCATAACAGATTAGCTACTTGATTACGTCTTAATGAGTTCTCGTAAACTACTTTTTTGACAAATGTATTATTTATTTATTGAAATCTTCTCTTTTCTCATTTTCACTACTTCCTCTCAGTTTTAAACTGTTCTTTGCTTAACTGGGTTGCTGGCAGATCCCAAATATTCTCGTTGATGAACTTTTCTTACTTTAGGACCGAATCCACTTCCTGGCAAATAATCATAAGGAAAAGTGATTAGTGAGGCGATTGAACGAAACGAGGGAAGAAGGATTGTGAGAGTCATGTCTTAGTAAGTAAGAGGACACTCCGACCTTTATGACCCGATGAACTGAGGGAATCCCGAAAAGCATGATCAGAGATACCAACCTGTGACATCGAATAGACCAGAAAGGCTAGTATTTGATTTCTCAAACATCGTAATGAAAATAAAGCTTCATGTTATAATTCCACGGACAGCTTCTGTAAGTGTTTTTTTGCTTCAGGGTTGAGCTTCAAGTTTTTAATTTTCATTTTAGAGAATATAATGTGTTCATTATCATATAATCTAAATAAAACGAAAACAAAATCCAGTGATGCCGATTTCAGTTTATTTTTGTATAAGAGTAATTAACATAATATAAATTATATTTTACCGACAGGTTTTATGCGGAGTAAACAATGCGCTTTAGTGTGATTTATGTTATGACAAATAAAATACATAGAAAAGTTTATTTCAATTAATTCGTTGTACGGTACAATGTTAAAGTTATCTCACTAACATAAATACTTAGAGTGCTTAAATAAATATTAAGGTAAAATACTTCATTACAAAAGAATGTATTTCATGACGAATCGTGGCTTTCCCAATTTCTCGACGCGTTCTGCACAAAGGGCAGCTGCGAGGTATTCTTTGAGATTCGCGATTGCGGACGCTTCGCGAGGGACTGCTCGTGATTCCATCTTGAAGGGTTTTAGTCCTCTTTTATTCGACACGCTGAGTGGCGGGAGGTCCTCCACGCAATCCGCGGGGGTGGTGCTGGACCGGGGACGGGAGTGGCGGAGCGAAGAGCGCGACGCATCCTTCTCTCGAACGCGCACAGCGATGGCAGCAGACTCTCAGCGACGCGCTGCGCCAACGGTGCAGAAGCAGACCGTGATTCCTTCACAGGACTCGACGACCCGAAGAGCGCACGGAGGATGGGCAGGTGGCTACAAGGACGGGTAACCAAGACCCAGGTGCTGCGACCAGGACGCCGATAATGAATTCAGATACGAAGGTCACGGCTTCAGTGCGGAAGTATGGAACAAATGAAACACAGGACGCACGAGAAATATGAAAATAACATGATGCGCATATCTGATGAAACCAGTCAGACTAATCGGAAATGATGTGGGTAGGGCGATGGGAATTTCTGGGAGATTAACCGGTCGTGGCACGAAAAGAGCCGGAAAGCAAACTAACGAATGAGAAGATGAGGTCTTGCGACGCTGTGATCAATGTAAGAAGGCCACTTTCGAAATGGTGAAGAGTCATTGAGGAGATAGTGACGCACTGGATGCAGTTTTATCGCCATTGGTTCGTCGCGTTTAATCCTGCAAAAGGTTTGATGATTCTGTACTGAAGATCTCCAAAGTATTCAACTCTGAATTGTATCGCCTTTCCCGCGCATTTGTCAAGTCGTAATGCCAGGGCAACGACACACTTTGCTACTGTGTGTCAAAGGTAGCGTGTACGGCGTAGAGAGTAGTAAGTAATGTAAGTAGGAGTTATGTTATCTCCTCAAAATCCTCACTTGTCTTTATATTCCTCAACCTGATGGGCAACTAGATGATGCTATAACTGGTAAGACAGTTCAGCCAGTATACCCTTCGAATATAATATTTCTAACCAAAACAGTATTTAGAATACTGTTTTTTAAATTGGGGCTTTAGGTTTCGCCAAATTAGAATACTTATTTACGAAAGAGGCAAATTGATGTTACTTGCTTTCTAAGAGTGTGACTCCTTTTTTCTTATAACCAAAAAGTAAACAAGCTTTGTTCTAAAGTTAATTTTCCAAGTTCAATTAAAATTACCGGCTAGTAAGGTTTATTTGTTAGGTTGACAGTTTAGATTGAATAAACTCAAGAAAGATTTTATTCATTCAGTGTAAATATAATATTGAGTAAGCGTTTCCTTTGAACCTGTGTGACCTCAAGAGTAGGTGGAGTTTATTACTCTTAGTAGGTGGAGATACATTACTTTTTGCACCCCATTTCTGCAGAAGTAAAACTGGCAGCCGGACCGAACATACGGGCTGTGTAGCCACCTAGTCGCGAAACGAATGTTGCGAACTTATACCCGCCACAGTGTAAAGATCATCTTAGGTTAGTGGTAATCTCCTGTCCGGCTATTTGGTAATATAAGTATTGTTGCAACTGGTTTTTGTCATTCTTCTAAGGGATGGTCATCAGAAAGGCGCCTCGGACGAAATGCTACTCGTTCAGACCCAAAGCAGAACCCTAAGTTGTCCGTTCTTGGAATTTTGAAGAATTGCTTCTTGGAAAGAACACATCTCCAACAAAACACTACGAGCCAGACGAAACACCAATCGGACAAACGCTAATTACGCTACTTGCGACACAATTTACTAGAGGGTCTTCTGGGCTCACAGACAAAACGTCGTTTCAAATTTTTGAGTTTCGGAAATTTGTTTTAATTTTCATTCCTATAAAATTATTTATGTACAGAATATTCTTGTTACTTAGTTTTCAAGTTTTCTGCATTTGTCTATGTTCAGAGAGAAGGAGAAATTTTGGCACACAACGTTATTTTGCGCTTAAATACTTGAAAGCTCAATAAAAAAAATTCAAATAAAATTTTACAATTAAAAAAAGATGAAATGTATTTATCTAAAGATGAAACGTAAAATATTTTATTCCTTTGAAACTATTTTTTAATGTTTCGCCACTCATCATATTCTTCACTTCCGTCACTGACGCTACACCCAAAGTAACCATCAAAGTACTTCAGCTCGCCCTCTTTACTTCTTTCTCCATCGCAAATGCTTCATCCCCCTCTTTATTCCCACGCATTCGTTGGAGACATAGGCTTCGTTTCTCACTTCTGTTTCAAAGCGCTCTTCACACTCATGCTTCAATCCTAGAGTCTCTTCTTCTCCGGGTCAGAAGAAGCTATCCTCCGCTTCTCCAACTCACTCTGTGTTTGTACTTATCGGCTTGAGGTTTGCGTTACTTCCTGTTCCATGCCCTTTCTCCGTTATATATCGGTTCGTTACGGTTTTGTCAGTAAAATACGTTGTCACGATAACTCAATCCATCTGCTATTGGAGTATATATTTCGTCGAATATACCTCAGGAAGAACTTTCATGTACTGTTAATTCAATGTGACATTTACTCTACGAGATGAATTATTGTTTTCCGAGTTGGAAAGTTTGGTGTTTGTATTAGAATATTCTTGGCAGACAAATTCCGTACATCACATTTGTTAATCCAGACGACCCTTAACTATTTTCTAATAGGTATCTTCTCAATATCCCTCGTTAAACCAGACGTGAAAAACATAGTTCAGTAAAAATTATTCAATAGATACTCTCATCATATATCATACTCAAGAAATTATTCAAGCGTTCCATTTTGAAAACAACTTAAAAGGGATGCATGAAAACAGCAAATATTTTAGGACAAAAACTAAATACAAATTTTGACTTAGAGAAAGGTGCCACGCGTTATCAGTGCAAGATAATATTACTCATGATTCAAGTAAATTCATTTCAGATGATCTAAAAGAAGTGTACTATACATTGAAGAAATCATATTTGATTAGCATAATTTGTACTCTGTTATGTTAAAAATAATAGTAACAAAATTTGCAAGATACATGGCAACGTCCATAGAAACATAAGCTTTATATATACATAAACTAGAGGTCTAAGTTCATGTATCTCCTATGGTGTGAATACAAAATTATTAGGAGAGATATTTTAGTATGCGTGTGTTAAAAATCCTCATCTTCCTCACCAGGCATTGGCAAATGATAGACGAGCAAAATATCGATAATAAATTTTTGGCGCATTGTTTCTTGAGTGCACATTAAACTATGCAAAAACCATACCTCTACTAGACTTAGGAGAAAGTTAGACTAGTACTATTTTTCGGTGTTCACTTATTTTGTTAGTTATCTGGAGAAATAATTATATTTTTGTTGTACATACATACCAAGAAGATGCTTACTCTGGGATACACCAAGAAATTGTGTGTGAAAGTTGATATCAAAAACATTGAGACACGACTTCATTGCGTATCAGAGAAAAAATAAACTATTGCGCTTGTAGTAGCGTACTTAGAAGCAAAAGCACTTCGCTGACATGATAAGCACGAATTAAATTATCTGAACAGAAAGTTGAAAAGAAAATATTGGGAATCTACATCATTTCGATGAATCTCGAAAAACATATTTCGATCTTCAAAGGATACACCCTTTCGATTAATGCAAAAATTCTTGAGTACGTGCATTGGAGATGAGCAGATTCTGTTCCACGTACAAAACCTTAATGAACTGTCTTATTTGTTCAGTCAGAATTAAAGCACACAGATGACTCGGACGATAACCGGCTATATTCTTAAAACCTCCTTTTTAAAATCAGGGAACCAGTGAAAGGTTTTTTCCTTCAACGTTTTTCTCTGAAGTACGCCAATTTCTGTTCAGTGCGTGCATGAGAGAATAAAAGTTCAGAAAACCATCTTTAAAGGAGATAATCCGGAATGACAGACAGAGGGGGAGGGGTCAAGAAAATAAGATATTTTGAGAGAGAAAGGTACTAGAAGAGGAGAGCGAGGTAGATGTGATCCGCAGAAGATCGAAAACAGATTAAAAATATGTTGATTATTCATCGGCATTTCTAGTAATTATTGGAACACCTACAGGAACTCGACTATTTTAAACATTCTTTAGAGCAACTCAAACGCCATTTTAACAATTCCATTGATGAAATTAACAGTAAGATTCGAATCACTTCATTCACATGCAATGGAGGAACGCATGTATAAATGTGATCCCTTTTGCAGAACAATGTCTTGTGGAGCGTAAACCCACGACCGTTCTCTCCACTCCCCGCGATGGAGTAGCATTCTGCAGGGACACTCCCCTCGCTCCGACACCCGCATTGACTGTGAAACGCGCGTCGCCGGAATCACAGTAGTGTGCCGAGAAACGCAGCCGTCACCTCGCCAATGCAGTCTCACGAATTCAGATTTCATCCGGAGAAATACGTACATTCTACTCCAAATATACGGAATTTTGAATTGCTCGTGAATTCTAATAAGGCAATTAATGATGAATTATATCTGACTGAGTCTGGATGTATCTTATTCCTAAAAGATAACTATTTTCAGATATCTCTCTCTTCCCCCGGACAAAACCAATTGCCAGAAATGACATATCACTACAAATATTATTTTCTGGGCTTCGGATAACGTGAAACCACTAGTATCCACAAATACGGAGGTTCAATCAAACTCTAAAATTTATTGTATTCTCTCTGATACTGGATCTACTCGTTTGCCGTACGACCTCATTCGTTCCGCCAGATAGGCTAGTTGCGACCCTGGCTGCAGTCTGTCTTTTCAGGCTTGCTCTACCAGTAAAGCTGTCCGTATGTGCTTCCGCTGATATCCCTGAATGAGTGTGTAAATAATGATTGATGTAAATTAATTCTGGTTAATGATGTTTTACCGAATGTAAATGGGAGACGGGATTAAAGTCCGAACCCAAAATCTATAGTTTTACGCACTGACTCACTACCCCTGCGCAACCCTTTCTACCAAAGTCATTCAACTTGCGGGAATCCAGAGATTTGAGGAGTTCTCATAGGAGACACTCGCCTCGTTGATGCAACATCATTAGTATTTTACCTCGAGGTTGGTTAACAGTAAGAGACGATGTGAGTTTATTCGTCATTGTTTATCAAACGATGCGTTCGCCTTGCTTTGAAACGCAAAAGAAAACTAATAAAACTGAAAAACTTTAAAGTTGTCACTTAAACATTAAACATGTTTTACTGCCAATTGTTTCGTGTTCATTCATACATTTTTTTCAGATCATACAATTTTGATATATAGATTGAAGATAATTGACTTTGAAGGAGATAATCGCTCGTAAATCATAGTTTTCGTTTTATTAAATGTTCATGTTAAGCAATTCTTCACATAGCTATTTGTATTTCTTTCACGAGAAACAGCTTCCATCCCACTGTTATCCACCCCCTCTTTCCCAAAGTCTGCGTATTGACCTCAGCGGACTACAATGCGTTGGGACTGATCCGAGGTCTGAATGCGCGGTGAAATGCATGGGGCGTTGGTTGGCAACCACCCGCGCGCTCCGGTTGCTCTCACGCACAGCGCACACCAACTCTCGAAACAGAGACATATTGGCGGCTTGCAACTCCAGGGACAGAAGGGCTACAAGATATTACCTGATATCCTAGAGACACTCCTCATGCAGATCTTGTTTCCTTTCATTCATTAACCAATACACGAATCGTGATTCAACGACTATTTAAGTAGAAATTCCAAGTTAAGTTACTATTGGCGTAGGAGTCCATAAATTCTTTCAATTCACCAGTCTTCATTTTATGTACAGAATTTTTCTATTACATACAAGCGTGTGCAAAGATTTGGCATTCAGGGCCAATCTATAACGATGTTTTTTACGCCAAGTCCCAAACACCAATTCCGTGCCCTGGGTTTGGCCATTCTATACGAACCGTAAAAATGCGGGTGGTTTCGACGTCGCCAGTCCACTCAGCACTGTTCAGTTTCAACATGAATCCCCTAGCATATGGATGTGTTGCTACAGTCAACTTGTTACAATGTTTTCATATGACAATAAAATTTACTAAGACGTTGTAAGTAAACGTCATTGTTGTTCTAGGATGAAGATTAAAAAGTAGGAAGAAAATAAAATTAAAAAGAAACAAGAGGGTTTTAACTTCAAAACCAGGTAGAAATCTTTTTAACAGTCGATGTTCAAATATGAAAATTAATTTGAAATTAATTTAAAACTAATACCTGAAAAGAGAACTCTCAAGTAAAATAATTGCATGTAAAAATTTTTCCCATTGCAAACGATAGGGAATACGAATACAACGTGTTGCATCGGTAGCAGTCAAAAGTCATGACTTACAGATGAACGCGGAAAGTAACTCAGATATGCTACCGCGCGTCGTCCAAACCCCTCCGATACGCTTGTGTAGGAAGTTCATGGCCCACCGTCGTGATGCGTTGCAAACGCCTGCCGTTGATTTTACGCGTTCAAGCAGTCAAAAGACCCGTATAGAATCACCCGTGATAATAAGAGACCCAATGATTGGACGGTTTCGATGCTTTTGAAACGACGCGTTAGAAACATCCGTGCAGAATGGTCCCAGAACGGACTTGAGAGTACCAATCACCGGAACCACTGTCGTGGAAGTCGTGAATGACATAAACAACGGTTACTCATTTCGTTTTTAAGGAAAATAAACGTAGACTTCACCTGGAGGGCAATTTATGAACTTACAAAAATTCCTAATTACTATGAATTCTAAATCAAATTATGAAACAGAGTAATTATAATGTAAAAAATATGTAAGATATTTACCATTCGCAGAAAGTAGTCTTTGTATTGACACCTCATTTGGTTAAAAGTTATGCGAAGAAACGGGATATTTACAAAAATTACCTTTAGAAATAAGATGATGCGATTAATATTTTTCAAGAATCTCGAAAAGACGTTTATAAGCAGGATGCAAAATGTTTAGGAATGTTTCTTGCATTACCTAGTTTCGAAATAGCGTTGTTTCTTTTTCTCGCGTTCGTTTGAAACAACATTGAATTTGGAGATAAATATTTAATTATTTTTAGATTAATTACTGTGTTATTGTGTTAAATTACTCTGTGAAAGCTTCCAGAAGTATGTTTTCTAGATCAGTAGCAGCATCATGATAATTCGTTCCATCCTCCCCGACAATATTGGCAATACGTCATAAGTTGTAAAACTGTGGAACTGTGGAACCGTCAATCACACAGTTTGGAAGGTCTTCCAGTATCATAATAAAATTTCATGAGTAGAAAATATTCTTGATATTGATGAATAGAGGAAAAGAGAATGATAAAATAGGTGATAGTAATTTTATTTAATAAAACGACGAAATTTATCTAATTATTAACTGAACTGTTTTATGTTCTCTTTTTTTTCTTTAAATATTGTGCATTTAATAATTTACACGTGCATTTTTTTCTTTAAGTTATGAAAAATAATTCATGGCGTCACTGTGGGAAAATATCAAGTCATTAGTTCTGAGCAAAATGTGCGATGTAAAGCTTCTCATATGAATACGCAGGATTCTATGAAATACGAGAACAAATTCAATCGCATTTATTTCATATGCATGGGTCTAAAACAGAACCAGATGTGTAGCTTTGCTTTGAACATAAAGTAGTTCTCCAATGGGACAAGTTTCTTTTCAATTGTGGAAGATTTGCGAGGTGACAAGTCGAGTGTGTTTGGAAATGCGGCCAACTAATTGGTGGTGGTGAGAGGCTTGCCAAGATTCCAGGAATGCGTGATTCTATCCGCTCTCTTTTGAGGAACACTTAAGTCTTGGGTTTTGCTTCTCGACCCAAATCACAACATTCACTCGGAAAAGGTATATCATCTTTGTATCCTTTTAACTAATGTTACAAAGAGAAATAAGTTGCTGAAGGTTTGTTAGAGTAGCTACGTCTTTGGCTTGAGGAGGCCCGTTATTAACAGATATCAGTGGCTTAATTTAAAATTTTGTATCTAAATTTAAAAGGAAATGAAGTGTAAGAAAACATATTAACTCACGACTTAAAGTAAAATCACTGTTTAATACCATTAAAAGATAACGATTGACTATTAAAAGTTCCATATTATGACACTTAAAGACATTTAAATAAAATAATGCATCTCATTAATGGAACTACACACTTAGGATATATTTCTTCTAATCATTTCTCACAATATTTATGAATCATAGATAATTCCACTTATCTTGTTTCGCGGAGGATAACATTATGGTATTTCCAACTAGAGGAAAAAGTAGTAAAGCTATGTGAAGCCAGGCAAAAGTTGGTATATTTATCTATGATGTGTGTTTGTTTTAATTTGCTTACTAACTCACTCTTTGTTTATTTTGCAGTTAATGGATTTGCGAGAAGCACCACACACTGAAAAAATAGTCAGGAATTCTAAATGAGACAGATGGTGTGTACGTGCTTCGTGGCAAGTAGTAATGCTAATTCATGAAAAAAGCATGCGTTGAGATTTACACAACCTTTCATTCCCATTAAAAAAGCAACCAAATAATACAGTGTAAACATTATTGCCGTGACAATCAGTATTTTACAGATGAGTGAGAGATGAAGCGAAATAACTTTTAGTTTTGGATTTGTTTCCTTTTGATACCTTCTGTGGTTTATCAATACGGTTTCAGTTATTTGTGAATTTTAGTGCCTCGAAAAACGTTAATACTGTAACGTTTTTATGAATAAAATACACGAGCATAACTAATTAACCACTTCATATCACTGTAAATATTAAATTGAAGTATTAGAACAAGAAATATATTTTCTTTGAATTTATAACACAAGTGAAGAGGAGGGCACATATGTGCAGTTTTTATTTCTGTCAGTATTTGTAATGAGACGAATACGGTTCATTTTGGTATTAATAATTAAATTTTATTTCTAAGAACTGCTTAGTAGCTTCTGAAGATGTTGGCTGCAAATGCCAACGAAACGTTGAGTTTCAACAAAATGACGACGCAGCTTAAAACCCCAACAGTATTTTTAAATCTTATATGTAGTTTTAAAACCTATCGGTCCATTATTCATTTTAGTTTAGGATTTGACATTCTCTGTTAATTTAAATGTGACTAAATACTGTTGTTTCATGCAAGTACATTATGTTTTAAGAAAAAACAAGAGAGAGGAAACTTTATGTTGAAGCAGACACAAAATTTTTAATTTTTTCACATAGAAAAACCAAAAATATTGTTACATAAGGTATTATGAGTTTCATGTTCACCAAAATTATTTAACAAGGAACATCTTTGAAATAATATGAACTTGTCTGTCCGGGACAAACTGCGTCTTAGTGGATACAACTACCAACGTTTCGGCCATCATGCTGTGGCCTTCTTCAGGGCAATGTCAGAGTAGTACAGACCTAAGCCGCTGTCGTACTCTGCAGAGTGAATTATTATCTTTCTTTGTTTCACATATTTCAGAATATTTTGAATGAATTTGTTCACGTCTGTTTCCATATATTCTCTTTTGAGCAAACAAATTGAAGCGAGAGTTGCATAAAATCGAAGTAAAATAGTGTTCGTAGCAGCAATTGTAACAAGGTTGCAGTGACCTCCACTCTCCGCTCGTCGTTCTCCCAAATCTAACGTCTATAATATTTCGAGAGCGAAGTCAATATTTTATTCTGAAAATAATTCCCCATATATGTCAGCATCCAGCAAATTGACACGTCACAAGGTACCGCACGTCACACAAGCATCACTGACGCTCTAAACTTTGTCGTCACTCGCAAGGGATCAATAACTCATCTCTAAAAAATGGGTTGTTAAAAAAAACAAATAGCTGTTTGTTAACTTAAGTATGATCTTAAAAAAGTGCTTCGTGGCAAGGGTGATATTGTCTTTTCTCGAGTAACTATTCCTAAATTTCATAAGCTTTTTTGAAAGTTTGTAGAAAAATATTGTTTTTATTTTACAATGTCTTCAAATTTTTATTTCAATGGACTTTCCGAATTACAAATGCCAATGCGGGAAAAATATAATTTATTTAACTCGTAAATAGTTTATACATGAGCCAAATTCGTTTAGTTAATGTAACACTCTCTGAAAACCAATCTATGAATGTAATTTGTATTGATGTGGTGCTGGTTCATGAATGAATACGTTGTGCAAACATATTTGTATGTACATCGAATTACAATTCTGAACTACTTAGAAATCACGGCGTTCGTTTCATGCATTCACGGAGTTTAATGTAAAGCTTTTACTTTGCCTGTACAGTATACCAACAACAAATATGCTTATTTGCGACTTGTTCACTCATTTATGTATTTGTTTTCCACCCAAATGCGTTTTACTTCCCGGAACTAACATCATTGGCACTGTATCCACGAACAAGAGAACAAATTTTTCCTCCGTCTCTTATGTAGTTCGTACTTAGATCACTGCATGTACGAACGAAGTTCTGTGTGAGAAAGGTCGCGTGCAACCTCGATCTATTTTCATTGTGTATGCCATCATTAAAATGCAATGCGGTAATACAGAAATAGTTGGTTTACAACAAGACATAAAAACTGCGGCATAAAACAACTGAACGGCTATAAATATAATAGACATGTATGATACAGACCCAGCGATCTTATTTACCGGTTGTCCGAAGGAGAAAACGAAGTTTGGGATCTCTGCCTTTGTCGCAAATCGACTTCGGTGGGGGAACTCGATTCCTCTCTCTGGCTGTTGACTGTTGCGCACAAGTCATTGCGCACTTATATCCTATCCCCTCCAAGCGAATGTGCGAGAGAGAGGGCGATACCAAACAATATCTCCTCTCTCGTGTTATTACAGACAAACCACAGTAGTGTCTATAAAATATATAAGTCTATGAGACATATCGAAATGATAATTTACTCGGATAACATTTACATTCTAGCGTCCTGTAAAGTTAAATGATGTTGATTCCTATTTCCATTAAGGAAAGAGAAAATGGTACGAGGGCAATCCTATCCCTAACTCACAAGAATGCTTTGTGTAGGTCTTGTCTGCGCTATTAGAACAGATTTGAGTCGCTGATATTTACATACTCGGTAATTATCACCTGATCCTCCATTTTCTTTTTTAATGAGGTTTTAGGGCTCACCAACATTACGGTCATTAGAGCACTTTTGAAATGGACCTGTAATCTTGTAATCTCTAAAGTTAAGAGTATAGAGTAATTCCTTTATTTATCATAACGTCAGTGAAGTGGTCTTTTGATTCTAACCACTATAGGTGGAAGAAGAAAAATCATAATAGGAACGGATATCAATGGTTGTTAGGTACTTTCATCTTTAAGATGATTAAATGATATTTAAGTAATTATATTCACTTTTAGTCACAATCACATTGAAATATTAACTCAGATTTAAGATTAGTAAGATAGAGTGTATCAAATGCGTGTCTCTTCACTTAATTTGGCGAAAAGCTGTAGTAAAGGTAACGCAGATATGATTTCACTTCTTAGCATTTTCATGAGTTGAAGTATTGCCAGAGGTTCAGATTTACTAGGCACTGTAATAGCACTAAAATCTCTCTTTTTATGGTCAATTCTAACTGAATGTGACCCTGGCTACACGGGGAACCTGGCTCGATTATTGCGCTGTGTGGTTTAATTTCACTCGAGATATGCAATAATGGCTTGTCTTGAAATCACTCCATAAAAAGCTTTTCAATATTCTAGAATTGACAATATCGCACAGATCAACGTCTTGTTCATTTATGTTCAATGTAACTTTTGTGGGCAGAATGAACTCTAAAATAAGTTGATGCATTGAATTAGCATTTAATTTTCCTCAGGTGTGCTGGTGCAATCCAAAGACTTATTTCCAGTTATACAATTAAACAGTAGCGTAACAGTGAACGAAAAAAAAAGAAAATTTTTAAATGTGTTAATTTCATGTTAGAATCATGTCATCAAATGCATGTTAGAATGGAATGAATAAGCTATCAATGGGATAAATGAAAATAAAACACTATGNTGTATAAGAGACAGATGATTGCCTCATTGATTTTTATGTATTTCAAAACGTTCATAAATGCTCAACTTCTGATTTGTACTGCATTATCAATGTTTATCCGTTTCACTTAGTAACTCAAACATATATCTTAGGTTATAGCTTACGTAGCAATTCAGATGCGTTATTTATTATGTGCTACCAAAATTGTATAATTGATAAATAAGTATTTACTGATTCCATTGTGTTGCTGGTTAATTCTATGAGTGTGGATAATTTTGTATGTTTAAGGCAAAATCCTGACAAAATAACTGATATGTCCCATTTGATTATCTGCTTCTTTTGTACTGAACTTTATAATGACCTAAAAACATAAATATAATAACAGAACACTATCATTATTTGATTATATAGTGCTGTATAGGTAATTTCAAAATAAGGAAATAAATTGCAACAATGGTTACGTTACCAGCCACGTTGTGGGCGTAATGTAGTCCACAAATGAGATTTTCAACCACGTAGCTACGACACTGTAGTAGACTTGGGCAAAATTTATACCGAACTTCGAGGGATTTTGTGGGATACAACATTTTCATTTCTGAAGAAAGTGTTCTCGAATAAATATTTCGGTTTCCCTCCTGGAAATACTATACGTAGAAAAATATTTATGAAACAAAGGAACTTAAATGTTTGGTAGATCAATGGTAATTTTACTAATTAAACAGGGTCAAAGCCTTGATTATGAAGTGCAAAAGTCATGTAGCTGGATAAATATAAGTATTATATAAGATGGTGTCTTTTGCCAATGATACAATCAAACAAGAAATATTTCTCATTCATGATAAATTCCTCATTGGATCGCAAAAATAATACAGCGTGAAAAAACGTGAATATTTTGGTACGTAGTATTATTAGTATCAATGATTTTAATGAGGTATAAATTATCCCTTTGTGACCCTCTTCACAAATATCTCTGCTCCAGATACATTTCCGTAACTTGGTGGGAATAAATCCTGGAGGCAAAATTCATTGAAATTTTGAGAAAGGTTTAATACGCCTTGTCAGCATTACAGAAATACGGACAGTAGGACGACGTTCCAACAGACACGTAACAGGGGTTAATCCTCAAATGAAGATAAAACATTCAACACAAGGCAACTTCTGGATTTATTACACGACGGAAGGAAACAAACACGAAATGCTGATTCTCCGACAAGTTGGATACAACTGCTTAAAAGGAAAAATTTAAGGACTGCAAAATCGTAGTAGCTGGAAGATGAAATTGACGTGCAGTGAAATAAAACTTGAAGATATATCAAATCATTGGCAAAACATTACACCTATTTAACTAATTTTGACAGAAGTATTAGAAGTGGTATTTCCAAGTACAATTTTATTCGCAAAAGGAGACAGTCGTAGCGAAGATGTAACAGTGAAGGCAATATAAAACTCTATTGGAAAGACAGCTAACATAGAAAAGTGATGAGGTGATAACTTCTAGAAAGATAAGTGAATGGACATTTTTCCTGGTCAGCGCTGGCTGAACACTGCGGGTGATCAAATCTCGAATTCTAACAGTGACGAGACACTATTCTCGTTTTCTCATTCCATCTTACCACTCATCCACTATCAGTATATCATGTAGCGAACACGAAAAATCTGTAAGCGATTGTCATGAAGGTCAGCGTATCGATCGTGAAAAGAAACAGACTTGTTGTGTCGTGTTATTTGCCAACTTTTGTCTGCGGAACGAAATAAGTTTTACAGCTACCTAACCAATTGTTCCTTGTCTCTGGGAAATATCTATTACAGAAATACCTATTATAGTATTGAAATATATAATTATTGTAGTAAAACGAGTTCAGTCCCTTCATACACAAACCTCAAAAAAAGCATTCTCATTCATCATAAAATTGTCTGAAACATCAACTCCCAAAGCACCCTTTTAGGAAAAAAAGATCAGTTCCTGTTCTCCTTGTGGAAGAAATTCTAGAACAAACGCCGATTTAGTCCACCTTGAGAACGGCTGGCACTCGATCTGGTACCAATTGTCACACGAAAGGGGTTGAAGGTCTTTGCGATATCTTCCGAGCATACGTGCCTGGTGCCGAGCAACTTTTTGGAAAATTCAACAGTTTACTCACACTTGATGAAAACCCTTACATTATTCCAAGTATATGTACATAGCAAATACAATTAACCTTCCGACTTTGACAATTAGCAACGATATTGTGAGACTCTCATAAATGTGCTAATAATTCTAATATACTTTCCCTTTAAGGTAACTTGAGCAGGTCAGACGAACTTTCCGCAGAAATACCGTTGTACTTTGAAACCCATTTATTGTGGGATAGATTTAATTCATATTAGGTGTTCATGGAAAAACTGGGGTGGAGAAATATGGCGCAAAATTTTATGTCCCGCAAACCACGGATAAAAAGGTAAAAAGGATACAGGAAATTTAAAGTTCGAATTGGTGATTGGCATATCACTTAAATAAATATGTGATATTTGTTTGCTAGGAGTAAAGAACGTGGAATATTTGGAAGTAGCAAATAATTTCTGGATGGTATTTCTTTCCTCCAGTATGAAGTAAATTTAAAAAGCTCGGACCGGTGAATGTGAACTTTATGTTGATGCCATTAAATGTTTGTAGTCAACCATTGTTTCAATGTATAAATTTGGCATTAAACTTCCTTTGCCATAAAATCAAAACCTTGGTTATGTTCATTTGATTAAAAACTGTAAATAAATCTTAAAACTTACAGAAATATAGTTTTGATTTACTCCAATTCATTATTTCGCTTTGTTACAGAAATTTTTAAATCCATTTTGTTATTTCTTTTTTTGAAGCTTCAAAGATCTTCTTGGTGTATAGCGTAGGGTCAGATTCCGTTCTATTAACAGGGAATGAGGTCGCGCCAGGTATTTAACAACGCCTGATAACAGGGATTGGCGCAGAGGGGACGCCGGCGTCGCTGGATGCTTAGGAACTGAAGAGTAAAAGACTCAAGTGAGGAGTGTGTAGCGAAAGGCGCTTACACAGACCGGCAACGCTCAGATATTTCTCAAAGCGTGACAGACTCGTAAACATCTATAAAAAATTCCGAAATTATTCAGGAGCGCTTTACCCTGAAGGCGATGAACTGAAAGAATCATGCCGAAGAAAGGAACTCGAGGACGTATTTGCGAACAAATTATTCCGTTCGGTCTGTTGTGCATCTGGATTTTTCATTAGAAGGGGATCTTTTAATCTGAGTTTCATACGAAATAAAATGAAGTAATATTTTATTATAATTAATACAACCTTTATTGAGAGAATAAAACACTTCGTAAATAACTTTTAACTCATGAAGCAAGTTCTGAATTGCTAGCACTGCTACGCAATTATAAATACTTCTCACTATTACTATATGTTCATCCTTTTTAAGAGAGAACGTTCAAAATAAATTAAAAAATCTGGAGCGTAACTCATTGGATACTTTCTAATTAACTATTCAAGTTTCTTTGAATTTTGTTTTCTATCTTATACTTGATTTTGTCGCATGACAAAACCATTTTAAGAAAGACAGAATATTTGCTATGAAAAAATTAAAGACCTATCAGAAGATCCAAAAGGATCTGTCCAAAACTTTCCTCTAAATTAGCTCTCCACGTCTACAAAGCAACATTGCAGACTTATCTGTCACATTTTACAAATACAGCATTTGAAAGTCTTCTGGTCTCTAGAGGAATCCTATCAAAAGAAATTAAACGCGTAGTGATCATTTTATACATACACAGTTGCAGGATTGCTTCTATTAAGCTGCTACTAGGTTTCTAATTTTAGCATGAGATTTTTTGACATTATTTGGCTCTACATTTTGATTTCTTATCCTCCAGCGCGTCTTCATGATCCATCTTCCAGTACATATTGGCACAAGTGGAAATCTCTCATGCGTCCGTTTTCCCACCGGCTCCCATATGAAGTCACAAACCCCATCAAAAGGGAGAAAAATAAGACCGATAAAAACGCTTCCTTGATGGTAGTAAATATAAGAGTATCAAACCAAAGAGTTATGTTCTAACGATTACCATTTCCTCTCAAATGTTAGGAAAATAATTGTATAATTAATCGCAAAGACCGTCATGATGAATACGTGCCTGTTCGGAGAGCCAAAATGTTTGTAAAAGTCACGTCTCCCGAGGCTGTTGCCCCATCGCATATATACTCCTCGCTCATAACCTAGGAATCTCATGTGACAGCTTTAAAAGACGTGAGCAGGGAGAAAAGTGAATGTACAGTCATATATCCTTACTTCTAAATCCACTTCACAGCTTCCATATTTAGTTTCATGCTGAATGCAAAATTGTAAAATGTAAACACTGAAGTGACAAGTGATAGATTACCGAGAGTTCAGGAATTGATTAAATTTAACCTCGCAAACATTTTCATCTACGCTACTTACTTTTCTTGGATAATCATCATTCGTGGAGTTTTAGAAGACGCTTTCTTCTTTCTTCAATTTTCAGCGTACCAATCATCATTATATGGAAAAAATAATACGAGTAACTGAAGAATAATATTCGCTCCTTTAATTCTAAAAAGCTATTTTATCTTGAAGTTCCTGTGAAATAAATTTGTTAAGAACAAAAATAAAATATTATTTCAAGAGCTCCTGCGAAATTTTATCATGTTCAAGACTATATTAATATCCACCAGTTACGTTTTCGTAGATTTAAACGTTTAAGATTTATAAAGGGAACAAAATTGTATTAATGCTTTCAATTTCTCTGAATTATATTTCAAACAAGTGGGAAAGCAAGCTATTGTCCATAGTGGAGAGATGACTCACTGAACAGCGCGATAAAAGTGCCGGGGTTATAGCTATACCCAAGGCAAAGTTGAGGCAATCGTGTTAACCTGCTTGCAACCAAAAGGTTAGTGAACTCAGAGATGACCCCCGCTGTCCATACACTGAGCGTACATACAGCGGGCGTCATCTCCATGATCCCTAACCTTTGGCTGCAAGTGGACTGACTTGGCTGCCTCAACGAAGCTTTGCCTAGGGCGTAAAGTGAAAATAGAAAACTAGAAAGGGTCCCTCACACACAGCGGGTCGCTGCTGGGATCGTAGGTCGAAAGGAAGTTAAAAGATATATTAGGAGCGCAGTCTGGAGGGCAGAGGGGTTAGGAGTTCTATGGAAAGCGCTCAATGCACGGTGAATCAGATGAACAGAACTCCACCCTCGCACACTGCATCTCAGTGATAATGAGAACGAGACTCGAGGACACAGGTCCGATACAGCTTCATCACCAATTTTACGATAAATAAAACCTACCCTTAGCACGTAATACAACACATAACAGAGCTGGTCTCACTAACATTTGAGGAGTTGAAAGTACATTAAATGTTCGAAAAAAGGAGAGATCTGATAAATATTTAAATAAATCGAGAAGATATTGATATAATGAAGGTTTGCATGCTGCATGCTGAAAGAAAGAAAGACAGAAAGAAAGAAAGAAAGACAGAAAGAAAGACAGAAAGAAAGACAGAAAGAAAGAAAGAAAGAAAGAAAAAAAAACAGAAAGAAAGAAAGAAAGACAGAAAGAAAGAAAGAAAAAAAAACAGAAAGAAAGAAAGAAAGACAGAAAGAAAGAAAGAAAGACAGAAAGAAAGAAAGAAAGACAGAAAGAAAGAAAGAAAGACAGAAAGAAAGAAAGACAGAAAGAAAGAAAGACAGAAAGAAAGACAGAAAGAAAGAAAGAAAGAAAGAAGGAAAGAAAGAAGGAAAGAAAGAAGGAAAGAAAGAACGAAAGAAAGAACGAAAGAAAGAACGAAAGAAAGAACGAAAGAAAGAAGGAAAGAAAGAAGGAAAGAAAGAAGGAAAGAAAGAAGGAAAGAAAGAAGGAAAGAAAGAAGGAAAGAAAGAAGGAATGAAAGAAAGAAAGAAAGAAAGAAGGAAAGAAAGAAGGAAAGAAAGAACGAAAGAAAGAACGAAAGAAAGAAGGAAAGAAAGAAGGAAAGAAAGAACGAAAGAAAGAAGGAAGGAAAGAAAGAACGAAAGAAAGAAGGAAGGAAAGAAAGAACGAAAGAAAGAACGAAAGAACNAAAGAAAGAAAGAAAGAAAGAAAGAAAGAAAGAAAGAAAGAAAGAAAGAAAGAAAGAAAGAAAGAAAGAAAGAAAGAAAGAAAGAAAGAAAGAAAGAAAGAAAGAAAGAAAGAAAGAAAGAAAGAAAGAAAGAAAGAAAGAAAGAAAGAAAGAAAGAAAGAAAGAAAGAAAGAAAGAAAGAAAGAAAGAAAGAAAGAAAGAAAGAAAGAAAGAAAGAAAGAAAGAAAGAAAGAAAGAAAGAAAGAAAGAAAGAAAGAAAGAAAGAAAGAAAGAAAGAAAGAAAGAAAGAAAGAAAGAAAGAAAGAAAGAAAGAAAGAAAGAAAGAAAGAAAGAAAGAAAGAAAGAAAGAAAGAAAGAAAGAAAGAAAGAAAGAAAGAAAGAAAGAAAGAAAGAAAGAAAGAAAGAAAGAAAGAAAGAAAGAAAGAAAGAAAGAAAGAAAGAAAGAAAGAAAGAAAGAAAGAAAGAAAGAAAGAAAGAAAGAAAGAAAGAAAGAAAGAAAGAAAGAAAGAAAGAAAGAAAGAAAGAAAGAAAGAAAGAAAGAAAGAAAGAAAGAAAGAAAGAAAGAAAGAAAGAAAGATCTTTCATTTCCACACTATTCGCAATTCATTATTTTACAAAGTACTAAGGAAGCATATTACAAAGTGATTATGAAATAAATCCAGACTATGAATTATAATAAACTGTTACCACAATCCAATTTAACAGTGTAATGGTTATCAAAACAGTGCCTTATTCTTGAAGTTTGTAGTCCATTGAATGGTTTGAACTAGTATCTGGAGGTGTGACAAGACGTGTTTATTATTGGGCATAATGGTGATGGAGGTTACTGTAATGCTTAGATGCAACCCGTCACTCTCAGGAACGATGATGGAGGCAGTCTAAGGAAACAGGATAGGGCGAAGGGTCTGAAGTTTGTGAAACATTTCGTCCAGACAGCGCCACCAGCTATATTTGTGGTTGCGCTCAATAGATGGCAGCAAGTTCGTGTTGGGCTAGATTTCTCGCGTTCCTATCGGCTGGTTTTTGCTTGCAAAGAGTCAAGTTGAAATCAGTTAAAATGAAATCATGAAATCGTGAAGCACGATGAAGTATTTTGAAGTTGTGACGAACTGTGGGTTCGAGTTTTGAATATTTGAACAGTCCATAATTTGTGGTATTGCTGTAGCTCAAAACTGTTTTAAATTCAAGTAACTTTTGATTCTATTGGTATAAATTGAAGTTGCGACTGCATCGTCGTGGCCAGTAGAAATGAAATTGTGCGAAAAAAACAATAGTGGAACAGTTGGTATAGAAATTATTTGAACAGTATTTGTGTGTGATCACTATCAACACTATTAGAGCTAGACTGGATCATTAGCATACAAATTATAATTGAAGTTATACGTTCTTGTAATGGATGTCGTAACAATTCTGCACGAACTGACGATTTGGCATAACTCTGGACCTCGATTTCACATGACACCCGTAATTCCCTCCACTATTCCTAGTGCATTGCAATACTGGATATTGTTTGTATTGCCAGAACGAGTGCAAATAAATTGCTTTGCATGTGACCTTCTGAATTGCCCTTACTACGCAGTGCGACAAGCTTTATAGGCATTGCGTTGAATGAAATACAATTGTTTGAATATGAGAAAGTAGATGAATTATAGCAGCAACGCAATTGTGACTGTTGACTGCTCACTATGAATGAATGGTTAGATCAGTTCGTAGCTCATAGTTGGTCTAAATGTAGTGTGTGGGAGTTCTGTGAAAACTGTCATAATTGAGTGTCAGAAACAAAGTCTTCGCATAAATCCATAGTGCGGGAGGTCCACGAGAGATTGGGGACGAAAGCAACTAAATGGAACCTCATAGTCTCTTTGTGAGTGAAATATAGTTGAATAGCCTTCTCTCGTGCGTCACTGGATCCAAAACAGAACAGACATGTAGACATTACCAATGTAATAGCTTCCAAATCCTTGAACGTTTAATAATTATGTTGGGAAAAGTTTCAATCAATTATTGTGAAAATAAAATATCGTCTCTTTCTATGAGGAATGAATGGTTATAGCTATTTCAAGTTTCAGTTTCATTCGAATATCTTGGTGAATCTTTGAATTTAATCTGTTGTTTTGTTTGTTCAAACTATAGATTTACATGACAAATGGTACATTAATTTAGAAAAACAATGATGGGAAAACGTTGTCGTGCAAGCTACACTGATGGATTGAAAGACTCAGATACATGAGTGTTTTTACTTAAATACTGTTTTTACCATATTGTCTTTAAATACTTGACATTCCGAAAGACCAGCGGAGAGGGAAAAAAGTCAATATTGGAAGAAGACAGCAAAGGACCACCTGGGGTGGCGATGCCCGCATCTCGACAACGCTGACAAAAGCGAAGCAATTTTCCTCCGAGAGAGCTGAAACAGAAGGCAAAGGGCACAAGCAACGAGTCTCAAGGTCTGTTGCAAATGTCTCGCTCTCCTCTCCGTCTCCTCTCGAAAAGACGCGCCAAGTGGGGAGAGATCTGAATCCTCCCGTCTACCTCCAGTTCACAGTTTTACTACCGATACTAATCAAGAGGAGATATTGCGTACCTTATCGGTACCGGTTTAGTCACTTCAAATTTAATCTTCAGTTTAATTTCACTTCATTCTAAGCATTGAAATTTTCTTCATGTTATAAGCATGATTACAACCATACCACTCACTCGCATTTCATTTTTATTGTGCAAGTTTTGTTTTCAACTTTTATTGTTGAAGTTTATTTCCGTTTTTGAAAACATGTCAGAGCTCACACTCAATAGGGCCTCAAGATGACCGACAGTTTTAAAAGGAAATGCAGAATTCCCAAATAAATAAAATTCCATGTCAGTTTCGAAACGGAGACATTCTCTTATTTGTAAGTTTTGGCATCATATAATCGTCATACCTGTAACAACTCAAAAATATGTAATTTTTATTGAATTATTATTGCCAAGAGATGTCTTCTGTATGCCAATTGTGAGGAAAACATAATGACAAAATCGAAACGTTGGCTACGAATGGAATTTTTATTACGGAGTTCCCAATATATACAAAAAGTCATTATTTAAATGTAAAAGTGATTATACATACTTAATTTGAAACTGAAAATTTCAAAAAATATTAAACAAACATATATAGAATAGTATAGAGTATAATAATAATAATATTGTAAGTAAAAATAAAATAGAAATGAAACAAATGATTTATTAAATTTTTAAAAGCTAATTAAATTTGCTTCTATCGTAGAACGAAACTGAACCATTTTTATAATAACAAAACAAATTATAAAATACAAAATATTTTAAAATATCACGACGTTTAAATTTATGAAATTATCATTTCAATAACCAAATTTGATAAACTGCTATTACTTTAGTAGTAAACCTAGGGAAATGATTTTATGAAGACAAATCACTGAAGAATAAAACACCAAACTGTTTGCAGTGTTTAATAGTTATCATAAACATTAAAAGAAAGAAATAACATCCTTTAAAGGTACAATGACTAGCGTTAATGACACTTGTATGTTGCTGTATTGCATACTGATACAATCTATGAGTAATGACTTGGATATGAGGATTTCAGGTGATATTAAAGTGATTCAAACTTATCACAGAATTAATTAAAATTTTTATGGATCTGGTAACAATCTCATTTATCCATCCCTTTGCACAACCTAGAAGTCTCATTTTAGAAAGAGGTTAGACAAAATGATTTTCGTCTTGTGTAAAACCTTTTTTTTTAATTTTCGAGCCTCATCATCATTGTTCTGCTGACAAAGAAACAAAATAAATTTCTACAAGAGTCCCATATGAAGAGAATATTCTGCCCTTCTGCTTTCTGTAACCCAATGAAGATCCCAAGTTATTCATCACCGGATTCCATAGTTTACTGCGTAATGATTCGTAAAATTTCATAGGAAAGAATTATATTTTACGCAACATATATTTCAACAGAAGAAAATAGAAGTTTATATAGGGTTCTTCAGAATCTATCGATGCTAATATTCAGCATTGCATCATATATATATATATATATATA